>NW_015449936.1:3294186-3364728 GCF_000239435.1 Tetranychus urticae
TATTGATTGATGGTAGTGACATGTTCATAACTTATTCTGGTCAAAAGATATGGGTGTTTACACATTGCTGTGTCGATCAATTGGTTTTAAGAAAAGTGCATTTATCTTTTCAACGGTTTAAGATACCAACGCGTAGTAAGCATCAACCAATATGAAAATTTTTGCACTCTTAGAAAATGACCTCCAAATATCAATTAGAGGTCAAATAACGCAATGTCCTTGAATGACCTTGACCTTGAAATATGACAATTGAGTATCGCCCAAATTTCCATTAACAAAATATCTAACCTCTAGGTCACTCAGGAGCAAAGATATAGCCAATTTAGAACGGGAAAATTAGCTGAAATGCCCTGTATATCTACTCGTGAATCAGCATCTTCAGATTTTTCTGGGCCTTCCAGATAACATTTTTGTTAAAACTTTATTTCCACATTTTTTGATGTTGCGAACAATCCAACAAAATTAATGAATTATTGTGCATTGCTAGAAATAGATGATTGCATTCAAATTTAAAGTGAACGAGGCGGATCAACAAGAATTATTCTACATAAGAAGGAGCCTTTGACCTTTGGCTATCAATAGAGACCAACATTTAAATTATTGATCAATGATTCATTAAATTACAAAACAATAAACAATTTGTAACATAATTTTGCCTCACAGGTTATCAGAAATTGACCTTCCAATATCAATTAAAGTTCAAATAACGAATTGACATTGAATGACATTGAGCGCTCGAAATCATAGTTCTTCAACATGCGGAAGCTCATGATTCAAGTCTGAGGTCTGTAGCACTAACCGTTCGCGAGTTATGCCTGCATGAAGGCGTAAAATGAAAAAAACGCACAGGCTATAGTAATTTTCAATCCTACTTCTGATATTACCGCTAAATCAGTGTAAATACAGCATTGAGCAAAACAAAATCAAATATTGATCTGTTGCATCCTCACTGATTTATCTGAAATATCGGCCTGATAAATCTTATATATTTTATACTTATATTTTACCATTTGGTTTAAAAATGTGAAGAAGATTGAGAAGCGTTTATTCCAGTAAAATCGACTGATGTTCTGACGAATTCCTTATTCGTCTAAAATGGAAATCATTCAAATATGTGATCAAACCAGGGGAGGAAAGTTCAATAAAATATTCTTTCACTGAGTATTCATTGATTTCATTAATTATGGTTGGTATAATTTTTCACTATTGATTTGCTTTGTGTGATAATCATTCACCTTTCTTTTCAATCTTGTTAAGTTGCTTCAGAAAATGTAGTTTTGTTCATGCCGTTAATTGTTAATTGTAGCTGAAGATCTATCGAAGTTAATCAAAACTGTGCTGCTTCAATTTCATTATTTCTTAATCATTAAATGTCCTTACAATTCATTTGTATTAGCTTGTAATCAGAATATGAGATTGATGTTTATCTTTGAATTGTAAATAAAGTTTATGAGGCTTTATTAATCGTTTTCATCACTTAATATTTATTGGTATTTTTCACAGTTAATGACAACAAATCACAAATATATGATTGATTCAATAGATATTAAATAATTTTTGAGTCATTTTGATCTTGCGATCGTCAACATGTTAATCAATTAAATGAGATTTCTGATTGTCATACAAAAAAGCGAACAATCAGTTATTTATATTTATGCAGAATCTTAGTCATGATTTTTCATTTCTGATAAAATAGGTTTAATGATGATAAAAAAGCAATCACAATTAGAACCAAATCACAATATATGAAGAACTGAAAAGCTAATTCAGTCTTTTGAAAGAGTAATTTCATTACAGCAACAGCATATTAGCAAGTCAATTTTAACACCTTAAGATAATGGCTGTGAATAATTAAACAAATAAACAATAAACAATTTGATTTAGAAAAAAAATCAGAAATTGTCACAAGATGAACTTAGTTGTTAATCAATGAAAACAAGGGTGACTTGTAAATGGATTGAAAATGAAACGATGAATGATAATTGTAGAAAAAAATTAATCATCAATATGATTTACATATAATTAATCGTTGAATGGTTTTTCATGTGGACAATTAAGAAGTATATGCATTAGAGAAGAAACATTGGAGAAGATGATTCAATAAAATCATTACCAGCGAAGTTCTCGTGCTAATCTGAAGTAAATTTGATGGATAATTTATGGCAAGGCGCTAATATAGTCGTAGATCAGTCATGATGATGATGATGGTGTGGACGCTATGATGATGATGGGTGATGAAAACAAACAGTTGTGCTTTTTGAACTTTGCAGATTTTGCAGAACAGTGTTTAAATGCTAAATTGTATTCGCACAAACCAATTTACCATTTCAATCGTGCGTTAGGAAAAGTGGAATATTTTTCCATGATTTATGGAAAATATGTTTCATGAAGTCAAATCCTTGGCAGACAACTTTTTCGTGGTGATGAAGAGGTAATTTAGAGTAAGATCCTGTCAATATTTCAATTTGGTAGTCTTTTGATTGGTGTATTTCATTGATCATAGTATCCGATTCTGAATTGATGTCAGAACAACCTCTAAGATCAAGAAGTTTAAGGTTAGGACAGGAGGTCAGAATGTCATATATGTGAATATCTTTAAGTCCAGGGCACGATCGGATAGCAAGATTCTTCAAGTTAGGAACCTTTTGCAAAAATATCGGTATATTGGTCCATTTAATTGGTTTGGGATCCTGAAACAAGAAAAAAGTATATCAATGAAAAATGTTATATGGACACACATTAATTTAATTGTGAATAATTTAACAAAACAAAGTTTTACCTTTGAACGCGTGTAATATTCAAGGACTAGATTTTCAAGCGATTTGTGGCTTTTAGAGGGAATAAAATTATACACTGTATCAGAGAAACGGAGGAATAGGCTATTTAACTTGGGACACACATCAATAAATTTATTGATGCATGTATCAGGACAATAAAAGTAAGTTACATCCAATTCGAGATATTGCAAACTTTCTGATGGTGTTCCGTTGTAGGTCATTAGCCTGGCTCCTAAAAATAAAAAATTATAATTAGATACAACTGGCAAACACTGAAATAATCATAAGATTGCACACACTCACTTTCGAGTTGAATGTCTAGATAATGAATGGAAATACTTTATTAATATTTCACAAAGCCCTTACCTTCATGATGATGAATATGAATCCGTTCCAAGGATTTGCACTTTGAGATTATATCATCTATGGCTACATAATTATCTTCAAAAAACAACTGTCTTATAGTATCTGAACAAAGGTTTATCACGAAGTCGTTATTATTATTAAGATAACCAGGAGCGAACATTTCTATGTGCTTGAGAAACATAGATTTACATGGTCCTTCTGGTTCATAATAAGGATAAGCCAAGCCTTTGATTTTCTGTCTGGATTCTAAAGCTCGCAGAAATATGGTCTCCTCTTCACGATCTAAGCTCTTCTCTACATCAATTATCTGTAACAAAATAGACAAAATTTTAGAATTCGATGCTTAAAAAAGGGACTGTTAATGAATTACCTTTAAATTAGGAAGTATTCTCATGTATTGATAACTGCTTTTATCTGCTCGATAGAAGATAAATTTTCTTCCTTGATATAAACAGACATCTGCAAAAGAATCAAAATCTATGCTTGTTTATATTAATTGAAATGGATTCGTAAAGTAAACAACTTTAGCCGTGTAAATTTATTTTAAAATAGTCTAAGGTGTAATGGATAAAGTTATGATAACAAAATAGTAACGAAAATATGGTAACCTCACCTTAACAGATCGTAGCAAATTAAAATTCAAACTATTTAAGAAAATAAAGATTCATCACATTGATTGACGAATCAAATGAATTTTTCTATTTTCTTGAATAGCCCATTGTTGAAAGTTGTTTTGTAAGTTGAAAAGGCTAAGTTGTAAAAGTGATATTGATTAGATTTGCTTAAGACCATACCTTTAACACTGACACAGGCAATGAGGTAGTTAACGTAATTCAATCGTCTCTGAGCTAAAGTCCACCAATGTCTGCATACTGGAGCGAGAGAGAAATGAGAATTAAATTAAAATTTGAATCATAATGATGAATAGATAATGAAAATAATCATACCCTTTGAACAACTTATAACATCTTCAATGAACAGTATTCTTTCAAACATTAAATCCAATATTTCATCTGGTAAGCTGTCAATGGACATTCCGGGCTGCCTGAATTAGACGAATATAATGATAACAGCAGTATGAAAGAGAAATACAACAGCAAACTGAGGATCACAATCAGGTGATAAGATATTGGGCACAAAATATGTATAAAAAATAATAACAGTTAACCCAGAAAAAGCATAAAAAAGGCTATTTTCATCAAACAGAATAGTGTAAACAACAGGGAAAAACCATAATAAAAGTGACAAAGAGATACTATATTCTGCAAATATTCAAGGTAAGAGGAAAAGAAAAAAGCTTTATCACATGGAAAAATAAGAGCAGTAGAGGAAGAAAAGAGAGAGAGAAAAAGAGAGAGCCAAACAAAAAAGAGGGAAAGAGAGTGAGAGTGAGAGAAAGTAAAGAGCAAGGAATTGAAAAGATGATAATCCACAAGAAAAAAGAGGTAGAAATGAACAGCTAATAATGTTTAACTAAAATCACCAATTTTAGGAAGACCAGAACAGCCTTGCCGAACGTTGGTCATTTTCCTTATCAACTATATTTTCTATAATCTTACTGTTTACATGTGTTCTGATTAAAAGGATGTTGCTCAAATTAAATTGGTTGATTCTTGTGCCATGGCAAATGCAAATATGCTTACTCCAGATGAATTCAATGTGATCAAGACTCGCGATGGGATCACTGGCTTAGAAAGTCATGGTCTACCTCCAACTAACAGGTACATGGTACATTGATCCTCGAATTGGTGAAACTGCTACTGTTAATGTTGAAACTAATGGGTTTGACAGAGAGATTTTGTAAACAGTGCTGCAAACGGCAAACAATTATTCTTTCATTGCTGAACTTATCAAGGCTAAATTAAGAGCTGTTACCAAATTAATCAGCTGCCAAGTCAACTAAATTGTGGTTCACCTTTGTTGGAGCTAAAAATGCATTCTCTGGTAGTCACAAGTCCATGTCGACCAACGAGTACATTACCTTTTCAATTGGTGGTCTAGGAATCAATACTCTAGCTGTTATTGTTGTTGTCCCTGGAACCGGATCTTGTACCAATTCTGATTTAATTTCAACGCCAAGTCCAATTCGTCCTGGTCCATTCCCAATCAATTCTTAAACCACCGGCACGAACTGGATCATCCATTGTTTCATCAATCCTAGGAAGACCGGAAAAGCCTTGCCGAAAATTGGTTAATAAATCTTCCTGCCATAAAATGAAACTAAAATTATGAAAATTCCTAAGCTGTGTAAGACGGAAAGCGAAGTAATCGCTGGAACTCGGAACTCAATTAAACCCTGAATTAGATTAAGCGTCGGCTTCAGTTCTTGTCTCAGATTCTTTGCACAGGAAGGTGTGCAACAATACCAAAGTTATGCTGGAATTGCTAAGCATATTAAAGATCGAACCGGTCAACAATGGCAACGAAAGTTTCACTGTATTCATAATATTGGATCTATTTTTAAAATTAAATCTTTTAATATGAGTTTTTATATAAGGCACTCTGGTAGAAACACAATTTGACTGTACATGAAAGCGTACAAATGAAGTAAATTAAATTACTAAATACTTCAAGAAATTCCCACACTGTTGTTTATTTGATGAAATATCAGATTCATAATCTATCACAGAAATATTTCAACTCACTGTTTATATCGATACGCTTAATAGAAGTTGCAATTGATAAAAATTAAGAAGAGCAACAATTATTACTATTTCGTTGAAGGATGTTTTGCTTCACAATTAGAGTATTTCCGATTCTTATCAAACTCAAGTAAATTCTTCAATGGCTTTGATAGTAAATGTACTTTAATTGTCCTTACTACTTTCATCTACACACACATAAAATAAAAGTATCAATAACTTTAGTAATAAGATCGGAGTCGCAATTCCTGGTTCATCAACAGAAATCAATTTTTTTAAAATTGTTTTGATTAACCGATAGTCAACTACCTACACAATGAGACAAATTACTTTTACCCTGGGTGAGTGACTGAAATATCCAACCATAATACGTTAACTATGATAACTAAATCATCTTTGAATTGCTTATTTACAGCAATTACATTTACTTTGACTGTTGTTTCGTGCTATAGTGATACCGATTTCCTTCACCAATTATCCAAACAATACAGTCCAGCGTTAATTGAGAGACTTTTCAAGGATCAAGTCAAGGAACGGATTACAGCAATTGGTCGAGTCGCCTCATCACCCAATTTAAACGATGACCAGATTGGCCTTTGTAATGTAACACTTTCATCTCTATTACTATTCAATGATTACATTGATCAATCTATTCCATCCTTTCAAACCTGTGGCTTTGCTGCTTCAGACAGATTGAAACATTTCATCAAACAATACGAAATTATCATTGGTCTGTTCAATGATGAATTTAAATCAATGAATCTTCCTGAAGCAGCCACTTTCGAGACACCAGATTCATTATTGAAACTAATGGACTCCAAGCCTGCTGATTTCATTAGATTGGCAGCTTTACAATCAATAGCCAGTTATAAACATAATGTTGGTTTATTTTACAAAGAGGCAAGTAGATATGAATCAACATTAGCTGATTCAACTATCAAGCAATTAGACATTCTTCACAATGAAATTGACAAATTGAACATCACAAGTCCAGCAACTCCATCAGTCACTAAATCACTCCGAATAGTCTTGGAAAGGTTCAAGCTCATCATTAAAATGTTTTCATGTTCAAGATTCTAGTTGAACTGTTATCAAGCAACACAAACGATTATTTTCCTTCAATTACTCCTATTTAATTTTTCATTGTATTCATTTGATTTTTATTTGACAATTATTGCATTGGTAAATGTAAAAACGCTATTAAACACAATACAATTGAATCTAATCTATTAACTAATCTCGGTTGAATCGGGGAAAATTTTCAGTCAATAACAAAACATTGGCTCTTTAAAAGCACCATTTCGTTGATATCAGCCAGAAACAATTTCTTGTGCCATTAAATTTGCGTGTTGAAGCTTCAAGATGCGACAATTGGTTTCCAACCTAATTGGTAAGTCTATTTGGTCTATTATTTAATTGCTGTCAATAATTTGTCTAATTTGTATTCCTTTTGATCTCCAGTAATCCTAATATCATCAGTAGCAATCGTTTCACCTTTAGAAGAAGCTGATTTCCTTCGAGATTTATCATCAACATACAGTCCACCGTTAATTGAACAATTACTTAAAGATCAAATTAATCACCGGATAAACTCAATTGTGGAAATTAGACGAGATGGTAAAATAAATAAAGATCAAGTAGCTTTTTGCAACATTACTCTTCAATCTCTGGCATTGTTGCATGATTCCGTTGATAAATTATCCTCTTCGTCTCAAGACATCAAGATAATTGCTGGCGATTCACCGCCTGATTTGCTGTACGCTATAAAACAATATGAAATTATTGTCAATTTGTTTAATGAGCAGTTTGAATTGTTGAGATTTGCTCAAGCTGATGTGGAGACACCGGATTCTTTGTTGAAATCCATAAATCTTAAAACTGATCAGTGGATTAAATCAAGTGCTTTGAAGTCAATTGATAAATATATTGATCTTATCGAGAAATTAGCTTCAAGTGAAGTCAAAAAATATCCAACGTTAATGATTGATCTATCAGTCAAACAACTGAGTTCACTCAAAGTTGAAATTGAATCAATTGTCACCAGCAATACTTTAGTCTCACCAGCAATTAAACCACTTGACTTGGCTTTGAAAAAATTTAAGGTTATTATAAAAACCTTAGCAGCTTCCCAATACAAGTAATAACATTGTTTTACCAGAAATTAAATTTTTCATTGAAATCTAAATGTAATCAGTTTATTCAATCTTCAAAGAAAATTGATTGAAATCCGTTTTGTCCGAATAAATTCCAGCATCAGTGATCTGTAGATATTGAACGTTTGATTTCTTGTTTTCCATGAAATATTAAAATCCAAATAAAGCTAATTCATTCTCCACCAAATCACATATCAAAAGACTTTGCATCTCATGATGAAATTACTCTGCCGATCTCTTTTTCCAGATTAGACTTCAATTCTCGACGCAATTTATCATAAATAACGTTGTGATGCTTTGATCTTTGAATTAAATTTTTCTCTTCTTGGTCAATCTTCTCTTTAATTAGTGATAATTGTTGCTGATAATAAGTTTGAAAAGCATCCAGCAACCGTTTTCTTTTCACTTCTTCCTTTTCCATTTGAGTTTTTATCATTTTCTTGTAAGCAATTAAGTCTTCTCGAAAGTCTTTCAATCTTTCCTGGGCTTGAGACTTGATTAAATTTTCTTCCTTGGATTGTGCTGCTAAATATTTTGAACAAGTTCGCCTTTCTAGATCCGTGGTCAATTTATGTACACGAGCTCTTTCAGTCCGAGCTTCCCTAACCATTGCTCTATCTTGAATTTGCTTGATTTTCTGAGTGTTTGGATCCAATGAAACGGAAGACTTTATTTTATAATGAATATCAACCAAAGCAGATTCCTGTTGTCGCCATTCATCAAACAAAAATTTCCCATTCTCAGTCATTCTCAATTTGGAATATGCTTTTGGTCTGATTCGTTGAGACAGTTTGGTTTGAGTGTGAGTTAGCTCTTTGGAAACCAAAGGCCTGGTGTAGATATTTGATCTCATTGAAACTGAGTTAATTTGCTTCGCTGTTACTTTTCTATTCATTATTCTGGGCTTTCCTACTGATGGTGTGAAACCTTTTCTTCTGTTGATCGGCTTTTGTTTATTAGATGTATTCACTTTGAGTTCCCCCGTAATCGCGGCAAGTTTAGCTTCGATATGTTTAGTAGACTCTTCCAATTTTAAAGCCCTTTGTATTTTGTGTCCAATTTCAAGAGCAAATCTGTGGGCAGCCAGCTCTTCATAACTTGCAAATTTTTGATGGCATTGGTTGATAACATTATCTTGGGGTTTGTTTTCGGGATAATATGGTTCTGTAATAGTCCATTTGTCCATCTTGTCCACTGTTTCAGGTGCCTTTGAACAATATGGCGTCGATAATGGTGATGATTCTTCACTTAAAGAGCTTGAATTTGAAACTGATTCTGAGACTGGATCAGTGTTGATGCCAATATCACGTAATTTAGAGCAAACACACGCAGAGTCAGGGCTTGATAGGAGAATAGATTTAGAAGATTTTCGAGAAGAATAAGTGGATTGTTCTGGGAAATTTTTCAACGATTGTGGACTTGGTGACTTAGGTATTGATTGGGCTGGTAAACTTGAAGTTGATGAATCAATATCATATGATAGCGATAATGTTGACGAGGAAAACGAGTTGATGGATGAACTTGAATACGTTGGTGATGACCAAGGTTTAGAGTGGAGTGAAGATGAAGGTGATGATGAAGGCGAAGGCGATGGTGGAGGAAGCGATATTGATAGAGCAGCAAATTCTGAAGATGGGATTTTATTAGCTTCTTCTGTTAAATTTTCCGATTCTTCATTATTGGGTAAGTATATTTCACATGCGGCGAGTATCTCGAGTAAATTGTAAATACTGGTTGGATCTGATGAAACTAAGTCTTCGGGTTGAATATGATCTATTGGAACATTAAGAATATCACAAGACAAAAATTTAACTAAATTAGCAAATTTTTCCTTATCGGTCATTGATTCAGGTCTCGAGATGGAAACAATCGCCCTTTGCTTGAGTATTGAGAGAAATATTTTCTCGATGATCTCATAATTGATTTCTTCAATTCTTTCAACTGGTTTTATCTTGTCATCACAAAGAAAAGCAAGATTATTGAATAATCTGACACAATCTGAAAAGTGAAAAACAATGTAAGAATGAATAAAATCAATCGGAAATTTACTGACAAACCTTTTTCTTCGACTAAGTTTGATTCCTGACTTGTTTCCATTGGCATTTTATATTTGAATTGTTTAACTTATTTTTTGAAAATTGAATCAATCAGCGAGTATTGTCAGGATGGCTGCTCATTAGAATTAAATGCCATAATCAAGAAACAGAAAAATTCCAGGCAAAAGTCTGAAAGGATAAAAAGAAAATTAATAGTTCGAGTTAATAGGTGACAGCTTATTAGACTCACCACAATGGTAATAAACTCGTTCCGTTTGCTAGAAACATTCCTTGATCAGCAAATTAAATTCTTGAGAAGAAAATTCAAATAATTTTTTTGTTAAAATAAAAAAGTCACTCATTTTACCAGAAATTGTCTTAATTTTTGTTTACAGTTTTATGAACCGGAGTTACGTTGCCCATAGTAACAAGAAGTGACCTAAAATACCTAAATACAATAAATACATAATGCAATCAAAATGATTTGAAAATCCTTCCTTGAGCTGATTATCATGATTGCATATAAAGCCCCCATCATTAATGAAATTTATATTCATTATTAAAAACACCTTCTAACCAACAAACAATTTTGTGATAAACATTTATGGGTTATGAAAAGTTGATTTTGCTGTGAATGATTTTATTTGAGTCTAATGAAAATTTGTTCAGATATGAGGTGAAATGGAATATATAAATATAAAATCAAAAATGATTTTAATTTGAAAAGGAGAAAATAGATCATTTTTTCTTCTTGAGCGCTTCAAATCTTGCCGCAAGATCATCAAAATCGATGTTATCGTCATTAGGTGGATCGTTTTTGTCATCTCCATCAAGATCAGGTAGTGAATCAGGTATATCAGGCAAATCAGGCAATTCAAAGTCATCAACGTCCGTAGGCATTTTCGATTTACGTGGAGCAGGAGCAGGAGGAATTGATTTGTTGGCCGTGGGTTGATTATTTAATGTTTTGTTATCAGGAAACATGCTATGATAATTTGGAGGGTCATAATTTGGAACTTCATGGGGAGGCATATTTTCAGGGAAGTTATGTGGAGGAGCATAAGGGGACTTGGAAGGATCTGGTGGTGGAAAATAAGGTGCAGTGTTTCCTCCGACAGCTCCTTTACCGTAACCATAGTCAGGGAACTTTTCTGGTGGCATATCAGAAACTGGAGGTCCAGAAGGATTAGGATTATAATTATAATTGAAACCTGTGAAGAATTAGCACGATTAATAACGTTCTTTGATTAGATTAATCATAAATTATACCTATTGGTGGTCCAGTGTAAGGTACACTAGGGTTAGCCAAAGGAAGAGGTGGTGGACCAAGATTGGGATCAAAATCAATTAAAAAGCCAGGTCTTTTATTAGCAATTGCTTCTTCAGCTAAATAAATTTCATCGGTCTTCATAACTTCTGGGTCCGGGACATAATTCACATTCTGATCCTTTGCAATCTCTAAAAAGGTAAGAGTTAAAAATGTTAAAAACAGTATAAAGAGAGTGAAGGTCGAGAATACTCTTACCTATCATGTAACGTTCAACCATAATTTTAGGTAACTCTTCAATATTCATTTTCTTCTTTAAATTTTCGTTAACTGTTTTGATAGCTCCCTCCCTTACTGCCATCACATACTGCTTACCGTACTTTTGAGTTAATAGATCAACAATAATTTTAAGCTCCGATATATCAGCAATCCTAGGAGCAACCCAAATTATTGAACTGATAGCCTCAGCAAGTCCATCATCCAAGGTTTTCATTTGTTCGATTAACCCAAAACGAGTTAATAGTAAATCACAGTACATCTCGACAATTTCCAAAGCCTCTACTAAATAGTCCTCTCTTATGATGGCTTCAACACGAATCTTGGCTCTTTCAACTTTATTTGACGCAATATAAGCAGCAATTTCCCGTCTGCATTTTTGCGCATTTTCCGTTTTCTTCTTCTCCATCATTTTCAGCCTCTGAATGGCTAGCCTTAGATTGGTTTTTAATTTGTTATAGTTCGTTGCAGGCATTTTGAAATTTGAAGATCAGACAAGTACACCGAACACTCTAATGATAAAATGAATAAAGCATACAATAATTAGAAGAGAAAAAGAACGGTTACTTAATCATTGATGGTTGATTAATCAAAAAGAATTATGTATAGAGCTTAATGTGAAATAATAATCAATGATACAAATCATATAATGATTAGACACGTTTGTTATAATTAAATTATTCTGATAGCAGACACAAGATGAAACCAAAAATAGGCTCAAAATTGAACACACTGAACAATAAAGAAACAATTGAAGAGACACAAGAGAATGTAAACAAAGAAGAATGAATAAGACATTACCTTTTTATCCTTAGTAAAATTTAGATAGATTTGATTACCAACTTTGGAATTGACAAAATTAAAGTCTGAGTATGATCCATGAAGATAAAGACTAAATGGTTAATAAAATACAATATGAAAATAAATTGCTAAATTCATGATGTAAACAAGGTGTGACATTAACCATTGAAAAGCTGTAAGAATAGCAACAAGGCTATCTGCACGAAAGAAATGATTATTTTTACAGTTAAACGTTTGCATTGCAATTGTTAAGCTTAAAATAAAGATTATAATGGCAACAATTAATGAATTAATCAATGGAAACTTTGTTAACAGCTGTTTTAATTTACTTTGACTAACTTTATTTAACAGATAATTGTTAGTTTATTAAAAAATGGAATTTAAACAACAACTGAACAACAATTGAAAATAATTTGTCCATAAATTGAATCAACCCATTCCTCAACAAATCATTTTATTGTTCATACATTAATTTCTCTTTAATTGTGATACAACTTGTGATTGAATAATAGGTCTATCTGGAATTCGAGGAGGTATTGTTGGTACGGGTCGTCTAAATAGGAAACAAAATAAAAATTGAAAATTAAGTTGTAGATCAAATTGTAAATGATAAATAATGAAAAATATAAATGATAAATTATAAATTAAAGGATAGAGAGAAAGATGATTAAAAGATGATGAAAGCAAGAAAAGGGAGAAGAGGAAAAGAAGGACGAAGAAGAAGATGAAGAAGAAGAAGAAGAAGAAGATCAAAACTACACAATCTTGAATTTTAGTCTTCTAAATATCTGGATAAATTTCTTTATTTTTCTCTTGATTAACAACAAACATGAAATGATGATCACTTGTGAACAGGCATTCCGAAAGCATCGAGCAAAGTATCGGTTACAGCCTGACCAACGGCCTGTTGGACCCTGGCTGGTACAGCAGGACCACCTTGTCGACTAATCATCAACAAATTATTTTTCAACACATTGTTAATAGAGTCGAATCAGAGTAGTAGTGGTAATGGTAGTAGTAGTAGTAGTAGTAATTATAATCGTAGAGGTGCATTAATGAGAAGTGAAGATGGGTAAGCGTGAAATAGAGAAAAAGAGAGAATGTGTGAAAGGAAGATTAAAGAAGATGACGGAAGAGAGACAAATATTAAGATTAAGATGAAATAAGTTGTTGATGATTTTGCTAATGAATTTCATTCAGAGAAGGTAAAAAAAATAGTAACTTGGCATGCTCATATTTTTTGGTGTATTCTGTCATTGACTCAATGAGGTTGGGTTGAATGTCATTCAGTTAAAGAGGTTCAAGCAATTCAATTTAGTGAAGTGAGAAAATTAAAATAATTATCAATGAATGATGGAATAAAGGGGAAGGAGAGAAAGAAAAGTTAGTGATTAAAGTGGAAAGGGCGGACTACTATTTATTATAGAATTGAACAGAAATGATGAACATCAGGAAGGGTTAAAGGAAAGGAAAGGAAAGGTGAGGGAATAAGAAAATGTAAATACACTTACGATGGTATGAGCGGGGGTGGAAGTACCCCACCTCGTGCACTTGGAGCACCTCGTCCAGGTATGGTTGGTGCTGGTCGTCCGGGAGGAGCAGGCGGTGGTCTTGTTATAGTTGACCCAGGAGGTGGATGAACTGAGGGTGGTTTATTGCCAACAAAAGAGTTTCTTGGAGCACCGCCGGGAGAGGGTGGTGTGGGTGAAGGTTGAGATGCCCGTAGCCAGTCATCTTTAACTGGTGGTGGAGGTGGTGAGTAAGTGGTTGCCATTGAGACATCACCAATAGTTTTAAGAGCTTCCTTACAGCCATGGTACATTTTAAGCAACTCATTTCGCCGTTTCTCCTCTTCGGGACTTTCCTCCATCATGGTTGACTGATCTCCAGCGGCATAAAGGTTTGCCAGTAGCTCCGAGTAGATGAAATCTTTGGCATTGTTAATCATTAGGTGCATGATAATTTTAGGTACTAGATCGCGGAATGTTTTTGTAACAATTTTCATATATGAATCAACCAGATTACGGATTGTCTCAACTTGACGTTCCAATTGTGGGTCAAGGGAGGCTTCTGCTTCGGAAACAGTCTCCTCACCATTCGTGCTTTCAGCTGAACTTTTCTCGGGATATACACCAGCTCGGAGGAAAGAGGCTTTCCATGATTCAACATCCTCCTGTGATTCACAGGATAATTCAAGATATTTGAAGTCTTTGTAGACATTTCTGTAAGAGTTGACAGAGAAGATAGAGAAAGAAATTTAAGTAAATGGTAAATTATATCAAATTTAAAGGAATAAACAAGTTAAAACTGAAAGGATCTAGAAGGCTGTTAATTGCGGAAATCAATTAGTTCAAACAGGAAAAAGTTAGTTTGTCATTCAAATCAACGGATCGTATCACAAATTTGTATAGGGGAAAAAATTGGAGTATTTAAAGCCGGAGAAAGGGAAGTGCTAAAAATTGAAAGGAACAAGTTGAACAATACTTTTTTCACTATGCATCAACTATGCACACCTCAGACTTTTTTGACTCTCTATCGAAACAAAAGATCAAGAAAAAGAGCACTTTATGAGATTATTTATGAGAATGAAAAAGTAACAAAAAGTGAAACAATGAAAGAAAGTTGAATAAACGGAAGTTAAATCTGATTACCTTCCATCAGGATTGAAAAGAGCGAAGGTATGTCTTCGAGACATGAAACCGCTTTCAATATCTCGAAGTTTGAGACCATCCAAAGGTAACATATACTTTTTGTCCTTTTCTTCCTCATCTTTAAACCAGGATAGGCTGTCACTTGTTAAAACAAACCAATAATCTCTTGAACCTCCTTTCATTATGCCAAGATTGTGTATACACATGTAACCTTTGCGGATAACCTGAATTAGAATTGAATAGTCGAAGAAGAAGCAGCAGAAAAAGAAGATATGTTTTGGTTAGAAATTAAATGTAATTAAATATCAACGAAAACAGTAATAACAAGACAACACAAAAGCAAATTAACAAAATTTATACAGAAAGTAAACATAAATGGAGAAAATAAAAGGAAACAAATGGATTTACATCAGAAAATTAAAAGTAAAGAAAGCAAACATCGGAATGGTAGAAAGAAAACCAAAAGAATCGATTCAATTCTTTGATATTAAAGCTTACCCCGGACTTCGTTATTTGTTACGAAAGTAACGAAGATTTTCAATGAAAAGGACATTATTGAAGCGCAAGAAAAATCGAAAAAGAAGAGAGAAAAAGATAAAGATGAGAAAAAACAAATATTTTTCAAGATGAAATACAGAAAGTGCGAAATGTAATACTCTGATAAAATGATCAAAATGATCAAAAGTACGAAATTTTAACGGATTAAGATCAAAAGCTGATTTGGATTTGCAGCTACGAAATGTATTGGCTGACGCAGTAACCCTGTTATCTGATGAAGAGAGGGAGTTAAGGATTGATGATTAATTGATTGGTGCGATGATGAATTTATGTATCTATGATATAGCAACATAAATATACGAATGAGGGTGAACATATGAGTTATCTGGTTAATTCTAATGTTAATTGAGACAAGGTTTGATTATTTAACAAGATTTTCAGCAGCATTGATTAGTCGATTATGACAAAGGACAAGTATAAGCGAAATTTAAAAGTGGGTTTTGAGTGTGTGAGCAATCATAACCCAACAGAACCTACAATATTTTTATTTATTTCTCTTACTTGATTCCCAAGTTTTCTCTTTGGATTAGAAGTGTCAGCAGTTTGTTGTGCACTGAAAAAGAGATAAAAAGATATTGTTAAAAGGTTGAAATTTTTCATAAAACTAAACTGTTTCATGGTAAATAACATGAAACTGTGAAAAATTTGCCATCAGGTAGGTATTTTTATCATTGATGCTGGTTTCATTATTTAATTGCTAAAGAAAGCTAATTTTTGTCAATTTGTATCAACAAAAATGTAGAAGTATCATGTTGAGGTAAAAAAGCGGTGAAATGTCAAATGATGGATAATGAATGATTTTTGATCTACTGAAATAGGCGATATTTATAAAACAATAAATTTTGTTTTATGTTCTCATGGTGATGATAAAAACACAAACTGATGATAAACCTTTTGTGGGAGTGAAAATTGGACAAGTCAAGGTTATTTACTTGGTGAAGCCAATGAAGTCTTCATGATTGGTATTCATATAAGCCAACTCGACATCTACCAATAACAACAATTGCTCCTTGGTCTTTTGTTCACGTTCCCTTACATGAGTAGTAATTATTCGTTCGGTTTCCTCTCTGCATATTGAATAGAAACAAGAAACAAACGTTAGTTAATATTAATAAATGATATCTTAAGGAATTGTATTACAAAAGTGTAAATTGATTTTTTTTTCAAAACAAAATAAAGAGTTATATCAAACCTGAGTCTTGGATATTTCTTCATTCGTTCAGTAACCCTACGTACAACATTACCAAGCTCCATGATAACTAAATCAACGCATTTGAGTGAAGGTTCTTTCAACCTTTCAATTTGCTTTTTGACAATTGCCTCGAAAGCCATATCTGGTGTAAAAAGACCTACTCGAATACCATGGATGTTTCGAATAGCATAGGCAATTTCGCGTCTCAATTCTTTCTCGTCAAATTCCATTTTAACGATCTCAAAAGGGAATCGTTCGTGGAAAAGTCGATTTATCCTTGCACCACCGGAAAGTTCTGAAGTATTAATGGCAGCTGATCCGCTACCTTCAATGTTACGTTCAAAGTCATTCTGTAACTGTTGAATCATTTGTAGCATGGCTTTTGTTTTACGGGTAGGATCATCGGGCCTAAAATTTTTGTACTCTTCGACTTCTTTTTCAAGCTGGAAAAATTGCTTCTGTAGTTTATCCCTAAGCGATGGAAGTGTGTCTCGAATGTGATTAGTCAATTGTTGATTCAAAACTTTTTGTAAATACTGAGTTCCCAAACGGTCAACCATATCTCTATATTTTTACATAATGAATGGGAAACGAAAAAGAAAAATAAAAAGGTTAGAAAATAGGAAATGAATAAAAATTTGAAAGTGATTATGTGACGATAAAGGTGTCAATGAAAGTTTAAGTGATTGAGTGAGATAAATAGATGGTGGTTGATGTAAGCCAAATGTTCATGATAATGAAAAAAAATAGGATCATGATTCTAGTGTCTATTTTGACCTTGATAAAGGCAGATGCCCAACAATGATTCTGATTTTCAAATGATGCTAAAAAGTAAAAAGTGAAACAGATGAAGGAAGGTGTGCAATATGAATCTCGCTATTAGATTGAAATATAATTAGATAAGTATGTGCCTGTGTTTCTGATATTTGCACATCAGTCTATTATCATTTTATCATCGTTATCTTCACTCTTTCCTTTCTACTTTTTACCTCTTCATGCCACACTAAGCCATCTATGTGTCATGCGTTTTCTGCTTTTTTATTCATTGTTTACTAATCATTAGGTGTATTTCTAATTATTGGAACGATTTCAGTTTATATTACATTTGAAATTAACTTTAAATGTGTGATTGTGAATTTCATTCTGTTACTTTGATTAACAAGCAAGATTATAATCAAAACTATAAATAATGAGAATGAAATATAACAAATACAATCACTCTTGGGATAAAAAGCTTTAAAAGGAAAGAGTATATTATATATTGATTACCTGTATGCTGGGTGGGTTCGGAAAAAATTTCTCTCCGCTTCCATGGCTGCTCGAATATCTTTTTTACCATCAATATCTTTCTGACTCCGATTAACAACACCGATGTATCCTCGACGTAAAGGAAGCAAACGATTCTCCAAGATATCTCGAGCATCAGTACCTTCATCCATCAAATCGAGCTTAGTGATTACACCAATTGTTCGTAAACCTTCTGGATCAACTTCTTTAGCCAATTTAAGTGCATCGGAAGTAGCAAGATCTTGATTGGCTGCGGTTACAGCCAAAATAAGACATGTTTCTTTCTTAATAAATTGTAAAATCATATCCCGAATTTGAGTCTCAATGTCCGCTGGTTGATCACCAACCGGGACTTTGGTTAATCCAGGTAAATCGATTAGGGTTAAATTGAGAACATGAGGAGAGTATACGCGAAGGTTAATTGGTACTGGTGAGATCCCTTTATTGGTTCCAGTTGCTCGGTCTGTTTCATCTTCAATCTCTTTTCTGATTTGATCAAAATCGGTAAATTTTTTGCCTCGACAATGAAGAAACTCTCCATATTCCATGTTCGAATGGATCAATTGAAGAATCAAGGGACGCCGGGTGACAATACCGGACCCACGGGGCAGAAAATCTCTAAAAGGGACATCAAAGAAGGACCAAGATTAAAAATTAAAAATAGATCAACAAAAATAAAATGCATAAGTTATCAAGTAACATAATCGGAGGTGTTGTTCAGGGTTAATAAGAAAATAAAAAGATGCAAAATAAGCTTCAAGTGTTATTTACATTTCTCTCTTCATGCTTTTTCTTCTTTTTCTTCTTCATTTTCTTGAAACTTATATATTGGATGTAAAAAAATGAAGCAAAGAAAATCAAGAAGAAGCAAGGGCAAAATAGAGAAAAAAAAATCAATATTCCAATTCCTAAACAAGCCAGTGTCCTCCTCCTTCTTCTCTCTCTCTCTCTATCTTTCTTTCTTTACTTTTCAACTTACTCCATACATGCGGAGCATTTATATGTAATAATGTAATAAGAACAGTATAAACACATACACACATATATAGAGATCTATGATGTAGATACAGAGGTAAAAATAAGAGAAGAGCAAAGGAGTAAAAAAAACAACAATGAAAGGGACATAATCATTGTTATCCAAAATTAATGTCCCCAGTATGAATAAAGAGTTTATATCTTACCGTCCAACACAAGCCTCCAGGACACTTGATTTACCGGCTGATTGACCACCAACCACAGCAATTTGGGGTAAATCAAAAGCATAACTAACACCCAGTGTTGAAAAAGCATCTTGCAGCTTGTTTACTATCGGAATGAGCTGCTCCATTCCTTGTTGTAAAAATTAAATTATATTAAAATGAAAGCAAAATGATTACTTCTACTCCGAGAGAAACAAAAAATTGAAATAATGATTGTGATTAACTGTTGGAATAAAATGGTTAACCGTCAACAACAAATACACCAGCGACAAACTGATTACTTTTCACAAGCAAAATCCAGTCAGTTGAGTCACACTCAGTGAAATCAGTCTTGTCAAGTTATATTATTTCAACTTTTTACTCAAGATGGCGCAATGAAACAGGTATTCTAAATGATAAACACAACAAATGTATTCAATTAAAGTTAATTAATGCAATTAAAGACTTTAATTTAATTCAATTGAATTCTCCAACAGAATATTATTTAACAATTGAAGGATAAATGTAAATAAAATCTTTAGTAACTACAGCAAAACTTAAGTCAATTCCTTATTGTTGCTATTGTTACTGCAACTGTTGCTTTTGTTTTTCCAATTCCTTCTCTCCTTATTTACAACTTCAAACAATTTAATTATCTTCTAATAATAAACTTTCCAATGATAGTAAATAGTAATTTTCCTCATTCAGATTCCTAATATTCAATCAATTCAATGTAATCCAGAGAATTGAACTTTATAAATGTAATAGGTTGTCCTAAAAATAGTTTACAATATTTTCAAGTTGCATAAAAAGCCATTTCAAATCTGCTGGATCCTCATTATTGATTTTTACATGTAAACTGACCAATGACCAAATTAACTTGAAATCAATAAACTCACACTCAATAGCTGATCAATAAACTGTTGAACACCTTTTTTACACAAAAAATATTCACCAAGTCAGCTTGTGAAACCACATCGTAGGCTTATTCAAATTTAACATTTAAAGTAATAATCACCTGTTAACGGCTTACCTCAGATTAACTTTTATTTCCTTCCTTTGGGTCACTTTAGGTTATCCTGGTATTTGATAGATGGTTAAACTCATTAATCTACGAGATTAAATAATAAATCTCTAAGATAATTGTAAAAAATAAATCGATCATAATTGTTTATTGTTTCATTGTTTAGAAATAAACGGTTTGAATTTATAACGTTAGATGTCTCTACATTTCTCCCTCTTTTTTTGCAATCGACAAGTTTGTGATTTAATTTATGATTTTCTCTATGAATCTCTCACAATGTGATTAGTCTTGTAATTAGCTCAATTAAGACAACATGTATCTTCGTTATATTATACTGGCTACAGCAACTTTGGCCAACTGTCTTGAATATGCTCTACGTGATAATATGAGTATAGCCATTGTGGCCATGGTTAACAATAATTTAACCTCGGTAAGTAAATTTTGTCAACTAGTCCGTTACCCTTAACATTAACAATCTTTCCTCTATTTATTTTCATCCATTGTTTTAAAATTGATGTTCTAATTTAACGTCATCTTCTCTCTTTTTGGGTTAAAGAAAGCTGTTGTTAAACCTGATGAATTAAACAATAAATTTGACTGGTCACCTACAACGCAAGGTTTGATTCTTGGAGCCTTCTATTATGGATACATTATTGCTCACATGATCGGAGGTCAATTTTGTGCATGGCTTGGACCAAGATTTTTAGTTTCTCTGTCCATATTTTTCTCGAGTCTATTTACACTACTTATTCCATCGGCAGCTTATCACAGTCCAACCACGGTGGCTGTAGCCCGGTCTCTACTCGGAGTTGTTCAGGTAAACAAAATTCTGTTTATTTTTTTCTGGTTCTCTATCACAAGCATCATTGTCATCATTTATGCTTCCTGAGTTCAACCAGAATTTTATTTTGAATTATTTTTGACTATCAAAGATTCTTATATGCTTTGTGCAAGTGTTTTTTGCTTTGTGAAAGTGTTGCACTCGCTGTAAATTGATGACACTAGGTTATAGCAATTGGCTTGTGAAGTCAAACATCAAGCATGATCAAGGTAACGTAAGTAAAGTTGCAAAAGGTAGAGAAAAGGTTGTATCACTAGTTTGCACCGTGAGACTGCACAATTAGCTAATTACCAGTGGCAATCCAATGGTTGATGGAAAAATCTTTTGTTGTAAATAAAGCTGTTAGCTATAATTAAATCTATCTGACAATCCACTGAATCATGATAACCAAGATTACCATAAATTTGGATTTACAGTTTATTAGGTCATTGCTGAGACATTCAGTTCTCAATTTAGTGTCGCCAACAGTGTTATATGAATAGATATAAAAAATCTTGAAAATTTTGTTCAGTTTTTTTATTGATTCAATTTTTCTCTACAATTTTCATCCATTCATTCATAGATTAAATTTCGCTTTACTCCTTTCTTTTAATCTCTTCATCAGAGCAATTAACTAATTCTTGTCGTCGTTTAAGACATAATCTCTAATTATGTGGATTTTTCTTCATCAACATAAAACAATTTCAACTTTCAGCATAACCGTAATATTATGCAAAAATTGGTCTTGAATTTTATCACAAAGTTAATTGCTCCAACAAAATGTTACAAATTTACCAGACATAATCTTAAATCTAATCCAAATGACTGAATATTGATTTTCACCTTAAAATCAGCTGAACAAATAACTTACATCTCTTTGTCAGCAAACTTTTTGTTCATTATCAGTACACAAAGCTAACCTGAATAAAATGGGGAAAAATGTATTAATAATGTTACCTTTAATTACTAATTAATACACTTCCAATGTCAATGGCTTGTCTCATCTAAACCTTGCAAGCTTATCCTAATCGAATCGAATTTTCTTACCCTTTTCGAGTGTCAAAAATTTCACATATTTCATTATTCAATTGATTCCAATCAAATGTCTTTCTAATTCTAATGATAGCATTAATGGATGAAATAAAATATGAAAAAATTGATCAAACAAGTTCAATCTGAACAAATAACATTAATAAGCAATATTGAAATGCAAACAATCATTTGAACTTTATCATAAATCAATATTTCCATCATGATCTATTCCACCATTCATATTGTTATTTGTATTATTTCGAGTGAAACAATTGAATCAACTGTTTGATCATTGTACTGATAAGCCTATGTTTGAATTAAGACAATTTCAAAATTCAAATTTTTATTCAATTTCTAATTCAAATCTATACAAATGTCTGAATGATGTTAAATGAACATTTATTATATTTTTTGTGAAATGTCAAATCCATTCACCAAATGGATAAAAAAGATGATCAATTGCTACTAGGAAATGAATTTGAATCAGCTTTGAATAAGTATGTTAAGATATTCAAAGATATCCATTTGAAATCATTTTATTATCATGTTGAAGCCCTGATATTTCACTTAACCCGTCATTGTTAGAGCAGATACTGATTAATCGTGTTAATTACCATCAACATCTAGCTTTCTTGATTAATTCAATCCCTATCTTAAGATTAGTAAAAGGTGTGTATTTTGGAGGTGTGAGTGTATCACTCTGGATTTAATAATAACTTTTTAAGTGCTTTCATTGATGACATTTCATTTACAACCCTTCTTTTCAGGAAATTTTCAAGAAATTGTATAACAATAATTTATGAAGATTCATGATTACGTTTTTTACGTAGACGCACAAATTGTACCATTTAGTAGCAATTCAATTCTTAAGAAAGATACAGAAAGAGCTGCAACTTTATCTAATCTATTAATTGTCTATTCATATTTTAATATGATTATGTCTAGGTATAAAGGTAAAAGTCTAGATATGACAATTAATATCCTTCAGCTGTGCACCTTAACCCATTTAAAGTTTACCGCACTTCACATTTAAAGATGAATCTAAAGAAATTTGATTTTAAAATGAAATTCTAATCAAAATTTTCCAATAATTCATTTCATTGTTTTCAGGGTTTCCTTACACCATCTTTATACGCATTGTTTTCCCAATGGATACCTAAACGAGAACGAAGCTTTGCTCTGGCCATGCTGGTTGTCGGTGGTAATTGTGGCTCACTGTTTACCATGTTAATATCAGGATATTTGGCAGAAAGTTCATTCGCTGGAGGCTGGCCATCAGTATTTTATGTCCTTGGTTCCGCTGGTTTAGTTGTTCTGTTAATTTGGATTTATGTTGTTCGTAATGATCCAGATTCTCATCCAACAATCAGCGAGTCAGAAAGAAAGTTAATCACCGAAAGTCTTGCCGAGGAGAATAAAAATGTCAATTTAGTTAATGGAAATCATAAAATACCATGGACAGCCATTTTACTTTCACCCGCTGTTTGGGCTGTTGGTATAGCTAAATTTGCTGGTAAATGGGGTTACATTACCTGGGAAACTGAGCTTCCAACTTATTTAGCTCAAGCATTGGGTCTCAACTTGAAACAGGTTGGTTTTAAATTTACAATTGTTCTCATAATTGTAAACACTTTTTAAAAATTCATCAATTAACCAATAGATGGCTGAACACATTTCACTCATTGATTAAATTTTAATGTTGACTTTTTTCTCTAAATTTATTCTCTCAACAGAACAGCGCAATCAATGCTTTACGTTACATGTCAATGAGCATTTCCCTTCTCGTTACTGGATTCATTTCGGATGCAATTGAACGCAGAAATTTGATCTCACGAACAACTTCACGGAAAATATTTGAAGCAATTGCATTAATAGGACCAGCAGTTATGACAAGTATCATTCCTTTCATTACCAACAACACTGCAGGAATTATAACAGCATTAGTTGTTTCAATGACACTTTGGGGATTCTGTGCTGGTGGAGATAATCCCATGGTTGTTGATATTTCTCCTATAAATTCTGGAGCAATTTATGGTTTTACAGCTGGATTATCAAGTTTTCCTGGACCTTTGGCACCATATTTTGTTGGTTATGTCTTGGAACTAGGCGTAAGTTTTAAGTTTTAAACTGGACAGTCTAATGAGATTATTTCAATACTTAATGTTAACTCACTAATTTGGACTTTATTATTTTATTTACAGGGTGGAAATCCAGAAGTATGGAATTATGTCTTTTGGAGTTGCAGTTTGTTTTATATCATTGGAGCTATTTTCTTTACTATTTTTGGAACCTCTAAAGAACAAGATTTTGAAAATTTTAATATGCCAACCATATTTGGTGGTAAACCAGAAGGAAAAGTGATTAATGTTGACTGTGAAAAGAGCAAACAGTCGGGCGATGAGAAAATAAGAATTTAAAATAATTCGAACTGGATTAACCACGAGCTGATTGGACTTCATCTTCATGTTGAATTTGATTAAACCAAGAGTTGGCCAAGATAATAGATGAACTATCCATTTTCATTGTACATTTCAATTTCATCCATAGTTTGACCTTTTTTGGTTATAAGGACGCTTCTTGGTCAATTTTAAGATTCATCATGCAATTTCATTATTTTTTATATAAAAATGAGCCATCAAGATCTAATTTTCACCTATTTATCTACCGTGATCAACTTTAGCTCAACTCGAAAAGCCTTCAAATTACGTTTTTGGATTACCTGTTGATAAATTGCATCTCATTTTTATATTTTTGGACAAAATCATTTCTTGATTGCTCTTCGATAAATTTATATCAACTATTTACCTGATTATATGGATGAATCAAAATCTCTTTTTACTGCTCAGTCAACAGGTGTACCAATCCAACAGAACCAGATACAACACAATGCAATACTTATGAGATTAAAGCTGTATATTGGTGACAAGCGTTCCTGATTGAACAAATGAACTTGAAGGTCTTTTGATTAATATTCAAATAATTAGGACAAGGATTATGTTTCGTGAAAAGGACAAAATACAATTATCTGCAGAAATAGTTCAGAATGCATTAGAATTAAAAGCATCTGATTATGCTGATTCCAACAGGCTAAAATACAGAAATAAAACACCAATAAAGCTCATACCTTTCCCTAGATCCTGTTATACATTGAATTACAATCAAATTTATATACATATTTTAAATTGTATCACTTTCTGAATATTTTATACTTCAACAAAAACTCAAAACAAAATCTATGATCAATTATTAAAACAATTGTTGCCGAAAAAAGCATTTTTTATTTTGTTTCACCTATTTATCTCAATAATTGTCCATTTCATCAAAAGTAACCCAAAAATATACACTCAAAATGGGTTCACTCATTTTCATTTAGTCAATTGTTCTTGCAAAAATCCAAATTAAATCCGGGAATGAATGAAAATTGAATAGAAAGCTAAATTACTGTTGGAGAAGATTAATAAATTTAAATAACTTATCAAAGTAATATGTATTTTGTTATGACAATTTCGTGATTAACGGTCTACAGATTTACATTTATACATGATGACATGATACCAACGGTTGACTTAAGGACAAAAGAACAGGATAATAAGCGAAATGATGATGAGGAGTGAAGAGAAATTAATAAATGATAATTACACTATTATAAATATGATTTTGATGATTGTTAACAAGATGGATTGTTTAACCAAACTGTACAGCTAAATGAGATTGAATGCAATTTTCAATGAAACCAAACAATTAGCTACTGTTTATAGCCCTTGTTATCCTCCGGTTAACCCAATAATTCAATAATCAACTCAAAAGATGATTTAATTGTTTACCAACAAAGGCTAACCACAAGCCTAAAATGACAAAAGCCATCTATAGTAAGCAACAAGACCGTAATGGTTGAAACAAAATTTCAATGATTTCCAGCAGTTTGTAATCCTTTATATAAAGGTTAATCAATCTGTTGATTAATAGCTAATAGCTGAAGGATCAGACGGTTAACCAATATTGTGGCTTTTGATTTTAATAATGAAAAAACGGTTAAAACTGGTAACACAAGCAATCAAGTAGAAGGCGATGATTGAGTATTGTTTCTTGCTGTAATGATAATGATAGTGACATTTTGATGACAACAGTTGATTCTTGAATCCTAGTTACAGTTAAACTGTCTTCCTCACGAAATACAAATCAATGAAAAAAAAGAGCATGATAAAAGCACCAAAAACGACAAAAGATGGGAGAATGAAATTGAAAAGGTTGGTTGGTAAAAGGGTTAATCAAGCATGGAGACTTTTGGATGGAGATATGAAGTAAAGAATTAGTTGAAACATCCTTTTTTTGTAAGAAAAATACTGCTGATAATCAAAAATTATTATTATTGTTATTTTAACTTTCAAGTTAATCATTTTCAACAGTTAAAACAAAGACAAAGATTTAATTGCGTGATTATCTGTTGCCTAATTGACCAAAAATAACGACACAATACGATTAATGGAAGATGTTAATCGATATATCGTCAAAAGGCGCTTTCCTTGCTGTTAAAGTGAACATTTTCAAAGCAATATTGCGTGTTTAAAGAGCCACATGATTATCATTGATGAACAATTAGTTAATCCAATTTCAGCCATTTCAAATTTCAGGCCTTAATTTGAAATGAATTTGATTTTCATTGGATTGCCTGACAACTCTCCAAAATAGCTAAATCTGGTCTCAAGAAATGGGTTTAGTCGAGACTTTCATTTTACTTCAAGCAGATATTTTACTCATCTTTTAATCATCAAATATTGTAAATTGTGAATTTAAACCGATTGCAGCTTCTATTGTCAGGTAATTGTAATCAGGTTACAAGACTGTAATAGACCTCAAAGAGTCTAATGTTTAATAATGACCATAATTTGAGCTTTTGTCAAACCATAACAATGTGTTTACACACAAAATCTGGTTAATAAGGTTATGATTGGCTTGTTTCATTCATGATTTTGAATCAGTTTCTGACTGAAGCTCATTTCAAGTACCACTGAGCTATTAATATATTGTTTAGAGTCACAGATGTTCACTTTGTCACAACCAATATTATCAATAAAAGGTGTTGATTCATTGATTTTGATTCCCGTAATACCTTGAACCAGATATCGAGTGAAAGAGATGAACATTTCCTAACAGCTCAGTTACCAGTTGATTTGGGTTCAGGTGTCGATGTAACATTGTTGAATACATATTTATGTTGAAAAAAAAGTATGGCCATAAGCAAGTTCGTAGCCACTGGCCCATAACTGTCAGAAAAGTGTAGATGTAATAAAATAGTAAAGGAAAAGATTTAGAGAAATAAAGAAAGATAAATAGACAGAGAAGAAGAAGACATTGAACTGATGATGAGGTCGGGAGATCATGCGAGTGAGCGGTGAATGAGTGTAACAACACAAAAAAACATCAACAAGAGCTGTAACATTCACAGTCAACACCAGCCTGTTGCAAGTATATGTAAAGATTCAACTGACTAACTGTTGACGCTTTTTTCTTCTTGTCCTTTCTATTTCCTCCCTTTCATTTTTGCTGTCTTTCTTAGCCATTTATCTGTTTATTAAGAGTACCAACGGACTAATAGGATAATTAACAAATTAATTTGATGTGTAATTCCGTTTCTACTATCATGTTTCAATATGGTTTACTTTGGTAAAATTGGTGTCTTCACTCATCTTTCCCTCCTTATGTTACCCATTGGACTAACTTTATTCACATGTTAATGGTTACAACGCAACAACATGTGAAGAGTACAAAGAGTTTATATTTCTTTCTTCCTTGTTTCTAAATGATTTGCTGTTAAACAAAATTGTTGTTTCAATCGTTATTGATTATCTCTTTGTGTTCTTCTTGTGGATTAACATTCTGGTGTTTATAACAATTGACAGTGAATCCATACTTGACTTTCATCGATAACTATGAAGCCAAATAACAACCAAATGTGAAGGTAACTCGGCAACATTGTTTACTGTATAACAAGATTGGTTTCAAGGGAAGAAGACCTGGTTAATCTAATTTAATTTTCCCATTTTGTCTACCAACTGTTATCATCTTGTACATAATGTTTTACCATTGGAACCAACATGGATTCATATTTTATATTATGTCATGCTAATATTAACAGTGATTTTCTTCAAAATTGTAAATTCGATTAAGGATGAACAAAGCTGTTCCATCCAAACAACAAAAGGTTTCTCATCTGGCTTTTGTTATGCACCTTCAACTTGCCGTTTTATTTCCCTATTGATTCTTTTCAGAGAAAAGTCTTAATTTTTCAATCGTTTGATTAACAATTCAGTGTAATATGATGATGATCCTTATTATCGTTTCCAACTTGTGATTGTTTACAACTTTTATCATCTAAGCTGTTGTTAATACCGATCTTACCTGTGAGAAGTCAACATTATCCAACATTTAGTTTTATTTTACTATTATGATAAAATTTGTTTCCTCCAGTAACCATTGTTTAACCAAGTCATAAACCAAGATGGTTGATTATTACGAAGATTTGAGTAAATCAATCAACTTTGGGTCTCTAACGGACCCAACAACCAAATACGAGTTGATCCATGTAATTGGAGAGGGAACTTATGGAGAAGTTTTTGAGGCAAAAGATCGTGAAACAGGTAAGCAATTTCTATCAAATTTAGCAACAAAAAAAGTACCCAAATAACCCAAATTTATCTCTTTCACAGGTCGAAAGGTTGCCATCAAAATTATGGAAAATATCAGTGATAATATTGAAGAAGTGGAAGAAGAATACCTGATCTTAACCAATCAAAGTCTCCATCCAAATATACCTTCATTTTACGGATTATATCTTAAATTGGGAAACCGACGAGAGGAAGATCAATTATGGTTTGTGCTGGAGGTAATTTCAGTTCGTTTCATGATTACATCTCCAAAACAGATGGATATGAATAAAGTAGATGTAACCAGTTGAATAGTTGAATAACATTCCAATTTTTCCAACCAAGGCAAGATTCAACATAGACTCAGGATTCAACAAATTATTCAAAATAGTTTGAAAAAAGCAAACCAGCAAAAAATGTGAATCAAATTAGTTGCTATTAAATTGCAAGTCAACTCAGGAAAAACAAAAAAGGCCATTTATGTCGATTTGCAATTTAGCAGAAAGAGTATCAAGTTTCCCAAAAGCTTCCCATGATTAACCTAATCACCATTTTTGACTAGTTGTTGAAATTTTTGAATTGTTACAAAATGTTGTTATTCCAGACTCATATCCATCGCACCTTCATCACCTCCACCATTATTATCATCAATTGAATCTTCAGATTACTAATTTGTTTCTTTTTTCTTCCATTACAGCTGTGTTCGGGAGGATCGGTCACTGATTTGGTTCAAGGCCTGTGTAAGAAGGGTGAAAAGTTACCAGAACGGATAATAGCATACATCTTACGGGAAACCATAGATGTAAGTTTGAGAGACAGCTTCATTACTATCAACTTAACAAGTAAAACCAATCAATCACAATTGTCACTGTAATTTACCGAAAAAAAGGAGCAAAAAAAGAATCTCGTTTAGTGTGAAACTTTCTACCTTTCCCTTGATTACCTGTTGTGAACCAGATTGAATTAATGATCATTTCAAATGCTAAAACCTTTCCAGTTTACTTTCTTCCCTTCTCCTTCTTATCACTCTGATTGGAGTAAATTTTGTAAATCATTGTTTACTTCTGTTAATGGTTGGTTAACCGTTGATCATTAACATTTCATCTTCTCGATTTCATTGACCAGGTTCAATGAATAAGTTAATTAAGACAATCTAATTAGTCTTTTGGTAATGACATTTTAAAAGGTTTCCTTCAAATGGTTATATTTTGGGTTAAGCTTTATTTTGCTCAATAATTTGCTGTTGGAAACAAAACAACAAATGTATAACCATTAACCATTAGAAGCTGGTTAACTTATCAATCACAGATTGACTGAATTAATTAGTCAGTTGAATGATTACATGAAAATGATAGTAAAATAATTCAACATCTTGATACAATTTTAAATCAACTTGAAATTGAAATCAAACCTTAACTTGAAAGGTTATCTTAATATTTAATTTTTAAGTCTAACAATTGCAAGATATTTTTTTTTGGTTGAAAATTTAAAGTGTGTTTAGGTTCAAGCCTTGATTGATTATAATGAAGAATTGAGTTTCATTTTGATTCAGTTTCTCACGAATCAGTTTGAACACTTCTCATCATTTCAATTAAAAGTCAATTCATTCCATTGTTATTGTATCTCAAAAAATTATCACATCATCAATATATCGCAACAGTTTAATCAATGTTTACTCTCAACTGAATGGCCTAAGGTAGTCAAAAAAGTATCAACTGATGGTCATCATTTCAGCCATGAGAAATAAATAAATGATTATCATTTCAATTGAATTTTAACCTCTTTTTTCTCAATCAATTTATATGTATGTTATTCATGTACAAACCATCAAAAACTCACATGTTGATGAAATACACTGATTGAGATTTTCGATGAAAATCATCATCATTATCAGTATTTCAACCAACTTGATCATGATCATGAAAACCCATTTCGTGAGTTTAATCAAGGTTTTAGGGCTTTTAGCCATTCAACTTGTCATTATTTAAACATTACTTATGTGCACACATCGAAGTAACAAGATGAACAATGAAATGAAGCAGAAAAAAGCATTTGATTGTTGACTTGATACTAAAATAATCATTAAACAACCTCTTAAATCATTAATTCTATTGCTTGATCTTTTACCCATTAATCAACAGAGAAGTGAAGCTTTTAGCAAAAAAAAGATCACATGAAATAACATTAGTAATGGGACAAGAAAAAATTGAATTTTACTTTCAAATTATTGCTGAGTTTTGCTGTTTTGATGGCAGCAGCAAAAAAACGCATTAATAGTTAATTTTGTTGTTTATCAATGCAGCAACTAAAATAAATGTCAACCGTTGCGTTTTTTGCCCAACAATTCACTTTGTTAACAGAATCACAATTGATGTCATTTCACTTCTCATCATCTCAAGCTAATTTGTGTCAGTTAAAAATGAACATCGGTCAGTCTAACAGTTAACTATTGACTTCAATCTTCATCTTCATCTTATTCTCATCACTACTTTTGAAAGTCATTTTTTCCTCCTTTTTTGCACTCTCAAACATTTCATCTAAAGAGGGTTGTGATGAAGATGATTTGATGGATGATTGGTGATGAGGAAGAAACAAAACACCAAACAAAATCGGATAAATGGGTGAATCTATTTGGTTCATATCCGGGCCTTTCTCACAATATAAAGGTACAAGTGATGGAGGAGGTGGAGGAGGTGAAGGTGATGATGGTGGTTTTGGTGGTTTAAAGGTGATCCAACAATTGAAACGTAAGATGAGGTGATGACGCAGTTACTTTATCATGAACCGAGTCAACAACAATAGCTGTACATTATTAGTTTATGATGGAAACACGTTCAACACAAATTGATGTTTAATTATTTTTACCCAAATCAACATTTTCCAACAAAATCAAATTCCAATTCTGTGTCTCCAAGTTGACTCAATAACCATAAAACCCAATGAAAGGCAATCTTTAAACTCCAATCATCTCCATATTAATCTTGATTTAAACTCTTCTTTACACAAAATTCAATCTAATTGATTGTTTCTCACCATTCCCATCGTTATAATTGGCATTGATAATGATGAGAAATGAAAAAGTCCTTTGACATGATAAGTTGATCTTGTCAGGATAATTACAAGTTCATTTTTTACTCTCAAACTTGATCTTCAATTGATCATTCAATTGAACATTCAATGATTAACCTTTGTCAGGTTATATTATTTTTGATTGCCTGTGTTGACACAATGATCAGCTACAATATTATTGATAATCAGTTAAATCAAGAGAAAAGAAAAAGTTCATTTTCTCATCTCAACCAATAATAAATAATATACATCAATACTATTGAGTTAACAGTTAAAAAAACCCAATATTAGGGTTGAAACAGGAAAATCATCATTGAAAGGTTTTAGTTGTTTAGTTACAATATTTGAATTGCCATTTGAAAAGCTTTCATCTGAATCATTTTGAGGTTCCTTTTTTGCTAGAACTGTAATTGTGTAAAAAGGGTCATAATTTTGAATGTAATTGACTCTTTATTTGAAAATCAGTTCAATATTCAGGTTGATACTATTTTCATTAGGAATATTAATTTCGCTGATTTACATTAATTTTTTTGCCCATTGTTTGTCAGCTAATTGTAATTACTTGACTATTTTCAATTTGGTTTGTAAATTAACCTTAAATTATCTCTTTTAGCCAAGAAATAACCAAATTAATTGTTTACTTTTGCTTTTCATGATTTACTTTTTTTTATAATATTCAACTGAAAATTACAATTGCTAAACAATGGTTTAAATTTATGACTTTTTAAGATAAATTTCAACAATTTAAGCATATTAAATCAGTTTTATAGTTTGAACTACCCTGGTGGAAAAAATTGTTTGAAAAAGCATTATTCAATTCTAAAATAAATGAAATTAAAGATTAAAATTGCAATTTTTTGATGATAACTCGTGCAAGTTTCGACAATAAAACAATAAGATATTGTATTAAATCACAAATAACTTAGATTAAGATTGCTAGTAATCAGTTAATTCTCTGTGTTATAATTGATTCAAATATGTATTGATAAAGACTAATTGTGCTTCATGCCTAAATATTTACAAATTGAAATGACTTCATTCATTTTTCATTTCTTCACCATCTGCATCAAACTGCTGAAAATTCTGCTGGACACTCAAAATGATTATTAGTAACAGCATTCTGTAACAAAGAAAGGAGAAGTTGATTTAATTGAATTTTATATGATATCTGGCTTAATATTAACAACTATTATTTTGCTAGGTGAGATGTGAGGAAACAATTTATCCTCACATCAGTATATCATTGAAATAGCCAACAAAAAAATTAATTACTTACTTTAATAGTGTTTTTGAATATTATCTGAGTCTTCAAATTTCTCATGGACTATTTTTCTGATTACACTAGTAATACTTAGAAAACATGAAGAAGAACTGATTGATATAAACATATGGCTTTACATTAACAACAACTGTTTTGCTATGATAGATGTGATGAAACAATTTATCATCACATCGATTTTAATTTAAACATACAAAGATCATTGATAGAAACCCATAATAACTTGATATAAATTATAACTTACATTGTTTTCAATGAAATATGGACAATTATTAAACTAATATTTAGTTTGAGGAAACCTTCAATCAATTTTGATAAATTTTACTTAATCAAACAATTTTTCAATAATCAAGCAGTTTATAAAGGGTGCATATCAGTATAAAACACGGATAAATATTGGGCTTTGTTAGCTTCTTTGCTTAGATTAAAAAGGGTCGATTAACACTAAATTTATCTCATTCTTACGATAACTTACATGAAAATTGTAAACCCGAATCTTGCAAATTTTAAATCATTCAATTACTCGGGCGAGTAAATTCAAACTTATTTTAAACGAAATTGTTTGTTTCGGATAAACTTTTCCACCAGGGTAATCAATTGAGCTTGCCTTTGATTCAGACAATCTGATTACTTTGATAAATTAGTCTAAATATAAGGATTGTTTTAAATTAACATCCATTTCAATTGAATTGCTTTTGCTTTTATTTTTACAAAAAATCTGTAGTTACACTCAACTAATTACCTTTTGATTACAATTTAAGCTAAAATCAACATTATGAATAATCTGAATATCAAATTAATTGAATCAACTATTATTTTCCTGATTTAGCTCAGGTTAACCTTTTAATCTGTTGTATTATTTATAATAAGTATCAAGTCCAAAACAATGTTAAAATATTAATAGTAATATTAAGATTAATTAACCGTTAAGATCAAGTTAACTAACATTTCGCCCATTTTCAAGCTTTAATCGCTAATTGCTGGACTGATTAAAGCTTGATAGTAATTAAAGGAACTATGAAAAGATGTCTTCAATCGATGGATTTTGTTGATAACTCATTTGTTGAAATTTTAAACATTGACTTTGAAAATGTCTATTTTTGAATCTGATTGCTGTTTGTTGCCATTAATTGTGCTTTAGATGTGTTAATCATAACAATTCAAGTTGAACATAATGTCAAAGCATAATTCAAGTTAATTTAAAATTGAATCATTCATCAATTGTGCCTTTTACAATGTCTTGTTGTAATAATTTGGCCAACAAGTAATGCTGTTTAGATACAATTTTTAGGTTAACTGTCCATTTGATTTCGTCTAATTCATTGTTTGAATGTTTAATTAACAAATTTAGCAGCCATGCTATCAACCGATTAAAGTATTTCAATTCAATTGAATACATTGTTTTACGATTTGCCTAATTAACTTAAATTTGAACATGTGAGTTGAATTTAGGGCGGATAAACAATTAACTTGGTCACATTTTCGCAGATTAATTGTTTCTAACCATTATTAACAATTAGAATCACGTAGCCATTGTAATTTGTAAATTAAAAGGGATTGTACCCATTTTAACATCAAATAAGTCTTTAAGCCTCACCTTTATGCAAGATGATCATCAAAAAAGTACAATTATCATTGCAATTATGTATTAAATTGTCATAATAAGCAACAGTTGAATTGGTAAACATGTAATCAAGAGGAATAATTAAAGAAATTAAAAAAACGGAAAATTAAAACTAAAATCAATTTTGAACAGTTAAATAACAGTCAAAAACTCATCTCTTTTTTTGTCTTCATAGGCATTGAACTATCTGCACCAGAGCCATATCATGCATCGAGATGTGAAAGGTCACAATATACTGTTGACAGAAGAAGGAGTAATCAAATTAATTGATTTTGGTAAGATTAAGTCCATTTTTGTATCATTTGTTGATGTAGCATTCAAGTCTTAAAACTTAACAAAATGTCACTTTATTTGTGAATAAATTGTTGATTAATCTTTTGATATTTACTTTAAAGGTGTCTCGTCTCATCTGAATAACAGCCAAGGGAAACGTAATACATCGGTTGGTACACCATATTGGATGGCCCCTGAAGTGATTGCATGTGAACGACAATTAGAGTATGCTTATGATGTTAGGTGTGATGTTTGGTCACTCGGGATAACTGCAATTGAACTGGCTGATGGTGAGCCACCTTTAGCTCAATTACATCCAATGAGAGCTTTATTTCACATACCAAGGTAATTAACAATTAGAGCTCACCTTAATACAACACTTGATATACAAAATAATACTAACTTCAATTTATCTCTCTCTTTAATTAGAAATCCTCCGCCAAAATTGAAAAAACCATCATGTTGGTCTGAGATATTTAACGATTTCATAGCTGAGTAAGTTAATCTATTGGCTACTACCTTTTCTGGTTTATTTATAATCAACCAATTTACCATCATTTCGCCTACAATGCTGTTATAATTGAAAATTTTGATTCCACAATCAAAAAACACTTTTGTCTTTTGGTATAAAAATTTAGTGTTACCAGTTTGTTAACCAGACTAAATGGACCTGCTCTTAAACCTAATGTTTTGTCCAAAAGCTGCTGGATTTGACCAAGTTTCTTAGTCTGGTTACAATAATTAGTGTCCTATCAAATAGTCCAATCTTTTACAGTCATGTGTTCACATTCAAATTAACGGTTCCTAACCGGTTAATTTATAATTAGGATAATGTTTCAAACTTTCCATTTATGAAGCTTTTCCTGCTTCTTTCACTCCTCTTGATGATTATGTAGTCACCAGAAAAGTCATCCTAACCAAACTCACCAAGTTTCACTCTGTTTCCTTGAAAAATACAATAAACCAACCGGACTAGCATTTACACAATGAGAGCAACAAAAAAAAGTCAGTTTACAGTCAACTGCAAAAAGACAGTGAAAAACAATTCAAGGTACACTATTCACAATGTATACTCTTCATTTTATCCGCACCCAACTAATCTTACTGTCTACTGTCCCTTAACACGCGACACGCTTTTATGATTCTGTTCATCATAATGATGATGATGATGATTCCTTTATTGTTAATCCTTGTTAGATTGGAACCTTTCAAACTGTGTTATTCTGTCAACATTTGATTGGAAATATTATATAAGAGTTTTGTATTCTACCCTTAAATCGTAATTTTTGGGGGTTTTAACGTTTCTTTTTGAAAATAAGCACAAAAATTGAACAATATATTTTGCTATAAAATACAATTATAATGACAATATTTTTGCCTTTCAACTTACAGATGCCTTGTAAAGGATTATGAACAACGTCCTCAGATGTGCGAGCTTTTGTTGCACCCTTTCATCGCACAAGTAGATCGGAAACATGATGAGGTACGTTAAAGCATTTAAATGATAATTTGATTTTACTAATTGTTTCATTTTTCTATTCAATACAGTTAGCAATGGAGCTTAGAAATTTAATGTATAAAGTACGAGGTTGCGGTTATCCTAAACGAGTTCCTGAAGTAACCACGAAACATGGTAAATTAAAGGTTGATCGTCGATCGGAACCATTGGCCATTATCCATGACGATCTTGCTTCATTGGAAAATTTGAATCAAGATATTGTAATTAATCATCTGTTTGAGAGATTCAAAGAGGGTCAAATTTATACATACATCGGTGATATCCTAGTGGCAGTCAATCCCTTTCGTCCATTGGGTATTTATGATGAAAAGGTAACTTTTTTCATCTCCAAATTTATTTCAACTCTTCATTTTTATTCCTATTATATCACATAATACATGAGCTTTAATTGTTGTTTTCTTTCTCTCTTGTTACAGCATTCGTTCATGTATCGAAACAAGGCTAAAAATGAAAATCCTCCGCATGTTTATGCTCTCGCTGACTCGGCTTACCATCAAATGTTACACCATCGTCGTAATCAATGTATTGTTATCTCGGGTGAAAGTGGAGCTGGTAAAACAGAATCAGCTAATTTTTTGTTAAAACATTTAGTCTTCCTGGGTAAAGCACTCAATCGTAACCTTGAAGATAAAATTCTTGAAATTAATCGAATCATGGAAGCATTTGGTAATGCTAAGACAGGTATTAATGACAATTCAAGTCGATTTGGTAAATTTTTGGATGTCACCTTCACCAAGACTGGTAAAGTTACCGGTGCCAAATTATATGTTTACCTCTTGGAACGATCAAGGGTTGTTTGGCAGCAAAAGTAAGCACCAAAAATAAAGGGCTCAATATTTAAACACTATCACAACACCCTTTAACATTATCATCACCTAACTATATCATTATCCTTACCATCATCCTTACCATTCTCATCATCATTCCAACCATCAACCTAATCATCATCGCCTTTTAACCCTTTTAAACTTGTGATAGATCGTCTTTTTTGTTTTCATTTTTTTATTACACTTAACATCAGCTCCAATTACATCTAATTTTTCATCACCATTCACCTTTTCCTTCATCTATCCCTTGAATCATCTTCCATCTTCCATCTTCATCTAACATTAATAGTTAGGCCTCAAAACATATTTAGTATTCAATGGCTAATGTCAAATTAAATTAACATTGTTTCTCATTTCTCTTCTTGTAGCGGTGAACGAAACTATCATATATTTTATTATATGTATGATGGTTTGGCCGAAGAGGGACGAATCAACGATTATTTTTTGCATGTACATACTGATTGTAGGTCTCATCGTTTTCTTGGTGGCAATCAACACGATGCTAACAGCATAATGAGAAATGTAGCTTCATTTCGAGCTGTTAAACAAAGCTTTCAACTTCTTGGATTCAGAGCAAAGGTAATTAGAGCCAGTGACAAATATATTGTATTATATCTACAAAATCTCATTTTTTGCTGCTGCATTATCGTTCTCGTTCTGCGTTGTTGTGTTGTTTTGATTGATTGGACTAGAACAAGTTAAACCATTACAAAAGATTTTGCTCTTGAAAAAAAATCATCTTTTTCTATTATTAAGAATAGAATCAATTGAGACGAAAACAAAATTGAGCAAAAATAAGCAAAACCGTGAGGCGAAGTATATGAGATGCTATTAGAAACGGTAAATTGGGATAAGGATGGTTAATCATGGTTAGAAGAGAGTAACTAAGAATTCACCAATTCGTATTCAGAAGCATGTTGTAGTCATTATTATCATAATAATCATGCTTTTATTTCCATTAACAACTGTTATTTTGACTTCAACAGAATTATCATCACAATCATTATCATCATCAACAACAAGAACAAAAACCTTTAAAAAAAATCTTAAACATGATTCCTTGTTTTTTTTCAAGTACGATAATGCTGAAGTTTCTTACGTTATCAAAAACCAGAAGCAATTATAATCTTTATCAATACTAATTCATATATCATTAAATCTATTCTTTTTCTCATTTTTCTTTCCTTCTCTCTCTCTCTCTTTATCATGATAACTTCAAACTAATATATCATCTTTTGGCACGATTGTTTCATGGTAAAAAGGACACTGACTCAATCCTTGCAATTTTAGCGGCCATACTTCACTTGGGAGACATTCGCTTTGAGGAAGCCGAAGAGACTCACAATTCAAACAAGTGTAAACTAACAAATCCAAGTATCATTCCCATTGTGGGTCAACTTTTACGTATCGATGCCAACAGTCTTGTAACCGCTTTAACCCGTAACACTGTGGTTACTCGTGGTGAGAGTATAATCAAAAATCATTCAGTCCAAGAGGCAGAAACAACGAGAGATGCCATGGCCAAAGCAATTTATGGTAGACTCTTTGATTGGATTGTTAATCAAATAAATCGTCTTCTCTCACCGGGTAGAATGGTTTAGTAAGTATAATAATTGTTACAATTTAAATGCGACTCGACAATTTTTCTAATTTCAATTCTGATTCTGTTTTATCTTTTTTTTCTCCAGTGGTGAACCTTTAGCTGTTGGTTTATTGGACATTTTTGGGTTTGAAAATTTTCGAACCAATTCATTTGAGCAACTTTGCATAAATATTGCTAATGAACAGATGCAATACTATTTTAATCAACACATTTTCCGCTGGGAACAACAAGAGTACATTTCCGAAGGAATCGACGTTGAATTGATTCAGTTTTATGACAATAAACCGGTTCTTGACATGTTTCTCGGTCGTCCTTTGGGAATGCTGGTTCTGCTTGATGAAGAAACTCATTTTCCAAATGCAACTGATGCCTCATTGATTGAAAAGTTTCATTCTAACATTAAAAGTTCCTTCTACTTGAAACCTAAGTCAAATGCACTCCAATTCACTGTTATGCATTACGCTGGAAAGGTAAATGACTTTCATTTCCATAGTTAATTGGATTCATTCAAAAAGATGAAACCAGTAAATTCACACTTATTTAACTAACAAATGAGAGTCTCTTGTTACTCCTTGAAATTGTCAACCCTTTGTTTTTTTCCACCAATTTACTATTCAATATGAAAAATCAAACACTTTTAGAATGACAAATGTTTAATAAGTGTGACTTTGCATGTGTATTATGTCATTTTGAACATTTTCATTATTCTTTTTTTTGTATTGTTTGAGGCTTGGATAATTAACGTTTACTAAAATAAATTTTCTTACCACTCTTTTACAGGTTACTTATGATGCTAGAAATTTTTTAGAAAAGAATCGTAATTATGTGCCACTTGAGGTGATCCAATTACTTCGCCAATCGTCCGTGCCTATTGTTAAAGCATTATTTGCCTGTCCATTGACCAAAACTGGCCATCTTTACATTGGATCTGAAATTGATTCTAGTTCATCTAATGATACACCTAATAAAATTGATGGCCTTTCAAATGGAAAGAATGGTTTTGATTATGATCGTAATGGGTTGGTTAGTCAAACACGAACTCAACAAACTGTGGCTACTTACTTTCGTTTCTCATTAATGGATCTACTTCACAAATTAACTAATGGAGCTCCACATTTTGTCCGTTGTATTAAACCAAACGACTCTAAATTAGCAATGACACTGAGTAGGGAAAAGATTGCTGAACAATTGGCTTACACTGGAATAATGGAAACAATCAAGATTCGTCAAATGGGCTTCTCTCACAGAATTCCTTTCGCTGAGTTTTTACGAAGATACAGTTTTCTTGTTTTCAGTTTTGAAGAAAAGGTTGTAGCTGATAGAGAGACTTGTCGCCTTCTGTTGGTTCGTTTAGGTTTAGATGGTTGGGCTTTGGGCAAAACAAAGGTTTTTCTCAAATACTATCACATTGAATATTTATCCAGAGTTTATGATGAAGTAGTCCAGAAAATTATTAGAGTACAAGCTTTTGCTCGACGTTGGTTGGCCAAGAAAAGAGCTGAAAAGGAACGGTGGAATGTCGCTAGATCCATCTTGATCATGCAGAAGTATGCTCGAGGTTGGCTGGCAAGAAAGCGAATGATGGAAGCGAAAAGTAAACCCAATTATGGAAATAATGACGGATCTTCGATTAGTCCAACATCAACTCCTAATCAAGCCAAAAGAGCTCGCTCTTATGAAGCTAATATGATGATCTCATCATCGTCATCTACTTCATCATCGTCTCCATTGGTCCATCAACATTCCAACCCTAATCAAAGCCATAACCAACAACAACAACAACACCAAAGAAATGGTCGTTGCCCATATTGGCAATCTCCAGATAAAGCAGCAGTTTTAATCCAAAAATGTATTGTTTTTGTATCTTTTTTTATCTCATCAAAGATTCATTTTTCCAATTTTAAGATATTAATCAGAGTTTTTAACTTTTCTTATACAGATGTTAGAGGCTATTTAACTAGGAAAAAGGTTAAGCCGCACTTGGATGAGAATCGAAGAGTGATTCCAGCTCCTATTGTTCCACCACATCAACGACAAATATTTGCAAATGCAAAAGATTATTCCAAATATAACAATCATCATGGTCAATATCACCACCATTTACACCAACAACAACATTTGCAGCAGCAAAAACAAGAGCAACTCTTGTCTTCCAAAGGAAACCATTTTGTTGCCGAGAGAATGAAAATGTACCAAGCTTCGGTAGGAGTGAATAATAATCAACCATCTCATCAGATATGGTCTCGAAATCAGAATGTTCACAACCAACTTCACTCAACTCGTCCACAATGTCTCAATATTGGACCAATGACACCTAATGGTAAAAACGAGGTAAATCCTAGATTACAATCAAATAACAAAAGTTCCCGTGCTCATCATTTAATTCAAAATTTACATCAGCAGCGATCTACTGATAATAATGACCAATATCCTGCTCATTTCCTCCTTTCATCCAAAATTGGAATCGACTATGAGTAAGTTAATTTTTAATCTGCTAATCGAATTGAAATAAATTTTTAAACAATTAGACGACAAGGTTGATTTATAAACTGTTACCAACATCTATTACTATTAATGAATAGATCAATGTATCTTCAATCATTGTTTCTAATAATTTGCTCTTCTTAATTATCTAATGCTTACCAAATAATAAAGTGTCCCGTACACTTTGGAAGATCCTTGGGATGCTCCATTGAGAAATCTTGAGAAAAAGTAAAATTATCAAACCTAATTAGATTAGTTGTCACTATTACCTAAACAATTTATAAAATATAACTCATTCAATCTTTAATTAATCGAATTTCTTTCCATTTTTAGCTTTAATCAACCTCAAGCCGAGATTATTTCAGTTGGCAAATTCCTAAGTGAAGACTATATGTTACAACAACGATTAGAACACCATGAAAAAGAGAATCTAATTTCTAGTAAATGGTGGGATTTAATAAAACAAACATCTGGAGATATTTTACGTAAGTGTCCACAATTTAAGCGTCATGAATATTTGAGCTACCGTGAGATTCAATAGATTCTCAGACTTACCATTTGAATCAATTCTAATAAATACTCATTTTTGTTCAAATTAGATGATGAAAAATCTGGTCTTGCAAGTGAAAGGTATAACAAGGTGAAATCAAACGAGCCCAATGAAGTCATTTCCCCGAAAAGCGTTACTAGTCCATCTGAAGCGAACAATGCCGGGAGTGGAAAAAAGGTTTTGGTTGAAGTTGAAAGTTGGTTTCAACGGTGTGGAGGAGGACAACCTTACAATATATCACCAGAAACAGGTTCAGCCTCTGATCAAGGTCCATATCAATTTCGGAAAATACTCAAACCAACGTCAACAGGAACCAATAAAAGTGACGGAAGCATGAGAAAAGCGTCAGCAACGGAAGAATTTCCATTTGACTTTCGTAAATTACTTCGTCGGACTGAACACGCTCCAACAGATACACTGAAAAGATGCAAGGGAATAATGTCACCGCAATAATTGGCCACCAAATAAAAAGCAAAAATAAACCAAAGAGTTTAATCCATTTGCTTGACCATCATCATCACCATAATTTAATCACCATCAAATTTTGTCTTTCTTTTAATCTCTTTCAAAGGATCACCATTCAGTATTTATTTTATTTATTCATTTGCACCTGTGTGTGAATATGTTGAATTATATTATCAATTTTATGTTTTCACTCATTACTCGGTGATTTTTAATCACCACAAAAAAGACTTCAAATAACGTGCAATCAACTATCTCTGCAAGTGGAAGGAGATCAATCTATTTGTTGACAATCTAGTTCGGACTAAGATTATTTTTAATTTGTAATATTATTAATCGTTAATACTTCATGTTAATTGAAATATTTAAAAATTATAAGATTTTATTTTTTCTCCCTTTCAAGTGGATTTTATCATTTTGCTGATCCTCTAGTCTTAATAATCATAGAAATTAATGCAATTAAATCAGACAAACAAGGATAAGTGACTGTTACTGTTAGATTTTTGATTAAATACAATTTTTGAAATGAATTGTTCTCAATCCTTGTATTTGCTTCAAAAGGCATCAAAGATATGAAAGGTATCTTCAAGTAACCCAGTGTTTGATCAACTGGTTTCAAAAATGCATTAAATTAAAAATCTAATTGTAGCAGTTGCCTGCTAACATAATTTTTTGAAAGCATTAAATAAAAGATTTCGTCCAAATGTCTGTGTTATTATAATCTTGATTGTTCAACTTCATTAAATTGTTAAATTTGAGTGTTGAATGTGTAGTTCAACAATTGTAAATTGATTGAAAATTCAATTTTATTGAAACAAATTTGTCAATAAACGACACTTAAATGGGATTTGGGTTTACAAATTGAATTTAAAGGTTCAATTTACATGGTCTATTCTACAATTAATGTAAAATGTGTAATAATTTGATGAGAAAATGGAAAAATTAATCGTATTTTAATTGCATAATAATGTAATAAGTAGATACAAATACAACTATGATAATCAATATCAATGAGTTTCATTTCAACATATCAATCCATTTGAATATCAGCTAATAATGACACCAAAATGTGAAGCAAACCATTCGGATAAGCAAATTGATTGAGAAGGTGGATTGAAACTAATAAAGAATGAAAATAAATGTTTTTTTTTTTATTTTAGAGTTAAAGCTTTCACATTGATGATGAATTGTTGTTGTTTTTTCACCAAAGATGAAGACATTTTGATTATTTTAACGAGGATGAAAAGTACTGGTTTAATGATGGAACTTGCATTTGAAATTCAAAATGAAAGGAGACAAAAGGAGACAAAGAAACATTTCTTAAAATTTGAGTGATGACACAAACATAACGAACCTCTCATTAAAAGAGGAATAGTGTTATCAAATGAAGAAATATTAGGTGAACAAGAAAGCTTCAAACCTTTGCAGTTAATTCATTTCAAATGATCAAATAATATGGTCAAATCATTTAATTGTTTCGTTTTCACTATCATAATCAAACAAAATTTGCTCTTTAATTTGCACAGGATAAAGAATATTGAATATTCTTGAATTTGAGTTTGGCTAAATCATGCAAGCAATGCAGTTGCAGACTAAAACTGACCAAAAATCAAGAGTTGAAAAAATATCAATTGAGCTTGAAGTTCCCATAATCAATGATAATATGAAGTTTATAATCATTTTTTGACATTAAATTTCCATAGGAAAGATTTTTCTGAATTTTCTTTATTTGAGAAAATCCTATTGAAAAATCTCATAGGATTGGTCAAAAATGAGTTTCTTTAAACTATCAATCTAAATAATTATTGATAAAAATTTCAAATAACAGTGGTTATATGAATTTCAAGCGCATTGATCATTCATCAATTGAATTTGATTGCTGTAAAGGGTAAAAAATTATGAATAGTTGTTAGTAAATGTTTTCAAATATGGAATTAGGTTCAAGTTGAAATGCAAATTTTGTTTAATTAATAAAATGGAAATCAAAACAAGCTAATAAATCATATACCATAGTTATCAATCATTTGAAATGAAATAGCTGAAAGAGATTTAAAACTACCTGTCTACTTAATACTATGAGATTGAAATCGGGCGAAAAATGAAAAAGAAAAGGGTTTTCATAAATAAAGAGAAGGAATAGTAGGAATAAAAAAAGGTGAGTGAAGCTAAAAGAAATTCTTGAAAAAGATGAAGGCTGGTTCGAGATAAATGCAGAAGGTAAAAATTAAGCTTTTTAAGCTTCTTTCATAGGAATTTCAGGCGCACATTGGACCTTTCCGGTGACAGCGTCATAATATCCAGCCAAATAGTAGAGCTTTGGAGGAGAATTGGAGTTTAACTGTTCAGGATTCTCTTTCAGGCAACATTGATACTCTTCCCACGGTAGGACTGAACATTTATGAAGTATAGTACGAACATCATTTTGATCGAAATGAGCCGATTCAAATAAAGCTCCCTAAATAAAAAATAAATGGTTGTTTTAATAATTTTGGAAATAATTTTGTTATTAAAGGAAGTAAATTGATTAAGGTTCAATAACTTACCCTCAGATCTTTGAGATTTGGTTGAGATTTGGTTTCCTCCGGATGGTAAAACCATTTAAGGCGAACAATCATACTTCCATTTGATGATTGCCACATTGAATCAATTCGTCCAACATAAGGTAAGGTTGATTTTGTCTTTGAGATAAATACGGCACAATCGCCGACTCTAATAACCTCTTTGCCACGGGTTATTTCGTTATAGTAGGTTTTTTTAGCCTTGCACTTTCCAGTTACTTTTTTGATTACGGGACCAGACCAGTTCCATTCTTCATTAATAAATGCTGAATTATCACTATCACTATCATAATCTTTATTACTTGTATTATTTGGTTTCTTTGTATTTTTAGTATATCTCGATTTATTTACATTTTTGACAGGCTTTATAGAGGAATCGTTTTCAACATTCATGTTATCGAATAGATTCCTCTTCTTTCTTTTAACTTTTGTTTCCTCACTTTTGTAATCACATTTGTTATTTATAACGGCCTCTGCTTGCTGACAAGACTTATTCAAAGATGATGAATTTGATGGGGAAGTTGATGTATTATGATTTGATGGTGTTGTCGATGATGATGATGGCGTCGTTGATGATTGTGTAGATGATGGCGATGAATTGGGTTTAGACTCTTTTTGGGTCGCTTTTTTCGACTTTGATGGAGTTTTTTCAAATAACTCGCGTCGGGCGTCAGGTGGTTTGATCCCACAGAGAAAATATGATTCAAGAACGAATAATCTTTCACTTCGACGTGTGAAATTATATTCGTTGGAAGATGAAGATGATGATTGACGGTTCCTTTTCTTTAAAGGAAGGTCAATAGCTGGAATTAAATCTTTCATTAACACTTTATCGTTCTTGATTTTATCCGTGTTACTTTCGGAGGGAGTGACTGATGATGAATCATTAGTTTCAGAATTCGATGACGGAGTGGTGATAGGCGGAAGATCAATTGAAGATGGAGGAGGTGGAGGGGAAGTTGTTGGTATTGGAGAATTCGATTGAGGTTCAAAGGTAGGTTCATCGGACCAACTGTCTTCTTTAAAGTTACAATCGGTAGAGCTAGTACTGATTGGTCTTTCAACTGATTGCATACGTTCTGGTGGCTCTGAATTAATCTTTCTGGCCAATGAAACTGGTGGCGTTAACAGACTGGTTGGTTTATATTCCGTGTAGGGATAACTAGAATAACAGCGGTCATATTCTAGTCGGCTTTCTTCTTCAAGAGCCCGTTGCTCAGCAAGAGCACTGAGTAAAGTTAAACCATCACAACACGAGATAGAAGATTGCTTATTAGGGACATCATCTTCTGTTGGGATGAAAGGTTCAGTCGTTTCATTGTCTACCATGGTTCGAGGAACAAAAGAGTTTATGGTATTATCATTACAATTGTAGCTCTCAATACGATCGACTAAACGGTCAAGATCCCGTTGTTTAATAAAGTTGATAACTTCAGGACTGGCAACAGGTAAAGTGGGAATGGCCTGTGAGGTAAATTCACTGTTGATCAAATAGGGTCTCTCCAATGGATAGTAGATTGAAGGAGGTGGCGGTGATCCAGAAATAGGTGAATCGTAATAATACCTGGAACGGTAGGTATCTAAAAAACAAAATAACAAAGAGTAATTAGAAGAATGAGAAAAAAGCAGATGAGATCACAAATTTTAAAGGCGAGTATGAAGCAATGTTGAATAAAGTAGCTTAAAAAAGGTTGAATCAGCACAAAATGAGCTAGCAAAGAGACTAGGTTAGTCACAGATGTGTAAGATGAATAAAAGGTTTGATTTTCACTCGATAACACAGAGAATAAGGTTTGCGCGGATTCAAAAACAACTCTGTTTCACTTCGCATTGCAGAGTAAGAAGAAATATCGAAAAAGGAGGCGTCAGCTAGTAGCCAATTAGCGGCCTCTTTATATCTTTATAATTTTGCAACTAACCCCTTAGTCAATGCTATCGTATTTCAAGAAGACAAAAAGATTTTCCAAAAGACAGCCATTTTCTTAACATCCAGAAAAGCTCAGTAAACAACCTTTGATCTAGACAAAAAATATTTTATAATCCTCAACTAGGATCTGATTAAATTAACCGCTCGTTTTCTTAGAACCATTTCTACTCCCTCTTTCTGGGCAAAGTCTTAACAACAGTCTGAAAAAGAGGCAAGAAATCATCAACGAAATCTTATCTGGTTCATTTCTTTCCAAAATCCAACACAATCTAGACATTCAAAAATGATTAAGAGTTCAAACATAAAAATTACAATAAAATAAAATGATAATTTATCAAAATGAAGTGTTTCAAAGGCCACAGAAGATGGATAGTATGAGTGCATAAAAATTTAGACTGATCAAACTGTTGATAAATTTAGGTTATCAAATGCGACGAAAATTATCTATTGAGTTCACATAAGATGAGATCAAAAAGCGAGTTATAAAGGAAATAATTAGTTGGGAAAAATAATACTTGTAAATATTTAAACATATTTAGCTTTACAATTTTGTTTGTACAATTCAGCCTTTTGTCAACACTCATCAATTCAATTGAAATTCACGATGTATAAGTAAAACTAGATATTTGTAGGAAATTAAGACTACCAATCAGCATTATTTCAGAGCTTTTTTCTTGTGATAAAAAGTAAAAAGTTACCTGATCCAGTGATCTCATCGTCTGATAATGATGCACAATCGCTTTTGATGGTTAATGCTTCCGACTGTTCTTGAATTAACGGAGTCCGGTGTAAGAGTGTTTCATTACCCACAGAGATTGCATTACTAGGTGTGAGAGTGGTGTATGTATTCATGGATAATGATGATTCACATTGCTCACAGGGAACGTAACTCCGGACATTAGTTTCATTTCCACATGATTTTCGCCAGGGACGCCACATAGTTTACTGTAAACAAACATGGAAAAAGTCAAAAATAAATTAATGAATTAAATTAGAGTCAAGGAGTGACTGATATAATAAGAAGAGAATTGTTTCTTGGTTGACATTTCAAAGCAAAAAAAAACGGTTGATTAATGTATTGAAATAACTATAGTAGACTGTTGGAAGGAACAACTAGACAATAAGTTGAGGCAAGCAAAAATTTATAACATCCAATAATCATAATAGTATGACAGCCTTTAAAGAGAGTCAATGACCATTTTGAAAATCACATGAATAAAAATGTAATATGGAAACATATTCTTGGTGAAGAAATAAAATGGAAAACAACTGACTAGATGAAGAAGGTAGGAACGCAGGGAAACAAGACACTAATTTAAGATGATGATCAAAATGGACTTGAAAGTGGAAAAGGGTTAAGAAACAAAAGGCCACTTGATGATGTTGCAAGTCAAAAAATGGGTTGATATTTCCATGGATTTGAAAAACAGAAAACACCAAACAATAGAGGTAAACATAATAGGTAGGAAAATGACCGATGACGTGTGTGATCCAACAGGATGAAATATATTCTTCCAAGCATTTTTGATAATTACATTGGTAAAGCAAGCAGAGATTTCATAACAGATGAAAACTAAGAATGAACAAATGCTGAAAGATTGATTAGAAGATTGAATAAAATCAGAACATAATGGGAAGACAAAAGATTATCAGACAAGAAATCTGGATAACCAAATTTGCTTCACCACTGACCAGTTTGAAGAAGAAAACACCCCAACAACAAAAAGAAGGGGATAACTTGGATGAAGAGCATACATAAGGAACTATTCTCATTTGTGTGTAAGATTCTAAAAATATATTCATGCATTTGATAGAAGATGGCAGATTGATCAATTAATAATTTTGAAGATTCAACTACAAGGGATAAGTATAAGTGAGACCAGATGATCTTAGACTTCTAGTCATTTTAAGACAACTAAAGGAGAGCTACCTGGGTTTTACCCATTTGCTATAAGAGTTTCATATGAAAGCTGAACTGAATACTCTGGTTTATTAGAGATGAAGGTGAGCAGAAAAAGCGAAACCAGTAAATATCACTATTTTGGAGTTACATTATGCTGATGAAATCTTGGCTTTCTAGTCAAAGAAATACCAATATGATATCTAACTATTATCATTAAATTAATTAATGCAAGGTATAAAATGGGAGTTGAGATTATCTCATTCAAAAATAAGCGCGCTTTTATTTCTATAGATAAAAAGGTTTTACCTTAATCTTGGGTTGTAAAGTTGAAGCAAAAGTGAAGAACTGTAAACCAATAATCCAGGCTATAAGATGGACAATATGAGATGAATGGATTTGTCACTAATTTACACTTTCCAATCAACATAAATAGATGAATTTTACATGTTGACTGTCGATTAAAAACACAATTTTTAGAGTAAAATGAAGCAAGAAACAGCTATCCAATGGTTAAAAACAAAAAAACAACAGCCACGTTAATTGAAATGGGCGGATTCCGAGTGTTGTGGAGAAAAGATGAAAATTTGAAAAAAGTAATCATAAAGAAAAGAAAAGATAGTTAGAAAAATATTGAAAAATAATTAGACAATATGATAGTTGGTCAAAAAGGTAAAAAAAGACATGACCAATGTTATTGAATAGGTAATGGTAATACATAGACAAACACAGGACAAAGAGAGCTTAGGTGTAAACAAGGGGTGGGGAAATTGCAATGGGTCTTGAAACATCTAACATCTAACAGTCTAAATAAACTAATGTTGAAAAAACCATGTAAATAATGTTCCAAATTACAGGAATAAATGTGATGAAGATATAATCAAAATAAGATTTATAAATTGATACTTACCTAGGGATTTTTTTGTTGTTTATGTGATGGGGATGGCAAACTGGCAAACAAGGGTAACCCTTCACCTAACAATACCTTTTGACACATACAATTGATACCAAATAAGACTCTGGTTCAAAAGATTAATTGTTGATTGTATATAAATGCAAATAATAATGTTGAAATAATAAAAGGTAAAGAGATAAATGAGATGAGACTTTGGTTGTGTTGTTGAATAAAAAGTGAGAGTATCAAGATAGATATTTGCCTCTCATCATGTTTTCCCTTTCAAGATCAAAATAAAATAAAAAAAGACGCAATATGCAGAGTCTTTTTCATGCGTAGCTGTTGATTTATAATGCAACCATTAACAGAGGAATATCTTACGGAAATTGAAATAAACAATGTTTTATCAGCATAATTAAAACCACCAACAAGTTACAAATAGCTCAAAACAACCTAATTAAACAACTGTAGAGAAGAATAGTTGAAATCGATTGATAAGCAGATAACCAGAATAAAAACTTATCATGTTTTTATTTTTCTTTTTATATTTCTAATAATAAATTGGATAAGTTTACATTTCATGGTATTTTACGAATTACTAAAAGTCACCCAAAATAGAAAAGAAACAAAACCTAGGCTTAATCTACACTTTCAGTTGATATTTAGTAATCTATTTACAATAAATTTGTTTTTAAAGACAATTCAGCGTCATTCATGATCTATGAAAAGGTTAACCCATTGGTTGATTTAGACGCAGCAAAATCAAAGCTACTTTGAGTGTTATTAGGGAAAACATTTTTGATGTTTTATTTAATTACATATAATTTGAAAATTGAGTTTACAATTTGTATAATAAAAAAGGTAAAGTTTAAAAGGTTTAAAAATTTACTAAAGATAATTGAGCTTTTTCAAGTTTACATTTTTCAACTCTTTCAGATTAGGGATTGAATTTGTATAATGATAAAAATAGAGAATATATTTTGACACGCTCATTGCATCTCTATCATTCTTCTGGCAAGAAATTAATTCAATGTGTAAAAATTGTTAGAATTATCTGCATCAATTATTAATATATAATAAAAAATTTGTCTATATTGTAGATTATCTCCTTTCTTCATGATGATCACTATTAAGGGTCATTTAAAATCATGATAAGTTGCTTGGCCACTCTTGCGATATCGTATGCACTATCAATAATTTTTTCAACTTCAGAGTGTCCGTCTGGTTTTGAATTTCTCACTTGACATTCGGACATTAAACGGGTAGTATTATTACGTAAAGCTTCAATAATTTCGAATAATTGTTCCTCTTTGTTTTTCAGTTCTCCATCGGACAGGGACTGGAATAAAAAGCAAAATTTGATTAGATATGCAAATTGATTATATTTAACAATTTCAGAAATCTAAAAGTTTCCATGATTTGCCAATTGTTGAATATTTACCTCAGGAAATAAATCTATCATATTGAAAACGACTTGTTGAATATTTTCAGCACACTTTATGAACCTAATATGAAAAGAAAGAAAACAAAATTAAATATGATGGTTAAATTAAAAAGAAAGGGGTTTGGATACTAACACTTCTTGTCTACCTTCTAGTGATACTTGAAGTAGTTCTTGAATACCTTTCGTTATTTGTTCAGTTTTACGAAAAACATCTTTTATTGGAAATGCTGGTGGATGACTCGAGTTATGTTTAGGCGAGAGAACTGCATATTCAGAATCACTTTGACTAGAGAAAGATTCGTGGTCCAGCTTTTGATTACTATGAGCTGCTTGTAAACCATGAATAGGTGATCTAGAGACTGGTTGTGGTGAATTGCATGATTGAGGTATTCGAAGAGGTGAAGATACTGTTGCTGGTGATGGCGGAACTGGCGTGTGAGTCGGAGTTTGATGAGTAATTTGAGATTTTTCCGTAACACCTGAAGGTTTGTCATACATAGATGCAGCTCGAGTCATGAGAATTTTGTTTGGTGAACGAGGTGCCAATACAGGAGAATGATGTGCATGAGAATAATGATGATGATTAAGATGAGGACTGACATTTGTTGGTTCAGGTGAATTGGTAAAAGGAATCTCTTGAGACGTCTGATTTTTCGATGTTACTACTAAAGAGCGAAGTTGAGCATTTTCATTGACCAAGGTATTGACAATGTTTTTCAAAGTCGAGATTTCAGTCTTCATATCTTTATTGCTAACAATCAATTCTTTTAAAAGTGAGTCTGATTTAGACAACTGGTTTTGTAAAATGCGATATTGATCCGATGAACTATTATTGTTATCACTCTTATGTTGATTTGATGCTAATTTGTGGTTAGACTTCAATGCTGAGGCATCTTCTACTTCATCATAATCTCTTTCATCATCCGAGGCAACGGAATCGTATAGTGGATCAGTGTCATCATCACTGGTATTTTGTAAGCACCATTCAATTCGGGAATTTGTTATTCGAAGTTTATGGGGTGGATGAGCATCTGAACTTTTGGGAGCATGAAGCTGCCTTCTTTTGGATTCAATAAGAACATCGATTAATAGAGAAGTAAAATTTTTTGCACTAAATCGAGCAAGCTTTTGTCTGCCTTGATTTCGGGTTGACGAGAACATTGGATTAACTGGTAAAAATGGAACTAAATTATGTTCTGGACTGGCTGTTGACTGATTGCGAAGCTGCAACCATATTTCATCTAATTCACGGCGGTCAACTTCATCATAAACATCTTTGGCAAGTTCCTCGAACTGTTTGTTAGTTAAAGCCTGAAGTTTAGTTTTAGCTAAATGTGTGTCTTCGGGTGCCAATCGGAAATCGACTAGAAAATGGCAGCTTTTTACAATGAAAACATGCGATATGTTGAATTTATTTAACAAAATATATATATACAATTATGGAAATAGACTCAAAGAGTAAATCATGACAGGCAATTGAAAAAGAAATAAGAAAATTGATATTTTCAAGTTCCTTCTTTTTCCACTAATCCATAAGCTTGAAGAGCAACAGTAGCAGCTAACGCTTTGGCTTGTTTCTTGGTTCCACAAGAAACTGATGGTCTATATTCAACGCCGTTAACTATACATTTCATAATAAAACTTTTCTTATGGTCAGGACCAACAGCCTCAACCATATCATATACAGGTAAATCCCATTTATGTTTTGAACAATGTTCTTGAAGAAATGAAATCGGGTTTCTACCTCTTGAAATTTCAGCTACATCGACAACTTGCGCTGGAATTTTGCTGACAGTTTCTTCTTCTGCTACTAAACCTTTGGTATCAAATTTCAGAGATGGAATAATAGGCTCAATTGTCCCTTTCTGATTTCTACCAAGTCCGGTGCCAGGTTGCCACCCCATTTTGAGCAATAAATGCATACCAATACCATCTTTGATTCTGTTGCCTTCCGAAAATTGTTCCTTAAAAATGCATGAGATGAGAAAAGAAATGTTAAAAAATAACATAAAAACGACAAAAAGTAAAAATAATCCTTACGATTCCAGCTCTAACGAATCGTCTCTCTTGCATTTGCGAGGCTGTGATTTCAGCTGCAATTGCAGCGGCCTGCTCATTTTGAAGAGCTTGTTCTTGCATTTTTGCAGTTATCTGTAAAAATTAGAAATTAAAGGGATTAAAAAATCAATCAAAATATGATTAGAAAATAATCAAACAAGGGAAGTATCTGATATGGTACAACTTTTCCCCGACTTAAACATTAAGTATTAAAACTTTACTAACCAATCTTTCTGCTTCATAAATTTGTCTGATAGCAACCAAATTCAATGGATCTTCTTGAAGCTTTTTCTTGGCACTTAATCTTAAAGCCACAAGAGTACCTATTTCTGAACTATTTGTTGACGGCGCTATTTCTTGATCAGAAGTGGAACTCGTTACAGACATATCTGACTGATCTGTAGATTTTGAAGTTTCTTCTTTCGGGTCTGGAACTTCTTTGAAAACTCTTTTTTTGCTTTTTTCAGGTACTTTTGCCGGTGGTGGCATTTCAGGTTTCACTTCTATCCATTCCAATTCTTTTACTCTATGAGTATCTCCACTTGATACTGGAAACTTATCAGTTAATTCTTTCTGGATTTCTTTGGACGATCTAGTAGGTAACTGAGCGAAATCCCGAACCTTTATTTGAATATCTTTTCTTTCTTTCAGTTTAAATGGATGTCTAATAATGGCAGAGCAAACAGATTTAGTATCACCATTTTCATCGTCATCACTATCAGAATAAGAATCGGAAAGAGAATCTTCGTTAGCGGCTGCTTCCATAGTAGAAATTGCACGACAGTATTCTGACCATTGGCTAATCGAATTCTTTTCTTTCAAATTTCTAAGTTGCTCCAGGTTCAACTTATTAATATCTACTCCTTTAGGTAATGTACCTGATTTTATCATACGCGCAAGGTTAGCCTTTGCAATTTGAAGCAATTTTTCTTTATCGACCTTTTCGATAACTGATTGACTTCTTGATCGGCTTCTTCGTCTTCTCTTTGTATGAGATGATCGATCACGACTACGGCTACGGCTACGGCTATGTGTTCGTCTTCGACTTCTACTACTGTGACCATGACTGGAACGTTGAGATTGATGATGCGAATCAGAATGGCGATCTTTATTTCGAGAATCCGATGAACTTAATAGATCTGTAGGGTCAATAGAATAATAGCCAAGACCTTTTCGCTCATCTGGACTGGGAGACTTCCTTTTTCTTTTCTTCTTTCGAGTTTTTGAATATTCATCCAAATTATAAAATGCGCTTTCTTTGAACTTTTTTTTCTTTTTCTTTCGTTCCTTGTCTGACTTATGTTTCTTCTTTTTCTTCTTATTCTCCTCGATCACTTCACCCTCCTCTGGAGAGCTTATGTCTTCCATTTTTCTGCATGCTCGGAACTGATAATTAACTGCAATCCATATTATAAAAAGCCAGGAAAAATCGATGGATTTTCAAGTCACTCATTGATTGATGGACCTGTATACACACCAAATAAAAAAAACTAGTTAAAAATATTTACACTGACAAAATATTAGAGCTTTTTAAATTCTAGGGAATATTAAAAGATAGGATTAACTCTTAAGTAATTGAAAATTATTTGAATCTTTCACTTATTCAGGTCCTTAATTTCAGGATGTTAACATAAAGTTCAAAACAACTCTCTTGTTATACTCTTTGGTTCAAAACATAAATATTGTTAAGCAAGTGTGGGAGTGTCATTGAAATGCGCTTAAAATTAGCGGCTTTTTCAAATTTCCTCATTTGCGCATCAAAATACATGCAAAAACATGTAAATTAAAAAGGAGTGAAAAAATTTTTCCTTTCGAGTTAAGAGAGGGGTTCTTTCACACACTTGTTTCTTAACACCCTGTAACTTTGATGAGAAGAGATCTGTGAAGGGACATTTAACGATATTAGCCATAGTAAGTGTGACAAAATGAGCAAAACCTAATTACATTGAACGTGAGCATCTGCATGTAATCTGGCAAAAAAAGGAATGAATGAATTCTTCAGAGGTTGTTGTTGAATAATCAGAATAGATAATTTACCAGAAACAGAAACTTCAATCAAAAGCAACAGCCAAAAACCAAAACCAAAACCAGCTAAGCAACAGCAAAACAGAAATGGAGAAAAAGTCACAAGCTGTATTTTCAAAGGTATAAAATGGGAGTTTAGATTATCTCATTCAAAAATAAGCGCGCTTTTATTTCTATAGATAAAAAGGTTTTACCTTAATCTTGGGTTGTAAAGTTGAAGCAAAAGTGAAGAACTGTAAACCAATAATCCAGGCTATAAGATGGACAATATGAGATGAATGGATTTGTCACTAATTTACACTTTCCAATCAACATAAATAGATGAATTTTACATGTTGACTGTCGATTAAAAACACAATTTTTAGAGTAAAATGAAGCAAGAAACAGCTATCCAATGGTTAAAAACAAAAAAACAACAGCCACGTTAATTGAAATGGGCGGATTCCGTGTGTTGTGGAGAAAAGATGAAAATTTGAAAAAAGTAATCATAAAGAAAAGAAAAGATAGTTAGAAAAATATTGAAAAATAATTAGACAATATGATAGTTGGTCAAAAAGGTAAAAAAAGACATGACCAATGTTATTGAATAGGTAATGGTAATACATAGACAAACACAGGACAAAGAGAGCTTAGGTGTAAACAAGGGGTGGGGAAATTGCAATGGGTCTTGAAACATCTAACATCTAACAGTCTAAATAAACTAATGTTGAAAAAACCATGTAAATAATGTTCCACATTACAGGAATAAATGTGATGAAGATATAATCAAAATATGATTTATAAATTGATACTTACCTAGGGATTTTTTTGTTGTTTATGTGATGGAGATGGCAAACTGGCAAACAAGGGTAACCCTTCACCTAGCAATACCTTTTGACACATACAATTGATACCAAATAAGACTCTGGTTTTAAAGATTAATTGTTGATTGTATATAAATGCAAATAATAATGTTGAAATAATAAAAGGTAAAGAGATAAATGAGATGAGACTGGTTGTGTTGTTGAATAAAAAGTGAGAGTATCAAGATAGATATTTGCCTCTCATCATGTTTTCCCTTTCAAGATCAAAATAAAATAAAAAAAGACGCAATATGCAGAGTCTTTTTCATGCGTAGCTGTTGATTTATAATGCAACCATCAACAGAGGAATATCTTACGGAAATTGAAATAAACAATGTTTTATCAGCATAATTAAAACCACCAACAAGTTACAAATAGCTCAAAACAACCTAATTAAACAACTGTAGAGAAGAATAGTTGAAATCGATTGATAAGCAGATAACCAGAATAAAAACTTATCATGTTTTTATTTTTGTTTTTATATTTCTAATAATAAATTGGATAAGTTTACATTTCATGGTATTTTACGAATTACTAAAAGTCACCCAAAATAGAAAAGAAACAAAACCTAGGCTTAATCTACACTTTCAGTTGATATTTAGTAATCTATTTACAATAAATTTGTTTTTAAAGACAATTCAGCGTCATTCATGATCTATGAAAAGGTTAACCCATTGGTTGATTTAGACGCAGCAAAATCAAAGCTACTTTGAGTGTTATTAGGGAAAACATTTTTGATGTTTTATTTAATTACATATAATTTGAAAATTGAGTTTACAATTTGTATAATAAAAAAGGTAAAGTTTAAAAGGTTTAAAAATTTACTAAAGATAATTGAGCTTTTTCAAGTTTACATTTTTCAACTCTTTCAGATTAGGGATTGAATTTGTATAATGATAAAAATAGAGAATATATTTTGACACGCTCATTGCATCTCTATCATTCTTCTGGCAAGAAATTAATTCAATGTGTAAAAATTGTTAGAATTATCTGCATCAATTATTAATATATAATAAAAAATTTGTCTATATTGTAGATTATCTCCTTTCTTCATGATGATCACTATTAAGGGTCATTTAAAATCATGATAAGTTGCTTGGCCACTCTTGCGATATCGTATGCACTATCAATAATTTTTTCAACTTCAGAGTGTCCGTCTGGTTTTGAATTTCTCACTTGACATTCGGACATTAAACGGGTAGTATTATTACGTAAAGCTTCAATAATTTCGAATAATTGTTCCTCTTTGTTTTTCAGTTCTCCATCGGACAGGGACTGGAATAAAAAGCAAAATTTGATTAGATATGCAAATTGATTATATTTAACAATTTCAGAAATCTAAAAGTTTCCATGATTTGAAAATTGTTGAATATTTACCTCAGGAAATAAATCTATCATATTGAAAACGGCTTGTTGAATATTTTCAGCACACTTTATGAACCTAATATGAAAAGAAAGAAAACAAAATTAAATATGATGCAAATTAAAAAGAAAAGGGTTTGGATACTAACACTTCTTGTCTACCTTCTAGTGATACTTGAAGTAGTTCTTGAATACCTTTCGTTATTTGTTCGGTTTTACGAAAAACATCTTCTTTTATTGGAAATGATGGTGGATGACTCGAATTGTGTTTAGGCGAGAGAACTGCATATTCAGAATCGCTTTGACTAGAGAAAGATTCGTGGTCCAGCTTTTGATTACTATGAGCTGCTTGTAAACCATGAATAGGTGATCTAGAGACTGGTTGTGGTGAATTGCATGATTGAGGTATTCGAAGAGGTGAAGATACTGTTGCTGGTGATGGCGGAACTGGCGTGTGAGTCGGAGTTTGATGAGTAATTTGAGATTTTTCCGTAACACCTGAAGGTTTGTCATACATAGATGCAGCTCGAGTCATGAGAATTTTGTTTGGTGAACGAGGTGCCAATACAGGAGAATGATGTGCATGAGAATAATGATGATGATTAAGATGAGGACTGACATTTGTTGGTTCAGGTGAATTGGTAAAAGGAATCTCTTGAGACGTTTGATTTTTCGATGTAACTACTAAAGAGCGAAGTTGAGCATTTTCGTTGACCAAGGTATTGACAATGTTTTTCAAAGTCGAGATTTCAGTCTTCATATCTTTATTGCTAACAATCAATTCTTTTAAAAGTGAGTCTGATTTAGACAATTGGTTTTGTAAAATGCGATATTGATCCGAACTATTATTGTTATCACTCTTATGTTGATTTGATGCTAATTTGTGGTTAGACTTCAATGCTGAGGCATCTTCTACTTCATCATAATCTCTTTCATCATCCGAGGCAACGGAATCGTATAATGGGTCAGTGTCATCATCACTGGTATTTTGTAAGCACCATTCAATTCGGGAATTTGTTATTCGAAGTTTATGGGGTGGATGAGCATCTGAACTTTTGGGAGCATGAAGTTGCCTTCTTTTTGACTCAATAAGAACATCGATTAATAGAGAAGTGAAATTTTTTGCACTAAATCGAGCAAGCTTTTGTCTGCCTTGATTTCGCGTTGACGAGAACATTGGATTAACTGGTAAAAATGGAACTAGATTATGTTCTGGACTGGCTGTTGACTGATTGCGAAGCTGCAACCAAATTTCATCTAATTCACGACGATCAACTTCATCATAAACATCTTTGGCAAGTTCCTCGAACTGTTTGTTAGTTAAAGCCTGAAGTTTAGTTTTAGCTAAATGTGTGTCTTCAGGAGGATCGATACTATCATCAGATAATTGAGGAATTAAGTAGTGTTGACCTTGTTTATGATCAGGTTTACGACCACAGAGAAAATGAGATAATCGGTCAGTCAATTCAAACTGAAACTCAATTAATCTTTCAACTATATCATTATGTGATGCACTTTTAGCATAATCCAGAGCTGTTTTGCCATTTAGATCAGTAATAAGCGGATCTGCACCATAAGCGAATAACAGTTCCATTTGAGCTAGTTGACCAGATTTGGCAGCAACATGCAAAGGAGTATTATGCTTTGCAGGGTGAAGATAATTGGGATCAGCCCCAGCAATCAAAAGCCGTAAGCTTGTTTTTAAACTTGAACTTCGAACACTTGAATGAAGCTCTTCACTAACATCACTATTACTGTCACTATCCTTGGGTCCTGGTTTCTTGATAAAATTAAGCTTCTGATATTTGGCCTTAATGAAGTCATTTTTTGCTGGATATAGACCATCCTTAGGATTTGGTTTTTTACGGAAAGATGATCTCATTGAATGCGTGAGAGATGAAGTTAAAGAGTTGCTTCCTGAATTAAGCAAAGTATATTCCCAAATTGAGTTACTTCCACTGTTATAGAGATTAATAACCATTTGAAGTTCACTGGAAGACCATTGGCTCTTCTTGATAGATTTAATTTGAGAAACTTCTCTTCCCATATTACGATGTACAATACAGCAGTCATCACATACAATAACGCCTCTATTAACTGAAGCCCACTCAGCATCTAAAAAGAGTAAAAAACAATAGAGATAAGAATTTAAAGATAAAAATTTGAAGAAGCTGAACATACCTGTATTGGAACAGTCAGCACAATCAAAAATAGTTCTTATTTTAGATCTTGATAAACTCATTTTGATGATTTGATGAAGAATTGAAATAAAATAAAAATTGGTTTCTTAAAATTTCTAAATTGTCAACACCCAACAGCAAACAATTGTAAGACTAGTTTGCTCAGCTATTTTTAAAGGTGAAATGCAATCAGTTGTCCAAGTAAATTAAAATGTAAATTGATGATGAATCGTCTTTAATCAACCATGAATTACAGATCAGCAAAAACGGTAAAATCAGGCAAAACAAGTTACAACAGGCAAATTAGCTTGTAAATCAGCTCATCACGGTTTAGATTGGCCATTGAACAAAAAAATATAAAAATCTGAAATTGTGTAGAGAAAGAAAGAGGATATGACATGATTATTATACACTAAACATCAAAAATTAAAACAAAAGGTCGATGAAGATAAGGATACAAGTGATCTATAAATAACCTTATTTTGGGAAGACTTCATTCTTGACTTATGGTAGTTTTATTTTTTACTCAAGAAGCCAGTAAGAAATTTCCGGTATCATTTCCAGGAGAAAATATCTTTTAAGCTAGGTTTCACAGAAAAATGCAATACTTTCTCTGTTATGATGAAAGTCTCTAGATGAAATAATGTAAAAAGTATTTGAGGAGCAAGCCAAAAAATTTAGTACTGAACAAACCTAATTGTTATCGAATCAGCTACTCGAAGAATGCATTATTCTTACATTTACAGCATTCACCAAAAACTGTAGCAAAGTCTAACAGCTCAAATTGTATTGACAAAATACAATTTAGTTTGAAAACAAGCATTTCAATTCGAAACAACCATAAGTGTATTGATAAACATTTGAGATGTTCTGAGATGGAGGAATCTGGAGTTAAAATGGCCTATCATTACTGATTCTGTGTTTCCAGAGCGGTCTGTTACCACAGAAGTTATTGTTTACACATTAAAAATGTTTTAATGTGACAGTCACATTGTGACAAACTATAAGCCGAAAGATTCGATTAAACGGTTAGAATTGCGGATTGTTTATTCGATACAACACGACAAATATTTAGGTTCGGAATAAACAAATCCAGAGCAAAGTTAATCTTCGAATGTAATCGGGTTATTCAAAACTTGATCAATCAAGCAATTTGAACAGTGTAAATATAATCGAGCTTACCTTATAGATATTTATTGCTTACGGAAACAAATCCTTCATACCTTAAACAACCGCCGGAATTTGAAAGCCTGAAATTATCCACAATAGAGGCAAACAGAAATCACATTTTTATATCAAAATGATAAAAAATAGATGAAAAAAGAAAGCTAAAATAGCATTAAAAACTCATTTAATTCAAGTATTTACAATTTTTCAGACATAAATAAAAAAAATGAAGAGGCTGTGGCTTCCATGCAATAATAAAGACTTCTATTGGCTACAGCAATGGTTTTGGCGCTATTTTCAATTTTATCAACTCTTTAAACGTTAAAATTCATTATGAATACAATTTAACCAGCCATTTATTTTCAATGAATAAATTGAGCAAATCAATTGGTTCTTTTAAAGATTTTCATTATTTATTGAACTTTTGAAACTTATAATTGAATAAACTAGTGACATTCATTATCAACAAAATTGGTATTATTCAAGGATTGTGATCTTATGTCTAGCAATTGCAAGATGACAATGATAGTCATTGACTTTGATTTGTTGTGAGTTTTGGTAAAAATTAATTTGAATCTAAAAATTGAAACAACTTACAATAATGAGTTACAGTATTACAATACATCAATCTTTGGATAAATATAATATACTGACTTAGTTTATAAAATTGTTTCAGAAAATGTAATTTTAGATGGCTTTAGATGATGATTTGATTAGAAAAGAAGAGATTTAGCTAACAATTTATCTTCCAATATTAACTAGAAGGGTTAAATGGACAAAAAGGTTCAACCATTACTTGATAAAAATAAAGATACAAGGAAATTTGGGCAACTAAATATGGGGTAAAATTGATCTTCAGGTAAATCGGTTTGGAAATGAAAAATATATGCCAAGGTTTGTGTCTTCTGGTTTGGTCTTACTTTGACTTCTAAATAACATTTAATTTATTGTAAATTAATTCATGAATTACTTACAACACGATTAAAATTGGAAAGGTAAGAGGTGGGAAAGGAAAAAGAAACAAATGAAAAGATGAGCTCAAGCTGGTTGGTTTTCTGTTCACTTTTAGACATTGAAGATGTATGAAGGGTTGCAGAAATTGGAACAATTAAAAAGCGATTGATGACTTTTTAATAATTGTAGATGATATCCGTATTATCATTATTATTATTATTAACCACATTTGTTTTCCAGTTACTCGTGGTGTTATTGGTGGTTAGTTTTTTGCTACGACTCGTCATGCTGAATACAAATAATACATGTAATAATAATCTCATCATCATTATATATATCAATAGCAGTTGGATTAGATTTAGAAGTAGCCATAGTAGTTGTAGTTGTAGTAGTTGTAGCAATAATATTAGAATTAATTGATAGTAGTAGATGTATATTAGGAATGCGAATGGAGAAATTAAAATTCATCTTTGCCTTTTCGTTATGTTGTTTTTCATAGTCATAGTTTCATAGTTGATAACATTTTTAATTTTTAGTTTTGCTTGTTTGTATTTTTGTCAATGTGAAATCCTACGTGTCTGGACCATTGTGCTGTGCAGGAGGTGGTGGTGGAGGCGGCGGTGGTGCTGGAGGAGCAGTGATAAAACCATTACGTTCACTTTCATACTCTAATACTTCTTGATAAATAAGCTCCTTCCATTGGTCAACAGTGTGTTCCCTTTCATCAATATGGTGATCATATGGTGCAGGTGCTGGAGCTTCAACTTCACTAGCATCCCACCAAACTTTAATATAGTCATGATTTAGAGCTTCATCAACGGAGATCCGTTTCTCTTGGTCAACAACTAGCATCTTTGATAGTAGATCACGAGCCTCGGCAGCTGTTAATTTTGCATGTTCCGTTGAATCAGCTGGAAACAGCATATCTGGAAAAAGTCTCTCAAATCTATATCCATCGTATCTTGGCCTATTCTCGACGTAACTCCGTACTGAGGGTTGTAATCTTTGCATAAATTCCGGTGAAGGCGTACCAAGTTGCTCAATAATTTTGTTCCATTGGTCTATATGATCGGTCCCTGGAAATAGTACAGTTCCACGAATCATTTCACCCATGATACAGCCTACAGACCATAAATCTACATTGTCAGTGTAGCCCATTCCTAAAATCACTTCGGGTGCTCGATAGTAACGGGTGACAACATAAGGTGTCATGGCAAAGTTGGTACCCGCTGTACGAGCTAAGCCAAAGTCCAAAATTTTAAGGGTGCAATCACTTTTTACCACGATATTCGATGGTTTTAAGTCCTAAAATAGAATGGAAATTAAAAAATCAATATAAAAAATTGAAAAGAAAATAAATTTAACGCTTTGTGAGGACAATCAAAAAGTAAAATCTGAAAATTATATTAACCCTGTGGATGATTCCAGCCGAATGAAGATGCTTGATGCCACAAAGCATCTGATAAAGTAGGTAGGACATTCGTTCATGGTCGAGATCCATTTGAATGACTTGACAAAGATTGGCATCCATCAATTCCATAACTAAATAAACATCTTGAAATTCCTCTAGAGTCCTTTGTGGTGTGAAGGCATTCAACAATCCTATTATGTTTTTATGATTAACTAGCCTCATCAGCTTAAACTCCCGATATGCTCTCTTTGCATGAGTAGTATTTTGAAATGGTCGGGATAACTTTTTAATGGCAACATTTTGTCCCGATTCCGAATCATATGCTGAACTGGAAAGATGAAAGAAAAAAAATTATAACATTGTATATAAAATATAATTTATAGATAATTTATAATATTTTAAGATATAATACACCAATCTTGTTTCTAGGTAAATGCAAGGATATAAAAGTAAAATGTAAATACCAATGAAAATTTACTACTATGGGATGACATACGAAAATGATCAGATAGAGATTTCAGCACTAGTTACTATACTGAATCTTCATTGTCGTCATCATCAGTTCCTTTTTTAAAGATAGAGGACAATTCCTATAATTTAAAAAATCTATTGAGAGATGCAACATTGAGCTAATATTTTGATGAGAAATTGTCAAATACAGGGAATATGGAGTACATTTTACTATGTAAAAATATAAATACATCTAATTAATAGACTGTTGAAGCCCCGTGAATTTATCTACGTACAGAGTGAACATCAAAAACTGAGATCACCCATTAAGTAAAGATGCTGATGGTGATGACAATAATTATGACGAGTAGATAAATAAAAACACTTACCAGACAATTCCTTGAGCCCCTGAACCAATTGGCTTGAGATTTTGATACCTTCTCAGTATAGTGAATTTGGTCTCAGCCACTTCTACAGTATAAAACATAGATTGGCTTTTAAATTGAACGCTATTAATCCGATCACTATTGGTTGTAGTTGTTATTGATGACATTATACATTGGTTAATCCATTAAACAGGCGTTTTAGATTGAGAAAAAAATCAGCAATACAAGAGTAGCCGAGGGAAAGAGAATAAAATCTACAAAAATGAGTGACTTTAAAAAAAACCAAAAACAAATCGTCAAAATGATAAATAAAAAAGAGGACTAACAAGAGATGGAGAATCCAAGAGCAGTAACGTGAATGAGTGAAGTAGAGAAAAAAGGTTGGCTGTGATTTTGAATGAAAGTGAAATCCGATTTTGATGAAATGTTGTTGTTCACGATGATGTTTATATTGATGAAGTTATCGATGATGATGAATATGTTGTTGATGATGCTGATGAAGACGGTTGAACTGGTGAGAGTTGAAAAGGGAGAATTGAAAGGACAAGAGTCTCAGTGGAGTCTTAAAAATAATACAACTTGTAAAATGTTGATAGTCAGATGTTTTTGTTGATGTTGGTGGTGGTATCAATGGATTTTGAGGTACTTGTTCCTTTGGAATAATGAATGGTTAATGAAAACTAGATGACCAAATTTACAAAACAACGGACTGTTTTTATCACAAATAATATTATATTATTATACTAGCAATATCAGTAATAACATGATCACAATCAGGCCGAGAAGCAAAATTTATCAAGAGCAAAAAAAGGATGAAGAATTTTAAACCTCTTTTCTATGGGAAAAACTGATGTAGCTTATTCCTCTTTCACTATTTCTCTCTTTCTCTCCTTCTCTCTTTTTCACCAACTCTTGTCTTCTCTTTCTCTTCTTTCCTTACAAACTCTGCTGATATTTTTTATCTGTACAGGCGCGTTCACAATAATTCTGAGCACCCAATTTGAAATAAATGAGCAAAACTTTTTGCTCATGCTGTAGCCGCTTAGTCAAAGGCATAAGAGCCATCTATTGATACGCTTCAATCAAACATTTATTTGAACCAAATTTACGAATAATTTTTCAATCTTTTTACTTGTTGTCAATAAATGAATCTTACATTTATTTCATATGATATTAAAATAATTTATAAATTGTACATTCAAAGAATAAGTAGGAAATTATATTTCCCTGTTCTTATCGTCTTTTTTTTGTTTTTAACAATTTAAATAAAACGTTTCATCGCTTTGCAGGCATTGATGAAACCTCTTTTTCCTTAACGACACAAAATTACAAATATTATTCAATAAGTTAATTGACTCGTCGACGTTTGTATGTCTTATTATCAGTTGAATGTAAGGGTAATTTAAAAACGAAAACTCTATCAGTCTTGGTTTTGTTAGTATCAACATGACAGCCAACAATATTTCCATATTTTCTCATTTTGATGGTTGATGTCAGGAAAACTTTGGATACTTCTGAAATGAGGAGTGGCTTGAATTGGTTAAGATAGATTGATAAAATTAAACCATGGATAATAATCTTGTCCTTGCACTTTTCGGTCATAGTTCGAACGGGCTTGTTACTTGCATGCAATGAGACTGTGTAATTTTCCAAAATGTATTGTTGCAGCTCAAAGCTTTGTAAGCCAAGTGAACCATGAGATTCAACTTTTTTTAATTCACTAGAGCGAAGATTTTTAAGTTTGATCAAAGTATCCAGAAAAATGCAGCAAGCCTTTTCCAAATTATTTTTAACTCTTTCAGCAAAATGTTGAACCAGTGGAGAGTTGATATATTGTAAGAAATTTTCTAGGTCGTAGGATGATTCGACATTTGTTACTATGCTTTCTGAAACAATATCATTAATATTGTAGACTTCTTTGGCTGAAGTAGCATTCTGATTGCGAGGGGGCATTAAAAATGTATCATTAATAATATCTGTTGTATCAAATTTGGTTTTAATGACTCCATCTGTAGGTGTAGACGATTTGCTGGCTATCGAAGCTGTCTTGTCTTTCATTTCCTGGTAATCATCCTCTCCAAAAGAGATTGCGAATTTTTTCCTCTGTTCAATACGTTTAAGGCTTCGCTTTGATCCAAATTTTTCATTGTATTCATCCATTTGCTCTTTATAAGATAGAGATGACAAATTACTAGATGCTCGAACAGGAAAATTTATCTGGGGTTTCATACGAAAGTAAACACATGGTTTGAGACGAGCTTTGTTTTCTTCAACTTCAAGAATCATGAATCTCCGATGACTTGGAATAAATTGGCTCCCAGAATATAAAACTTCACTTAGAGGATCTTTAATTTCACATTTTAATTGATTCTCATCAGTTTTGATGTTTAAATCAATGTTGCTTTCTCCATCAGGTACACCATTTGAAGACCATTCAGTAACACAAATAGGACCAGAGTTAGGCTTATATTTCACTTTAACTGATTTTTTAGACTTTGATTGCATTTTAAAGGGGAAAGTACTTTCAGTTTAGATACTAGTGAGGAATTAGAAAACAGAAATCCCAGTAATCAAATTAAATTGATTGAAGGGAATGAAGAAAATTTAAAGATGATAAAAATATAAACACATTTGAAGAGATCAGCTAAACAACCACGTGGTTACAATGCCGGGGACTTTAATGGTAGTTCATAAATTGCAATCTGTTCATGCTAATTGATTTAAATTAAAATTAAATCTGAATAATATTGAAATTAATGATGAATAATTTGTTGCACTGAAAAATAAAATATCACTTCGTCAAATAAATGAATAGTTCAAGTAAAAATTTCAACATTTAATTTTATCATTCGTATTTGGCGCTTTGACAGACTAAAGCCTTGTAAGCTTACTGGTTAGTTGTTCAATGAGAAACTGTTGATGTTGAGTTTATTGCCACGAAACCCAATTTGTTGAACATATTTTCGTGTTTCTTAATTATTTGATAAATTTGATTGATTAATTGGTTAAAATGGCCGAATCCGCTCGTCCCAAGATCGACGTTATGTCAGATGAGGTTACCGATGTGAATCCTTACAGGTAAAAGATTTTAGTTATTTTATTACTGACAATTCGTTTCATTTCCTTTCTTAAATTTTGTTTATTTTATCTGTAATTCAGTCGACTTATGGCTTTGAAAAAAATGGGAACAGTTAAAAATTACGAGGTAAGTGTCCATCTTAATCCCTAGTTGCATTATAAAGATGTGTTTACTTTGTTTTATTTACCAATTCAGGAAATCAGGTTATATACAGTTTTGATTGTTGGAGTCGGAGGTGTCGGATCTGTGGCTGCTGAAATGTTAACTCGATGTGGTATCGGTAAATTAATCATGTTTGATTATGATAAAGTGGAATTAGCGAATATGAATCGATTATTTTTTCAACCTCATCAAGCTGGAATGTCAAAAGTTGAAGCAGCTTCTAAAACCCTATCATTCATCAATCCTGACGTTGTCTTTGAAACTCACAATATGGACATTACCAAACTGGAAAATTTCAACACTCTAATTGATCGAATTGTTAAAGGTGGACTAGGAAATAAAGCTGTCGATTTAGTTCTTAGTTGTGTTGATAATTTCGAAGCCAGAATGGCAATAAATACAGCTTGTAATGAAGTTAATCAGGTTTGGTTTGAATCTGGAGTTAGTGAAAATGCAGTCTCTGGACATATACAGTTGATAGATCCTGGTAGGACCGCTTGTTTTGCTGTAAGTAATTACAAACTATCAATTGTAATATAATTGTAAAACTTACTAATCAAATTTGTCTTTTTCAGTGTGCTCCTCCTCTAATTGTTGCTTCCAAAGTTGATGAAAAGACATTGAAAAAAGAAGGAGTTTGTGCCGCATCTCTACCGACCACTATTGGTATCATTGCCGGTTTTTTGGTTCAAAATTCTCTCAAGTATCTTCTCAAATTTGCTCCAGTTACTGAGTATCTTGGCTATGATGCTATGAGTGATTTTTTCCCAACATTTCCTGTAAAACCTAACCCTCAATGTGACGATTCTAATTGTGTTCGTCGTCAACAGGAATATCAAGCAAAAGAAGCAGCTAAGCCAAAAATTGAAGCTGTACCAGAAGAAGTCCCTGAAATCATCCATGAAGATAATGAATGGGGAATTAGTTTAGTAGATGAATATGTTCCCGATTCAGAAGAAATTGAATTAGCTCCAGGAGTTAAACTGCAATACACAAAAGACGCTCAACCCGCTGAAGAAAATGCAAAAGATTTCGTTCAAGATACCGATCAATCTTTAGAAGATTTAATGAAACAAATGAAATCTCTATAAAAATACTTGCCTAGATGTCAATTTCAGTTACTAAATATTGTATCTTTATTGGAATTAACCCTCCAAACTTAAAAAACGAAATATTTTCTATTATTTAGTTTCAATTTTGAGCGACTTTGGAATGAACAATTCAACTTTTATGCTGACTATTTCTCTGTCTTTTGTTGATAAAAAAATCATCAATCATCATATTATAATAAGTTCTCATTATTAATCAACTCGGGCATTTTTATTCAGCATTTGCAAAGCAAATATCTATTTATTGAATTGATAAATTTTATGTATTATTATTAAAAACCTATTTCTTTATTTTGTCATACAAGCTGACGTACATCCAATTAACATCATGTTGCGTTTTCAATTGAAGTAAATTTTTAACAATAAAAATTCTGGATAATTTACAATATGTTTTGAATTTATTCCTTGAGTAGATAACTTGAGTCAGAGAAAACTATTAATTCAATCATATTAATACTTAAAGCTTCAGATGAGAGGAAGACAGTTGCATTTGCAATTTCATTTGGATCGCCAACTCGTCCTAGAGGTAGTCGTCTGTCCATATCTTCATATACAGTATTTTTTCCAGGTACAAGTGGAAACAAAAACCTAGTTCGCACCGGACCAGGATTGACGGTTTTTATGAAATTGTTTTGTAACAAACACTTACGAGTTTTACACTTAAGGCTCTGCTGACATTGACGATTTTCAGATTGAGGATATTTACTTGCCTAACTCCATAACTCCCAAAGCATAACACGAATAAATGATAAATTTTTCCTAAATCTCGAAATTTATCGTTAAGATGGGCAGTTAGCTTTTGCCGCTAGCTTAAAAAACATGGATTCGAAAACATAACTCTAAGTAATTAAACATTAAAATTTTGTCAAAATCAAACAAAGTTGGTTATCCTTATATGAGATTTATGTCCGTTGAAGCTCAACCACTGGAGCAAACGAAGAAAGAGAGACTAAAAAGATCTCCAGACCCAAATTCATTTATTATGTGAATGTTTTCTGGTCAATCTAAAGTGATTAAAGAGTTGTTATTGAAAAGACACAATTGTTACATTTATGCATCAAACTTGTACACAAAGTGGCAAAAACTGGCTAAAAATCAATTTCTTGCAAATTTAAACTCTGTTGGTTTGTATAGACATGAACACTGAGTTCACAAATGTGATTTAAAGATTCCTGAATCGATAGTTTTCGAGCAAATCGAGTCCAAAGTTGAAACTTCGATCGCCTTTAGCTCAGCTTTGGAAGCATATTTTTTTTATGAAACTCACTACACTGATATAGCTTTTGACACTCAACCAGAAAATGCACTTATTTTGAGAAAAAAAGTTTCTTGTTCAAAATAAAACAGATAAGTTCGATTTTCATTTAAATCGATCGATTTGTTTGACAGAAAGACTTAAAGAGCTGAAACTTGTTACACGGCTATAAAAATTGTTGGGTCACATCATGCACTGAATAGTTTTTACAATGCATCAAAAGTTCGCTTGATTTTGGCCATTAAGTTTGAAACTTTGAGCCTCGATATTTCGAAAAATGTGGTACCTACAGTCATCATTCTTTCACCAAATTGATCCTTTACTAATTAATAATTCAATTCCATTTAATAACTTTCCATAAGCGGCTTTGAGTCTTGATTTTTGGGTTATAAATGTACTAGCAACAACTTATTTAACAAACTAAGCTCATCTTAACCCATATCTTGGTGAATAAACCATTTTTCTGGTTAAACTTGCACACTAAAGTTTAAAGACTATTGCCAAAGGCTCGAACATTTGAATCGAGTGTTGAGACTTTGTAGCTTTTGTAGGGAAATGAAAACTGAGTCAATTAATACTATTAAATAAGTCAAATGATGGATAGTTCTCGAGAAAATCGAGTCCAAAGTTTAAACTTCGATCGCTTTTTTCTCAGCTTCAGAAGTAGATTTTTTTATGAAACTAACTTTAATGATACATTTTTTGATAACCAACCCCAAAAAGTTCCTTATTTTGAGAAATAAAATTTTCATTTTTCTGTAAAATAGATAAGTTCGATTTTTAGTTGAATCGACCTTTTTCTGTGACCATAATAGTTAGAGACCTGAAACTTATTATCCATTTCTAGAAATTGTTGCCTGACATCATGACTTGAATACTTTTCTAAATCAATCAATAGTTCTTTTGATTTTGGCCATTTGCATTAAAACTTTGAGCTTCGATATTTCGATAATGGCATCATTCACAGTCATCAGTCTTTGACCA
>NW_015449936.1:3369852-3508955 GCF_000239435.1 Tetranychus urticae
TTCGTTCATGAAACCTTTGTTCTCCTGTCTGTTATGTTGTCTGTCCTTAGATTATTCATCATATTTGACCATCATCTGTCAAGCGTAAAACTGGTGTTTTTATTTTCTTGACCCATTTTCTTTGTCTCTGTAAAGCTGCATAACAAACATCCTATGGCTTTTTGAAAACAATAATAATTTTCAAAAAATAAACTTAGAACCTTCATTTCTATAACCCTGGTATCTAATCGAACAATCTAGCTACATTCGTTCTTGTTTTTTCATTTGTCATTTGATCCGAATCTTCTCTTTGAAACTTCCATGGTTGCTATCGTACTCGACAAATCAATTTGTTAAACCTATGATGATTATTTTTCACTAATAACTCTTTGCTTTCTACAACCTGTTTTGTTAATTCAACTTTTTTTGCTTTCCACTTCTCTATTCAAAGCTCGCTTGATAACAACGGAAGAGGAGGTTTAACAATCAATCTTGATTTTTTTTTTGGATTTTAAGTTGGGACCAGCTCTCCTCAAAAAGTTAAATAAGAAAGAAGGAGGTGGAGGAACTGCAATTCAAACCAGGCCACAATAAACAAAAGTGAATTGTTCATTCCACTTCATCGAGGTTACCAGTTCCAGTTGATCAACTGGTTTTCCTTGAAGAAGAAAGTGAAAGTACGAAAGCCATTTCTCCTGAGTTATCGTTCAACATAAAGTCTACAAAACTCTATTTTTCACCAAAAAACATCAGCAAATTTTTGATACAGATACTGACTACGATGGCTACTTATTTATCAATTTTGATTATCATCTGTTCATATTTTTCATCAAATTTCTTGGTCCAATCAGCTAACATAACTGATCAATTTACTGACTCTAAACATGGTATCCAAATGGGTAAAGTAATTCAAGGATGTGACGATGCTAAAGTAATTATTTTCTCTGTTTTCTCTGATATCATCTACTAATTAATTCATCCGTTTCCCTTATAAATTTTACGCTTAGACTAATTGTCATTTGCATTTTGTATTTATAGACCAACTTGGAACTTGACTGGAATAATTCGCCAACAGATTACCTTTGCTTTCACCCAAAAAATCCATATCCAGTGAAAAGAATAAAAAGCATTCAAGAATGTGTTCAACTTCCGTCTGATTATTATGTATGTATAATTAACTCTTTCAAAAATTTAAATTATAAGAGCTGTTACGCGTAAACAAGCTGAATAATTGTTTTCTTGCATTTCTCTAGCCTCAACATTTTTGTATGGACACTAAGCTTTCATATAACGTGACTCTCCCCACTTACGGAGACCATAGACCACTGTGGCCGGTCTTCGGTGAATACAAATACGTTCCTCCACAAAGATGGCTTCATAACATAGAGGTAATTTGTTTTTCTCGGAATTTGATATTCGATTGTTCCAAAATTGATTTGATTTTTATCTTTGTAGCATGGAGCCGTTGTTATGTTATACCATCCGTGTGCACATCCGTTTATGGTTAATAGATTACGTGCCATTGTTCGAGGATGTATCCGTAAACACATTATAACACCATACGTTCATCTGGACCCTGATCGCCCTCTTGCTTTGATTTCTTGGGGCTGTTCCTTGAAAATAAATTATGTCAAAAGACAAGAAATTGTCAATTTTATAAGAGTAAGTGAAAATTATTACATTAAGAGTTTGTATTATTGCATTCTAACGTGTCTTGGTATAATTTTGTCTCTTAGACTACTGCGCTTCATGGACCTGAAGGAAAGTACGCTAAAGAAGGGCAATTCACCAAAAATCTGATTAAAATTGCCACTGTACCAAAAGGATCAAATTATAACGATACTCAATTATGTCCATTTTTTTAATCTACCCATCCATCTTGCCTGACAAAAATATTTAATAGCTTTTTTTGAATCTTTTTTGAATTTCTACAATGTGATCAATTTTTGGGTGAATAATTGGGAAGGTGTGCCATACGAAGCTTAAGAATCTTCTCATTCATCAGTCCACACCAAAAGAGACTTTAAAAGTCACACAAGAAACTATCCTGGATGCAAAAGCAGGAATGTTAAGGGAGACCAAAACCTTACATGCTTATTGTTGTGATCTCATGTATTTCTCCAGTTTCGTGCTCTTTTACTATTAATTGTACATCTAAATAACGAGTCAACTGTGAAAGATTTACTTAATCAACAATCAACTTAAATAACCCATTCCCATAACAACTGTAAAATTACGTGAAAACCTTGTGATCACAATCTAGTTTACCAAGTCATTAATAATAGACCAATGTCTTTCTATCTTATTATAATTCAACTGATTCTCACAATCCTTATATACATCCCACTTTTCCACTATTTTTCTCTATCAACCTCTATTTTTAACAAGATGTGGTTATGAGAATCGTTAATTATTCATTTGTACCCGCACTTTGATGACTAAATTAGCTCTATTGTTTTGGTGATCGATATAAACATGTTGATGAATTTTCCCTCTGTTTAAATTATATGAATAATCTAAACGAGTCAACTATTGAATGGAACGATGAACAGTTTTGGATTAAATTTGCCTACCATGAACAATTAGGATTACTTCTAAAACGACCCAACGTTTCTATTATCAACACCAATGAAACTGGTTCAGAGCAAATCGATGAATCGGGCAAAATCAAACTAATTGACATAACCTTTCTGGTTCTGGTAATCTTTACAATTGTCTTTGTCTTTGTTACCTTAACCGTTAAGGTTCTTTGTCAGCGTTTGAATGACAAAGATTTCGATATTGAATACCTTGAAACTCTTAGCAGAAATATCGCGGCATCCAGAGCTTTTTCAGCTGTACATTTCGGTCAACCTGCTAGTAAATTTGTCAGTAAATCCATCAATAAATCCATCAATAAATCCATCAATAAATCCATCAAAAAATCATTCCTTAAATCCGCCTCTGAATCTGCTAGTTTACCTTCTCATAAAACTGGTCCAATGTCCGTGCCAGTTCAATCATCATCTTTCTCAATTCAAACTTCACCAATTGACCAGGATAAAAGTTCATCCGATTTGCGATTAAATGTTTCAACTGTAAAAGGAAAAATTAGTTCTATTCCATCCAAACAATCTGTCATTTTACCTGTTAATGAATCTAAATATGCCTCAAAAGCTGCAACCGATAAAGTACCTTCCAGTAGTCAATCGTTCCCTGATGCTGCACCATTAAGTAAACAATCATTGGATTTACATTCAGCTTACCGATCATCAAGTATTTCATTTGATAATCTAAGTGGAGAATCGCCAAGAAACTTGTCATTGTCATTAGGATTTTCTAGAGAGGATTTTATTTCAGTATTGTCTGATCGAGATTCATTTGAAATGGATACTAAATCACTGCATCAATCACTCAAATCATTGGGGTCAAAAAAGAGCCAAATAACATCAGGATTGCTTCAAAACAGTAAAACTTCAAAACAAGCTGATTCCAATTCTAATATTTCTCATTCATTGCTTAAGGATAATCTTGCAAGATCGAGTTATCAAAGCGAGAAAATCAAAACACTATCAGTCAACAAACCAACGCGAGTTAAAGTTAGCAATATTTATCAAGATTCGTATCCATTTGGTTCACGTTTTTCAAAATCGCCAAAAACCCCTAAGAGTCAAAGAGAGATTCAATCTCGAGCATTATCGGGCTTGGAATCAAAAGGGTCTAGATCAGTTGGTTTAAAGACTCATAAACCAAGAGCATTACCACCAAGAGGATCTTGGAAATCGACTAAAACCATTGAGAAAAATGTTAAACACGATTCACCTAAACATGCAAATTAAGCCTTAAAACATTCATTAAACTTGGTTTCTATTTTAATAATATAATAAATGTATTGATATGTCAAAATAAGCAGCCGACATGAGTCGCTTTGAATCAAATGTATCTAAATCTTGAGTTGATTAGATAACTTGATCATCAAGCATATTTAGATGTCACTTGATCAACTTTAAAAATCAAAGAAAAAGATACGTCAGAATAATTTATTCCTCCTGATGAATGACGGTTTTTAAATCTGGTTTTACACTAAAAAAGAGTTAAGATTATTTCGATTAGATTAGTCTTTTTCCTAGAGGATGAAAGTTGATCGGGTTTGTTACAAACTGGACTTATCAGGTGTTGTAACTGAATGAGGTCGGTTATTTACAATCTTCACTTTCTTTAAATGAAACATCTTATTCAGTGAGGTAATTGTGATTGAGTTTGGGGAGGCAAATTAATTAAAAGAGACTTTGATTCCTAAAGTAAATCGATATGCAATTAGCATGTTTGAAGGTGCTTTTCAATCATTATCAGACCTCTAGCAGACTCGAGAGTTGATTGAAAAGAGCAAACTAAAGGTGGCCTTGGATTGGAAAATAACTAGCCTCATAATTATCATGATCATCATCATAAACACAATCATCAAGATAAGTAACATCACACTTGAAAGATAGTAAGATGAAGACAAATCAAATTAAGTAAAATATCTTTAGTTGAACAGGTTTAATTGTAAAGTGAATCTTGCCAAAACAATCAATACCAATAACATTGCCAATATGTCAAGATTACGAAGAGTTACCCCAGTGCCTAGGTAAGCCTGTGAACCCATTTTTTGGGTTTCCTTAACCATCATTTGTTTTGATTTTTATTTTTTTCTTCCTCAATTTTTTGTTCATCCAAGTGACATTGATATTGTCAAAGCCCATTCATGTTTACCAATCGGTGAAATTGCCAGTAAAATTGGTTTAACTGCCAGTGACCTAGAATATTATGGACCCTTTATGGCTAAATTAAACACCAAAATTCCAGCCAGCTTGGAACCAAAGGAACGAGGGAAATATGTAGTTGTCTGTGGAATCACTCCTACACCACTTGGTGAAGGTAAGATCAAATTAATGTATTACTTTATTATTGTACAATCAATCTTAATTAACTTGAGTTCTCATACATCTTCGTATAATCCTTTTAACTGACAATCCTTAATTATCTAGGGAAAAGTACAACAACCATTGGTCTGGCTCAGGCAATGGGTGCTTGGTTGAATAGGAAATGTATTGCTTGTATTAGACAGCCAAGTCAAGGTCCAACTTTTGGTATCAAAGGTAAATAACAATTTGTTGAAACCATGATCATTGAAAAGCTTCAATAGCTGAGTTCAGTGATTCAACTTAAATTTGAGTTTTATTACTAGATATTGCGTTAAAACTCATAATTTGAAGTTAATTTCCATTTTCCATTAATTTTAATCGTTCATAATGATAATTGTTGCTAATAATCATAATCGTTTCAACTTGTTATTTCATACTAAACACCAATAGGAGGAGCAGCTGGTGGTGGCTATTCGCAGGTTATTCCTATGGAGAGTTTCAATCTTCACTTCACAGGTAAAATTGACGACTGGATTTTGTTGTAATCAGAAATTTACCCAATTTTTTTAAATTTAAGGCGATATCCATGCAATATCTGCTGCTCATAATCTGATAGCTGCAGCTATCGATGCTAGAGGACTTCATGAGGCGACTCAATCTGATAAAGCTTTATTTAATCGCTTGGTACCAAAAAAGGTATAGATATGACTTTTATTATCATTGACATTCTAGTTAACATTAAAATTATCATTTTCATCTTCTATTAGCCTGGTAAACCAAGAGTTTTCAGTCCAATTCAGAAATTGCGCCTTAAAAAGCTTGGAATTGATGTTAACATTGATCCAGAAAAGTTGACGGATGAACAGAAACGATCTTTTGCTCGACTCAATATCAATATGGAAACAATAAACTGGAATCGTGTTGTCGATCTTAATGATAGATTCTTGAGAAAAGTCAAAATTGGATTGTCACCATCAGAACAAGGGTTTAGTAGAGAGGTAAAATAAACAAACATTTCATGATTGAGTGACATTGATCACAAAATTAGTTTTAATGATTTATTAAGACTAATTTAAAATAACCATTCTAAATGGTGCAGGATTTCAATTAGTAATTTTGGATCATATGTTAATTTTGCAGACGCAATATGATATTACAGTTGCTAGTGAGTTGATGGCAATCCTTTCATTGGCCAATAATCTTAAAGAAGCGCGAGAACGTATTGGTAATGTTGTTATTGGTAATGCTAAAGATGAAAAACAAACACCTATAACTTGTGAAGATTTAGGTGTTGCTGGTGCTGCAACGGTTCTAGTCAAAGGTTAGTAATTATTTAATTTGTGAAATTTTTAGTTAATTTTGAGCTTTTACTCATTTATTAATTCTGTTAATTTATTTAAACAGATGCTTTGAAGCCAACCTTAATTCAGACTCTGGAAGGAACACCTGTTTTAGTTCACTGCGGTCCTTTTGCCAATATTGCTCATGGTAGCTCATCAGTTATCGCTGATAAAATTGCTCTTAAACTTGTTGGACCCGATGGATTTGTTGGTAAGTATTTAATTGAGAGTGAATGTAAGCATAATTATTAACATTGTTTCTTGTTTTGCTCTTTATTACAGTTACTGAAGCTGGATTTGGAGCTGATATTGGACTTGAGAAATTCGTTGATATTAAGTGTCGAAGCTCTGGTTTATTGCCTGATTGTGTAGTAATTGTGGCAACTGTGCGAGCTCTCAAAACACATGGTAATGGGCCACCTATTACACCAGGAGCAACTGTCCCTGCTGAATATTTACAAGAGGTGAGATAGAGAAATCTATTTTGTCACTTTTTTATTACCAAAATCATGTTACATTTTTTTGTTGACAGAATATGGAACTTCTTGAGAAAGGAACTGTTAATCTTGAAACGCATATTCGTAATATTAGACGGTTCAATCTTCCTGTGGTCGTCGCTATCAACAAATTTTCAACAGATACTCTAAAAGAGCTTGATTTCGTCCGAGAAAAAGCTATTGCAGCTGGTGCATCTGATGCTCAAATTGCAAATCATTGGGAACTTGGTGGTGAAGGTGCTCTTGATTTAGCTAAAAGTTTGATCAAAGTCTGTGACCAATCTGAATCAAATTCACGATTTCTCTATGATTTAAACCTTACAATCAAGGTAAATCCAACATAAATTTATTTACACCTTCGTTGGTAATCTCAAACTCATTGTTTTATTATTGTTTTTCTAGGAGAAAATCGAAATCATTGCTAAGCAAATTTATGGTGCTGGATCGATAAAGTACTCTGAAAAGGCTGAAGAGAAGATAAAGGTAAGTGTTCTAAGGAATATTTTTTGATTGCTTATTGAAATCTATTTTTTATTTTAGCTTTACGAACAATCTGGTTATAGCTCAATGCCAATTTGTATCGCTAAAACTCAACTTTCGCTGTCACATGATCCAACCCTCAAAGGTACATTTCGTGAATCATATTTGTTTATCATCGAACAAGTTCTGCCGAAATTCATTATGATCTTGTTTTTCTAATTTTAAATCATTAATTTTTAGGAGCTCCTTCTGGTTTTGAATTTCCCATTATTGATGTTCGTATTTCTGTTGGTGCTGGATTCATTTTTCCAATGGCTGGCGAAGTGAGTCTTGTTTTACATGAAAATGAGTTGAAACTGAAATATTATCCATTGACTAGATTATTAACCTAATTGTTTCCTTTATAGATACTAACAATGCCCGGATTACCCACTCGTCCTGCCTTTTATGATATCGACATAAACACTGAAACTGGAGAGATCCATGGATTGTTTTAAATGAAATGACGAATTTGAAGCCAAAAATTATCTGAAAGACCATGAAACTTATCAATGATTTTTTCAAAGCAATCGTTAGTAATATAAAGATTTCCGTAGAGCTTAAATATTTGATGAGAAGATTAAATCTTTGCTAACTTTGAGATGTGAATAAATACTGTAGGCTGCTCCCAATTTATAATCAATTAATAAATTTGATTGTCAAATTTTTTCTCCGTCTGACTGTGTGTCAAACATATGTCAATTCATTTTCGTCGAATCTGTTGACAGTTAAAAATCAGTTCATTTTTCTCTTGAGTTAAAATTTTATTAAGTGGTGAAAATTATTGACCACTTCTAGAAACAAAACATTACAGTTAAATTTTTCATTGATCAACAATCTGAATGAATTTACAGATGAAATTTAGATGTATAAAATGATATGAAAATAACAAGAATAAAATCAAAATCAAATGCTCCACACTCTCGTTAGATTAATTTTTAATCATTAAGATTATTGAATTTCTTTTTTAACTCCTTATTTGTTTGCGAATTTGTACTTTTCGTTTCTTCACTTCGTCTTTAACAAAAGATATATTCGAATGATAATAAATTAGTAACAATATTAAACCAGATAAACTTGATAAGAACCTGATTCAACTAAACTCTTCAATTTCTTTAATTGCTTGGTCTAATTCGTCCGATAAACGCATTTGCAGCAAACTTTTTTCGTGGCCATTATCTTAATGGTATGAGTACTGCAATCATTGGAGAGCATTTTGAGTCAACTCTTCAAGCTCAACCGCTTCGAAATCCATATCCTTTTCATAAAGAGCTAAAATAGAAAGAGACAAAACAGCCAAAGCAATTCCAGCATTCTGAAGAGCGAGGATTTGTAACGATGATTTTACACCTTTGCGACTTGCATTTTCCATCGATCTATTCATTTCTCTCATAACATCAACCAAAGCCATATATAAAAACATGCCACCAGCCAAAGCAAATATATAAGGCGATTCTTCTTCAGCAGCATCACCCAAAAAGATACCCAAAACAAGACCAGCATAAAGCGTACAAGCGGAAATAAAAATCAGAAAAAATCCTTGTTTCATCTCCATTCCAGCTCTAATTAAGACTGCAAACGTTCCTAATCGATGAGGCACTTCTTCCAACATGACAGCAACCGAAATTGATATTCCAGCTAAAATGTTACGATCAAAAGCAGCACCAATAGATAGACCATCGATGAAATTGAGTGATGCATCACCTAAAACAATCATCCATGCGGCAGCGTCAATAATGGCTCGAGTAGAAGTATATTGATCTTTCCTGCGACCAGCCATATCAGAGACAAAAGCTTGTTTCCTCAAAATCGTATCGATATCGGTTGCTAGAGAGGAACCACCAGGAGCTAAATTGCCAGTAACGCTAACTGCAGTCACAGATGCAGCAGCTACAACCGCCAAATCACTTGATGGTCCAATGTCTTGAACAGCTATGCTTTTTAATGTCACAGGATCACGTATACTGGCCAGTTTAGCATCCATTTGAAATTTAGGCGAGTCAGCATGAGCTGTCGGTGATGTGAACAGAGTTTCAAGGATTTCGGTTTCCGCACTGGCAGAGTCAAAGCCTCTTGCAGTTGAAACTAAGCCTGGAGGCCTACTCAAAGTACTTGATCGTGTTAAAATGCTAAATGGATCAATTTCATCAGGAATTGATGAGTTTCGTCGTCGCCTACCTCGAGGTCCATTACGAACTTTCATAAAAACGAGAAGTTTCAAAAGTCTTTCAATGATGTAAAAAAAATAAATCCCTGCAAAAATGAAGAATGTTTTCCAAAAATATTTACGATAATCGTCATCAGCTATACCAAAGGCTTGTGGAAATAAATGAAGAATAGCTGATCCTGCCAATCCACCGGCAGCTAAACCTTCAAACAGAGTCAGTATGGTTCGTCGATGGTCACGGTGTAAAAAGGGCAGTAAAATTAAACCTCCCATTGAAACGACAATTGATAAAGTAACAAAAAGAATAGCAAATGCCCAAACTTTCTCAGATGAAGGTTCAACCAGAATGGGTTTCTTTGATGCTTTAGCGTGTGAATCAACAACTTCACACAATACTCGGGTCTGACGGAACAAGATTAACGGACAGAGACGAGTTAATGCTTGATGTAGGGACACTATTTTCTTTGGCATCATTGATATCATATCAGCTGCTGACAAACACTCTTGGGTAACAGCGTGACAAAGAGGTCTGTTATCAGGTGCAAGTGAATCACAGCCTAAATCCCTTTCCTCCATAGCTGGATAAAGCAGTAAGCCTGTTGGTGAAAAGGATCGTCGTTGTAATTTGTACAAATGGTTAATCAATTTATCCAAAACAATTGTGTCCAAGTCCATTTCAGATTCTGGTCCCATAACAATATGTCCTCTAATTAACACAAAAGCAGCTAATAATTCAATGTCCAAGTTGGTGTCAAGTATTGGATTGCTTCTGTTCCAAAGGGGTTGGCGATCAGATGTTACAGATGTTGCTTTTATGGACTGAGCCATCATTAAAAGTAATAATTGAAGGCACAATAAAAAAGTTAATTCAAAATTCATAATTAAATTTTCACAGTAACGAAAATAGTCCAATTAAGGTCATCTGATTGATTAAAAGAAGGTTAAATTTGTTTAAAAAAAGCAGAAACAAGGTTAAGGTATATAACAACGTCTGAATGCTGATTCATAAGATCAACAGAAATCTTTGTTTTTCTCTCTTTCTCCCCTCTAAATTTTCAACCTTATTCATTTCTGGATCTATTAGCCAGCCTTTCGATGTTTTTCATTCAATTAGTTTTCTTTTTCTTCATTATACTCTTACTTTATTAATAATTTGATTAGATTATTGTTGATCAAAGCCGGTATTATTAACTTACCATTCGGTACTTGAATTTATCTCGTCGTTTTTATCGATCCAATTGAACATTTCATTTTCATTTCATTACCACTGTTGATGTAAAAATATGAATGAAATGAATAATATTTTAATATCAATATTACAATTTATATTATAATATCATATTAGAGTATCAAAAATTTAGCTTTTATTTAAATTACTTCTGATTCTCTGGTTGTCTCAATAATTTCAGAGTTACAAGAGCATCTTTACTTGTGGTACATCAAGTGCTTGTAGACCATTATTTGACTCGATCGGAGTCAGTTAACTATAATTATTTAGCTAATCAAAACAATTAAAAGTTGCCAGAACTTGTTGATATTTCTGATAAGAAAATCAAATCTGAATAATTATCAGAAAATTCAAATTATTATTGAATCATGATTTCTTATTGATTGATCATAATCCAAGATTAATCATATTGTTGTGTTATTTACCTGTTGAGGGTTAAGTTGAAGCGAAGACGCAAAGTTAGAAATTGATTTTTATCATTTTCATTTGTTATTCAGTTGTATCATTGAAAATCACCTGATTTAGGATCTTTATTCACTTTATTGATGATTCATTCAAGAAAATGTGATCAACTGATAAATTGGTGATCTGACTTCATTGAACAAATCATCTTAGCTCTTAATTCATTGATAAAACCCTTTAAGTTACGGACGCCCATCCTTACGGAAGGTAAAGCCCAACCTTTCTTGTGGTTTGAATGGCGGGTCCGATAAGGCTGTAAACTTGAGTCTCACAAAAATGTACATTTCATTGGAAAGTGAAATACAAAAGCATTTTGAAAATGTGTTTATATGATTTGATTTTTTGCCTTCATTTGTTTTATCCTTGCATGTTAAGTTCAATTTTATTTAAAATGGCATCAAATTTAGTATCAGAGAAGATGATAAGTTCATGTTCTGTGAGGAAAAACCATGTTCTTTGACATACAGAGTGAGATTACTTACAGCGGTTCAATTCCATACATAAAAATCAAACTAATCATGAAACCAATGAGCCACATAGTGGTTTGTAATTGCGAACAAGAACAGAAAAAATCGCAGCAAAACGTGAAAAATTTAGCTTTGCTCTTTTTTACAGTTACTGAAGCTGGATTTGGAGTTGATATTGGACTAGAGAACTGGACCGTCCTCCTGATCTTCCTGTGGTCGTCCCTAACAATCGTAGTTATCAGATACTCTGAAAGAGCTAAACTTTGTCCGAGAAAAAGCTATAGCAGCTGGTGCATCTGATGCTCAAAGTGCTGCTCAAACTGAAACTGAAGAGATGCATGGATTGTTTTAAATGAAATGACGCAATTAGAGTGAAAAATTATCTGAAAGACCATGAAACTTATCAACGCTCCTTTCAAGGCAATCGTTGATAATATCAGCATCTCCGTAAGAGGTTAAATATTTGATGAGAAAAGTAAATTTTTGCTAACTTTGAGATTCTTCGTGATATCAGTGAATAGATACACTTCAAACTGATTTTACAAGTTCGACGTATTTGGTAGAGTCAATAGTCAATTTCAATTCATCCAAATTTTGATCATTAATTAATTTAGTTTTAACTCATTTCACAACCCAAATAAGATGTTACTGAAAATGAGATGCAAGACTTAATCAAATCCAGACTTTAAAATCGGCTTAAAATGATTATGAAAATAACCTGAAAGATATGATTGTAAATGGTCCAAGTATTGAACTCAGATCATTCAAAAACAAGAAACAAATAACTCAACATTTACTGAAATAAGCTAAAAATCCAACGAGCTGGACGGTTCCTCACTCCAATACAACCTATTGAAGCTTCTGATTCTGTTTCAGCAAAATCTGAATTCTGTTGAGTTTATCGAATCAATTTTATTACATTCTTCTTTTACATCACGTAAGCATTTCACAATGAAATCTATAAACTGGGAGAAATGTCTGAATGAAGAAACAAATGAAATGCTGAGTTTAACATTGAAATTTTTCAGACAACACTTCTTCAGACTAATTTACTCTTGTTTTCAAAAACATCAAAAATATTACAATTAAATTGGGTGAAAAAAGTGAGTCAAAAACCTCTAAAACTTGATTTAAAAATGCAAACAAGTTGATCAACAGAATACAATTTAACAAATTAACTTGAAATCATGAAAATTGCTTGAATGTTATCTAGACAAGTGACTTCCTTTGAGTTGAAGCTTTGTCATGAAAAAATGTATGAATCCATTGATATATACGTAAACATGAGTTGTTGATGTTGGCAAGAAAGTTTCAACATTAATTTCAAGAGCAGTGATCATGTTTAATGATAAAAAATTAACAAAAGCGCCAACAATTACACATTAAATTGAACAATTTATTGGACAATTTAAGTCTATCGGAAAGACGCGACATTTGTATTTTGTTAAACAAATGTCTTGGATAAAGTGGTTCAATTGAATGAGGGAAATAAACAGCAGCAATTTGATCACGTTTCTTCATTAACAGATTGTCCCATTGATATTTAAAGAGTGGGTTATCCTCAGAAAAGCAATCAATTGATTGTCTTTAAATTATTGAGGCAAAAGGCAAAAGATTTTCATTTAATTATTGAGAGTAACACGGAAAGATTAGCCAGCAAACACATTGCAATGCAGGTAAACCAGAAAGCTATACAAATAGACTATTAACTAATGATCGATCCTAATCAATGTTGTTAGCTCCGGAAATGTCAAACAATTTATCAAGTAAAAGTGGATTATTTTAATAGCTATTAACGATATCTTTATTACAATTAACTGTTTGCTGAAGACAATCATTGAGTATCCTCCTCAATCGTCTTCAATCCAAGTAAATCCCTCCTTAGTCATAATTCAACATTGCTGTATCTAACCAGTTTACCAGATAATTTCAAGTGTTCAACTCAATTTTATCATTTTCATTCAACTTTTTTTCTCACTCAGTTGTCTCTCCTAATTTACCTTAAATTGTTACTCACAAAGAGAGTGTTTCTTCGCTTATTATTATTGTTATTAAAACTGAGCTGATTCACAATTTGAGAATCACAATTTTCAATTCTGTTATCAACAACATTTTCACTTGTTCAACATCAACAATAACCATTGAATCTCAACCTTTTCAAACAAATTTTACATCAATCAACGATTTTGGATAAATATTTATGTGAATAAACATTTGAATGTAAAATAATCATGTTTATCGGTCAAGCAAATATCCTTATAACTCTGTTCATCGCTTCATCCATTGGATTCTCAGAGGCTGGTAAATCTCCATACCATTTGTGTAAGTAACCTTTAAATAACTATCTTTTGTCCAAATATTTCATTTACTTTTCCATCTTTTTCAGGCAAAGAACGGAGTTCCCTGTCGAGAGACATTAAAATTGACATCAGTGACTGTGAATACAAGGAACGATGTCCTTTATTTAGAGGCCAAAACACAACCATGTCCATTACCTTCAGTAAGTCCATCGATATTTTCATTTCTAATAACATCAAATATTAGCATCAATATAAATGCTTCAATTCAAGGTTGCCTTTGCTCAAAATTGATTTTTGAAAAGAAGTCAAATTAAAATCAACTCAATTTAACATTGAATATTAGGTTAGGTCTTTTCAAAAGTTCAGTATGATGTCAAGTTTTGTCCCAATCGCGCTTTGAAGTTGAAACAATTTTTGATATTTTCCCGTGAACCAGTCATGATAGAGCTCTGAAATTTTGGGTAAATATGGTTCTAAGTTAGGTCTATCGATCAACCTCAGAAATTCATTTCAAGACGTGGATCATGTGTAGTAGCGGTTAGGTCATTTAACTTTGATCGATACTTAACTGATAATGCTGCCATCAAACTTGATCCTAATCAGCTCAAATGGCTCTTATTATCAGCTATGAGCTAGCGTGATGTTTTTTTTCATATGATCAGCAGTTTGCTTATTTTACGAGTGGCTTTACTTTTTTCGATAAGCTCTAGCTTCTGAATCAATGAAACTTTCAACTCAAATATACTTTTATGACAAAAGATTGGATTCATCCAAAGTCTCGGAAAACTTGAATTTTGAGTCTACTTTCACTTGAGTGGGCTATATCAAGCGATTGGGACAAAATGTGACATTAATCTTTGAAAGACTAAAATGGTTTTCGATAAAATTGACGATTTTCAATTTGACGAAAGTCGTTTTTTGTGACCTCTTCTGATCGGTTAAATTATGGAATGAGATTGTTGAATTGACCCACTGCTTTGATCACACAACAATGTCAATGGTATTATTCAACTAAAGTTGTGTTCCAGATCAATTGTTGTCACCAGTTTGGGTTAAATTAGATTACAATTAAATTAAATTGCTTTCTATGTTTAGATTGTTGCTTAATGTTAAATCTTCAATGAAAGTAAATACTACAATAATGGTAAACATTTCAAGTTCATTCTGACATGCAACACTAACATTAACGTCATTCATTTATATCGTCTCATGTAATTACGTAATGCCGTTATTTTGACAATGTTTTTCAATTTGTTACAATCAACCGAGTTAATTCAACAAATTAAACAAGATTGATCAATTTGTCTTTTCAAGAACACGAGTCAATACTGAATTAGAGCAAAAAGAGACGCAATTTTCCTAAAATTTTGTCAACTCATAATAATTTTGTCTCGTTTCTTTGATCAGCTCCATATTTTGATACAAGTCGTGGAATCGAAAGGATTTTAACCGGAAAATTTTCATCCATCAAGGGAAAGAAAATTGTTGAACTTCCAATGGTTAAACCAATCGATGCGAGCAAAGAGACGTTCAGAGTATTTGATAATGTACCTGTATCAATGGTTCCCATAAAGCGTAACTTGGCCTACACAACTCAATTTACTTATGCAGTTCCAGTTGCGGCAGCAAAGGTAAGCTTTTTCATTCCAATGGTTAAACCAATCGATGCGAGCAAAGAGACGTTCAGGGTTTTTGATAATGTACCTGTATCAATGGTTCCCATAAAGCAGATACAAAACCAATCTTCTTCAGCATTCATCCAAATAAGTCTTTGGTCTTTTATACATTGCTCGACTCAAAGTAACACTTGTTAACATTGAGAAGAGATTAGACCTCAATCAAGTCGATTAATATACAAAATAATTGATAGATTTTATTAAATCAGACATTTATTGAGACAATTTAAGGTTAAATTGTTTGCAAGGTAACAAAGCTTCTCATTTTGATTCATTGAATCAGAGTCAGTATTTTAAAAAATACAAAAATAGGAATAAAATTTGAAGCTTTTAAGTCAATTTTACAAATGAGATTTGAATGCAGCTTTTTGTCATCAGAAACAGATTCATAATGTTTATTTGTTTGTTCACATTTTTAGGGTCCTTTTGATCTTCGCTTGGTGATACGGGAAAAGGTAAATGGCACTAAATCGTGGAGAAACAATAACGGAGCTGTTTATGTTTGTGCCATGATTCCGTTACAGTATGTTTAAGATTGAAACAGCAAACCATGGTAAAGAGTATAAAGAGGAATTGCGAGAATGAGAACTGATCACCAACAGTCAATACCATTAATCACTTATCACACCAATTAATTATCAACAATACCCGACCTTTGCCCAGCTGAAAGAGGGTCCTTGACATTTAAATCATCATCAACATCATTTTTTCTCATCTTCTTCATGGTTAACTTTGTCCATATTTTGATGAAAAAAACAAACAACCAATTGAGTTTACCCTTTCAAGTAGCTGATTGCTGTTTAACCATTGAAGAGTGAACCTGTTGAAATTGAAATCGTGAGGTGAAAAAGTGATCTACTTAAGTAACATTAGATTGTTCAAACAACGAAAGTTGCGACCAAAGACACAGAAAAGCCAACAAAATGGTCAACCATTGAAACAATAACCAAATCTAAAGGAAACTGGAAACTGCATTGTAATTCAATTGTTTCAATCATCCATCATCAATTGAATGATTTAATGAATTTACCCAATTTTAGAGTAAAAATTTTCTCTCCTCATGATAACAATTTAGACTAGATGATTGGCCTTAGTTGAAAATCTGAGTGTAAATGGAATGACCCTCGACACTTGGAAAGGTTGGAAAATGATTAACCTAAAAGCATCTAAATGGATAAGGGCCCAGCCGAGTTGCAATTAAATCAAAATTAGCCATTCATAATTTAATGAAACAATACCAAGTAATTGGAATCAACAAATATGATTCCGTTAAATGTTAACATAATATACTTTTTCAATATTTTAGTTTCTTAGAGTCTACGGTTCAGACTGGTCAATTGTTATAACAAGGGAAACAAAAACCTTTGTGAGTTTATGCACTCAGTCTGGACACTGATTAACAATGTAATCAAAAACCACTGAAAACATCATATAACAGTATTAAAATATTTTTGTGTCTCTGTAATCAAATAAAAATAAGAGTTAATTTTTGTTAAACAATTGTGATTATTATTTGCTGAACAACTAAACATGGTGAATACTTACATTCAATGTCAATCAGATTGGGAATCAAGGTTGATTAGTACAGGGAATTTCTTGGATATTAAGTGTCTAGCTCTGGTTATTACCCGATTAAGTAGTAATTGTGGCAACCATTAGAGATCTTAAACACATGGTACACTAGGAGCAACTGTCCCTGCTGATTACAGTTGATATAAGATTTAGAAGTTCATTTTTTATCACTTAATTATTTTGATTTGTTTGTTGACAGAATATGGAACTTCTTGAGAAAGGAAATGTTGATCTTGAAACGCACAATCATAATATCCGCTTCGGTAATGGTCTTATTGTACGGACACAGGGAGGAGTCTTAATTTAACACACAGTTTGATCCAATCACAAGACACTCATATGTTTATTTCAATTGATTAATCCATAAAAATGATAATCTATTGTATTTTGTGTTAATGGATTTTCTTATCAACATTAAATGCTTGCATTAGTGGTCAAACAAATTGACCAGCAACCCACTCCAGAATTAGTTTTAATATCTTTTCCTTTTGTGTTGTTTTCAGTTTTTTTATTCCAGTGATTGGATATTTAAGTCTTGTTATTTACGCCCTGTGTCCATAAAACTAGACAGTTACCGACAGTTCAACCTTGCTGTGGTCTTCGCTATCAACAAATTTTCAACAGATACTCTAAAACAGCTTAATCTTTTATTATGAATTAATTCTTGAAATATCGAGGTTTTAACATCATTCGATAAAATTAAGTGAAATATCGATAGATTGAAGAAAGTGTTTGATCATTTCTTTCATTGAAAATAAGTGATTCTGTTTGAGTTGGGAATTTTCAACCCTAAAGTGATATTTAAAAACACCAGGAAATTTATTCTCTGTATTTATTTCTTTATATTGATTTACACTAATTAATCAATGATAATTCTATCAAATATTTTATTAAATCGATTCATCCAAACCATTGATACTTTGTTGTGCATATTAAAACAACTTGTCTGTTGATAATTGCTAATCTTACCAACAGCTAGTTATCGTGGTCTATCGAAACCTAGAATCCCCCAATTATATCATATCTATTGTTAATTACATTACTGATAACTTGCCTTTCGGGCAAAGTTTTTCTTTGTTTACGAACTCAATCAATCACATGCTTAATTAGGCAATCAAAATAGTTACAATATTGGCTTACCTCAAAACTTTTCTTGAGTGCTTTAAAGCACAAACTTGCTTAATTAACTTATAATAAAGGTAATTTAGATATTTTCGTCTTTATAACTGAAAGCGTCACTAAAAAGTCAAAAAGTAAACGGAATTTGAGCTAAAAAAGTGATAAAAATATGCTACAGTTTTTTAGATTTTTACAAGTTATTCTTGACTATCATTGATTGGCAAGATTGTCTTTTGACAGCAGAAGACAATTGTTCAGGTTTATTCAACATTGATAAAACTATTATTATTCAGTCATTTATTTAACTATTATAATTATCTCTAGACTGCTACCATTATCTTGATGTTAGCGTAACTTCCCCATGGAAATAAAACATTGGTCTTCTACTGTATTACCATTTTTTCACCATTTCAACTCTTGAGTAAGCTGCAAGATGATCCCTCAAAGGATTACACAAGTGTTTCTATATGTTTGCTTGTTTACATTAACATTGTCTGCAAAGGTAAGAATGTTTATTTGTTGATAATTATATTCATTATTTAATTTTATAATTACAATTTATTTAAGGTCGACCGTAAATTTGAGATTGACAATGTAAAAAACTGTTTTCTCAAAGATGGTGAGCCATTCCGTTATGTAGCTGGATGTTTCCATTATTTCCGTGCCCCTCATCAATATTGGACTGATCGGTTGACCAAGCTTAGAGCTGCTGGTTTAAATGCGCTTCAAACGTAAGTAAAAATCTACAGTTAAAAATTTTAATGTTGATTTTATTGTTTCGATTAGTTATATTGAGTGGGGATCTCATGAACCAAGAGAAGGTGAATACAATTTTGAAGGTGATCTCAACATAACTGACTTTTTTGAGAAAGCTCAAGAAGCTGATCTACTTGTGGTTCTAAGAATTGGTCCTTATGCTTGTGCTGAAAGAGATTTTGTAAGTCTTATTGATGTTTGCTTATTATTGACCTTTAACTAACCAAATTTTTACTTTAGGGTGGACTTCCATGGTGGTTATTGCAATATAATGTCAAGTTGCGAAGTAATGATGACATTTACATGAATTATGTTGAAAAATGGTTTAATGTTTTGTTGCCTAAGATTAAGCCATACCTTTACAAAAATGGAGGACCCATAATCACAGTACAGATTGAAAATGAATATGGAGCTTTTGGAACCTGTGATTTTGAATATACATCGCGACTTCGTGATATTGTACATTCAGCTTTAGGTAAAGATGTCATCTTATTTACAACTGACCAACCGAACCATGATGGACTTCGTTGCGCTGTAATCGACCAAACTCTAGCCACTATCGATTTTGGTATTGGACAAGAACCAAGCAAAGTATTTGGTGTCTTGAGAGCCCATCGAGCTTCTGGTCCACTAGTTAACTCTGAATTTTACCCCGGATGGTTGGATCGATGGGGTGAAGCTCATCAAAAAAGGTCTACAAGTGATGTTACCTATTGGTTGGACAAGATTTTAGCTTATAATGCGTCAGTTGCCTTGTAAGTTTACCAATTAATCAATTTAATACACTATTTCCAACCAGAATATTTCTGCTCAATTTAGTTACATGTTTTACGGAGGAACCTCATTTGGTTTCAATTCTGGAGCCAACTTTGAAAGCGGAGTATACAAACCACAGATAACTAGCTATGATTACGATTCGCCAATGAATGAGGCCGGAGACACAACAGACAAATACGATGCTATTAAAAAAGTTATTTCAAAGGTAAAATTATTGATACTCTTGTCATCCTTGAGTATTGTTTCGTAAAATAATTTTTTTACTTTTTAAATTGTCAGTATTTACCAGTTCCTGAGATTGAAATAAAAGAATCGAGTGATAAGATCAAATTTGGTCCAGTCAAGCTGGAATTAACCGCTGCTTTTCCTCAACTCTTTACTTCATCATGGAAATCTAAATCAGCAACTGATCCACAAGCATTTGAATATCTTGGAGCTAGAAATGGACTAGTTCTTTATTCAACTAAAATCGATTTCAGGCCCACTAGTCCCTCAACTCTTACAATGGCTAACCTTAGAGATAGAGCTTACATTTATGTTGATAAGGTACGCAAGTTCAATTATATTCAAACAATTATCTTTGCAAGAAATGAAAAATACTAATAACATTATGATTCATTTAGGTTTACCAAGGATACGTTGGAAGGCAAGAAAAATCTTTGGTAATTCCAATCAGAGCTAAAAAAGGATCGATTCTTGATATTGTTGTTGAAAACCAAGGACGCATAAATTACGATCAACAAATCGCTGAACATAAGGTTGGTATAATTTAAATCTTCACCTTACAATTTCAAAATTGTTGATGCATTTCTTGTGAACAGGGAATTTTCGGGGATGTAAGTCTTGGATCTAAAGTTTTGAAAAACTGGAATCACATTTACCTTGAAGATTGGGAAGACTTTGTTACTAAAGGATATGATTTGAAAGTAGCGGGTTCTTTGGAAGAGGTCAAAAATCTGGGCCAATCTTTGACTCCGGCAGTTTTAAAAGGACAATTTACTTTGGCGGCCGATGTTAAACCAGCTGATACTTTCCTTAACCCAAGTAATCTGACTAAAGGATTTGTTTACCTTAATGGTAAATGTCTTGGACGATATTGGCCCGCTAATGGACCTCAAATTACTCTTTATGTTCCTGGAGTTTGGCTCAAAGGTTACCCTGAATCAAATGAATTAGTTGTTGTTGAACTTGAAGATACTCCTTGTTTGGCTGATGGTAAATGTTCAATTAACTTTGATGATACCCCACAAATTGATGCACCAGTCCCTGAAAACTTTTAGACTCCACTAAATGTTACCTTTCTTATCATGGAAATGAATTGTAATAGATTATTTGTTTTCCTTTCTCGGTGAAATCTTTGTATTTTTAATAACAATTAAAGTTATTTTTGTCTTAATTAATTGATCATAGTGACTTTGATTTCTAATTACCAAATATATCGAAAAACCAAAGATAAAAGCAAATAAACAGCTATGATAAAAACAAACAATAGAAATGATACACACGAAAATCAAGATAACTTGGTTAGAATTCAAGATTAAATTGATCAATATAATCATTGTATACAAGTTAATCAATCAGTTGGATTCATGGTTTCATGCAGACTTCATCAAATTAACTGTGAGTAAATTGGTGAAGTAAAGTATAACAAAAATACTTTATTAATTTGTTTTTGTGCAGTCGTCAAGAATCAACCAAACTAAGAATGGAGTTAGGTGATTATTTAGCATCGTCGAGACACCGACGTGATTACCCATCAATCATTTTACTCATTGTTAAATATTTTCTCCTTATTGCCATGTTTCTCTCGTCACTTTATGTAATCATCTTCATCTGTTCTTTCGTATTTAACCAGGACGCTTGGACCAGCAAATTGAAACATGAGTTAGAGTTATCGAATAGACTTTTCATGTCTGACCCATTTGATCCAACAAGTAAGCCTTTAACAACTGAAACACCCGAACCTGAACCAAGGATTCCATCCAACTATTTAAACAAATTGATAACCCAAGAGATTGATATGTTTCTTGTTAAATCTGCTCTCGGTTTGGTCTATTTTGCTGTTGGCTTTATCGCTTTGATATCGGAAGATTATTACATTTCATTGTTTTTCTCGTTCACCTCTCTCGTTGGTTTCCTCTGTAGCCTTGTTAGACGTGAAAATGAACTCCAAATTGTATTGATGATTTACACAATAACCATATCATTGTTTTCACTAATCCATTGTGCTTTGTTGAAATTAACTGCGAGAGAAAAATCTTATTATTATGGATATCTTCAATCCTGAGCAACATAACAACCTCGTCAATTTGAAGAGTTTTAACATCCAGACAACAATTATAATTGTTATTCAACTTATACTTACATGGAAATCATCCTTCATTGTATTTGTTTTTACAATTTTTTACTAACTTTGCAAAGGGATCGTACTGATGCACTCAAAAAAGCTGACATAAATACCGATTTTTATCTCACATGTGATTAAATGTGTTAGCTATTCCAATAAAACATGTACATTTAAGTAAATAAAAATTGAATTCCAATGAAATTATTTTGATCAGCATCAGATAAAATGATTTTACCACTTTGATCCATTCATTTATCTTTCACAGCGTTATAGGAATGTGAAATTCATGTTGACAACTCAGCAATCAAGGTAGAGATCGACGCCAAACAGATAGGCACGGGTTAATTAACACGAAAATGGTGTGCGAGATGAAATGTGAAACTCCAACATTAAGTAATAATGATAATATTCTGTAGTGATAAGATGATAGAGAAACCAAATTCAGTTAAGTAGGACATTGAAAATTTATCAATTTTAGGATAAATAGAGTAATGGAAGAGTATTTAAACAAATAAAAATTGAACTTTTGAGATTACCGAATAAATGTCCTACTTTTCTTTCAGGTGACATGAAAATATTCAAAGTCCATGTTGTTTAGATGATAAAGAAAATGAAATCCATTTGATTTAAGTTTTAATAGTGTTCCAAAAAACGTGTCTGGAGTGAATTTTTTTACTCCACTGTGATACAGTGTTTACTTGCTTATTCACAAATCAATCAAAATCAAACTGTTCGAGCACAGATAACCAATAATTATGAACCAATGGGTACACTGAGTATTCTAATGTCACTAAAACACAAATTAGAAAATAATAATGGATCTAAAATTGATTTAATTCAACTTAAGGTGAATCCGATTTATCCGGTTAAAAAATAAATTGAGATTTAAATTGATAAATTTCAATTGTTGATGACGTAGCTCTGACATCACTATTTAAAAATTTCCGAAGACAATTTTAAATTAAGATTCTTGTCCTGCGTAATTACAAAAATTTACATATGTTTTTATAGAGTATTACGATTAACATTATAAAATCGTTTTAATAATTTTTCATAGATGGTGTTGAAAATCAGCAAAATTAAATTAAGTTTATCAAACTAATGTCGATTAAAAAATTAAGTAAGATTATCTCAATTTATTTTTTAACCGGATTCACCTTTAATTAAAAGAAAGAATCGTTCTCGAATCAATTTTGATACGTTTTATAAGGTAAATCAGTGCCATCTCTAGTCTGTAATATAAACGTTTTCCGTTAACTTTGTATCATATGAATGGTAATTACTATTAATTAGTCAAGTTTTAACTTTATCTTCTTGTTCCATTTATTATTACCAATATTTACTTAAAATCATTACTTTTCTTGTGAATATTGTTTGTATTTTTAATTAATCGATTGTTAACCAATTTCGAAGTTTTTACATGAAATTATTAAATAGTTCAAGTTATTTATTTTCATCTTCTGGCTTAGCCTTTTATGATTCAACTGGACAATAACAAATTTTACAAAGTGCTGTCAACTTTTACTGGTTCACAACAAATTTTTGTATCATTCAAACCAATAAATCTTCTTGACCAATTGGAGATTCTATTCCAGATGTTCCGGACTATTGATGGAATGGGTATTTGCTCTGAAATTGGAGGAACAACCTCTTCTCCTGGCGGAATTCCTTCTGTTGTTGAATACTCTGTTGAATCCAAATTGGTTGGCGCCGCTCGTCTCTGGATATCTCCTAAAAGTTGACTCATTCGAGTTAGTTCCTCTTGATAGTCTACTCCACCTCGAAGTATCCGCTCAGCTGTTGATTTGGCTTGTTCAACTGATATAGCTGTCTCGTTGGTTGATACTTCTCTTAAATATTGAAGTAAAATGTACAAAATATTAACATAAAAACGAGTGATTCCTCCATAAGCTTCTTTCACCAATCTTGGTAACACAGTTAAATCTAAAGCCACTGGTCCTGAGATCTTTTCGTCATTATCAACTCCATTGATATTTCCATTGGCATTATTAGAGTTGATATTATTTTCGCCATTCTTAATTTCATCTAACTGTCCAGCAATTGGTGAAAAAAGTGTTAAAATGAAAACAAACCAAAAAACGAAAATCAACTTTTCCATTGTGGGTGTTTTATGATGAACAATACGAAAAGACTTCACAGTAAATCTAACACAACAATCTCGACGGCAATTAGTAAATGAATAATTCTGAAAGCATGAGAAATTGACTGAAATGTCGCTAACTGTCGTGATGTAAGTAATCAAATTGATTATGCTGATTTATCACCAGCATAATGCTGGTTGAATTTGCATTGTCAATATTGTGAAATGAATAACCGGAAAAATTGGAATCTATTTCAAAATAATCAGCTAAACTAGATCATGAATCGTCAATATGAGAAAATTTGACTCATTTTTATCCGGCAAATTTCAACTTTGCCATCCAATGGTAATTAAATCAAGAAGAAAAATTGATTTACTTTCACCCGCATGATTGTAATGATACTTAACTGAAATGTTTGCCGATTTAATTTGCTTTTTGCTGAAAACTTCACAGCTCAACAACAGTTTATCCTTTAGCTTAACAACTACAATTAACTACTTTTTGTTACAATGATTTCGTCTAAATTAATTGTCATCTCTCTTCTTGTTACATTTACCTTGGCTTTCCAGTCACCAACACCTTCACCAGTAGGTTTACCTCCGGCTGATTTGCTTGAAGATTTACGTAAAATAGCTGAACAGATAACCGGTGATCCTGAAAATTTGGAAAAGCTAACCCAACAGTTGAAACAACTGTCAGCTAACAACAAGAACCTAGCCAAGTTGATTGAAGAGCAGATGGGTAAGTTTATCTTGAAATTGTTCATAACAGATTTATGATTAACTAGATTATTATTTTTAATCTCACTGAAGCCACCGCAAAACCAGTCCAAGAAGCGGATAAAAAGGCACCAGGACCACCTCAACCAGGAAGCAACCCATTGGTATCCATTCAAGCCCGAATCAATGCATTTGTTGAATCAATGAACCAATTTTTCACCAACATGAGAACAATGTTTGAACGAGTTCCAATTCCTGACAATGCCAGTATCAACCCACTCAAAGCAATTCAGTCAATGGAAAGTCAATTTCAAAATATGTTCGAGAGATTCAGAAACAACAATCCTTTGGCTATCGGTCTTACTGGCCAGCAAGAGGTTGGTACTAATAATGTTCAGACCGAATCTAACAAAGACAAAGTTTCGACTTATTTTTAATCTTCATTAAAACATGATCTATATTTTATACGATAAACGATTTGGTGATCTTTTTTCTTGAGTGTTCTTGTTGATTCCTTGAACAGATTCATATTTAAATATCGTAATAAGCGGTTTTTGTAAAACAGTAAGTATTTCAATTTATCAATAGTAAAAGTATTGTAAAAGGTGTTAGGATTTTATATTGATCAATACAAATTACAGCAAAAATAGACAATCTTGTAGTTCCTCTAATATTAGCCTTTTTAATCATGAGCTATATTATCAGTTTAGTGCTACAATTGTCTGAATGTAAGCGAATCAATCAATTAATTAATTAATTTTTATCATAATGCGTGATTGTATTGTAACCTTCAAAGCAAATTATGTGCACTTACTCATTTTTGTGAGTTATGATAGATTTGTTTGTAATTAAATGTTACAATTTTGCCTGAACAGATTAGTAACAATCAAACTCAGGAATATTTTGAGATATTAAATTTAAATAATAGCTGCAAAGCTCTAATAATTATGAGTATTATTAATCAAATTAGTGACAAGAAATGATGCAAATGAAAATGAAGTTTACATTTGGAAATGAGACAGAGAATCGGGCGGTTTTACAAAGGAATGGCCATTTTTTGAAGCTTTCTGTAAGTAATCCTCCAGGCTTGAATTCACAGGAAATAAAGAGACCGAGAGTTTAACTCTAGACTTGTAAGTCAATCCTTGAGGTTAATCTGAGAGATAATCGCGACTTAAAGTGTTTCTCCAGTTGAAACATGAATAATTTAAACGAGGTTTTCGGCTGAAAATGGGTTCTCACTGCTATAAGGGCAACAAAAAAGGTAAAAGTGACCAATTATCACAAGATGGTCACCACCGCTAAAGCTTGATTAGATAGAAAAACAAATGTTCCTCCAAAGATGCAATAAAACTTTCATTTCCCATGAAATTGAAGTAAGTCATCTTAAGATGAATCCTCTCACCCTCCCACCAAGTAACGAGTAACCTTGCTTTTGTCACCCTTTGCCACCTACATCAAGTACTAGAACATTAACAATAATTTACAAATTATTGGTGCCCTTTTTTGCGAGAAGAGGACCAGAAAATGCATGCACAAATTATTGTAGCAGAAATAATAACAATAATAATAACGTCAATGATGATAATATTGATGATAATGTAATGAAGAGAGAGAGAAGAGAGAAACGCTTGTTTCCTTTCATTTTGCAGTAGGAACCAGTAAAGTCACTTTTTCCCTTCGCTTTATTGGAGGCTTGTTGATGATGTTGATTGATACTTGAGATAACACTAAATACAATTGTATTTAAGTGATCTTGATCTTGGAGTGTGACCTCAGCCACGGAGGCAACCTCACCATCGCGGGCATCTTCTTCATCATTATTATCCTCATCATCTGATTCAGTAAGAAACGAGTAAGTTTGAAGAGAGAAACAGGGAAGCAAAAAAAGATAATCTCCTTTTCAATGGCCTGGGAAAGTAGCGCTCATCATTTTTGTCATCCTCGTCTCGATATCGTCATCTTCACAGTCACCACAGTGTTTCCATTGATTCATAGCCATCAAACAATTGTTGTTATCAGCAAATTGATTTCTGAAAGTAGAAGAAAAACTTCCCAGGATCATCTGTAAAAACACTTTTAGTTCAATAAAATAAACTTTCATTGCGTTGCATGTTGATGTTGTCTTACATCGTTCTGTATAAACCAAAAACCAACAAGTCACCAAAAAGTAAATGAAGACAAGAAACTAATGTTAATTACTAGCAGACAACACATGGAAAGGATTTAATTTTAACAATTAGCGGCCAAAACAATTGGGTGATAATTTGTAGAGCTAACAAAAAATGAAACAAGAGCGACAAGTCATAACTGTCACCTAAGTAACGAGTTGAAAAGAGAGGGAAAACATTGAAAGGCGCTTAGCTTGAATGGATTTAAAATTGAGTTTCAGTAGCTAATCCAATTTTCGGCAACCCGTTGAATCTAACTCGGTCAACCTTTGTTTATGTTGCTGATAAACTGTGTCCAGTTTATTACCGACTGTTGATTTACCAATTTAAACAGTGATTAGCCTTTAAATTTCCCTAAAAAAAGGTCGGGAAAATTGAAAGATGAGAAAATGCTTCGGGTTAGTTACTGTTATACAAAAGAGGATGATGATGATGAGGAAAAAAATATGGACAAGGAAATAAAAAGAAGATGAATATTAATGAATGATGATGAAGAGGATTGAGGATGAAGATAAAAATGATGAGCACGCGGCTAATATTGTTAAATTGGATCATTTTATGGACTATTGACTCGCAATTAACCACATAAGATAGACTCTTATTTTTAAATGGACAATAATGTATATTGAAATTATTATCATTATCAAAGTGAAAGGTGATGAAATATCATGTTATCCTCCTATTTAATCAGTGGACCCTGTAATAACAACAAAAACAACATCAACATCACCAAATAATAGTAAAAAAATAATGCTTTAAACAGTAATGATTGTAACCTCTTAAAGCCTCCATTTAAGGTAACTGTTAAAGCAAGTTAAGTTGAGGTCGAGCAATAACTTTAAATTGTAATGTTACCATTATTATTGTAAATTGAATACTTATATGATCATTCAACTGTACTCGAGCTATCGGTTAATGGTTAACATTATGTACAACAATGACCAAAGTGTTAACAATTTGACTTAAATATGTTTTTGCTTTGACATGAGACCAAAAAGTGTCTCAAGTTGAACAATTTACACTTGAATTGTTATTATTATTATAACATTTCTCATGGGATGCTAGATTTAAATACATTAATATCTATTTTAATCAAGTGTAATGCCAAACAAAAACAAATGACAATTAATTGTCTGGTTAGTTTTGTGTGTGTTTTTTGTTCAGTCTGTTGAGTCGCTTTTTTAATCCAAGTCTATTCAACTGAACAACAAAATGTCACCCTCAAAGTGTATATAAATTACATGATATGAAGCTTATTCATGTTATCCTTGATCATTGATCATCATCATCATCATCATCCTCACCATCTTCATCATAAACATCATCATCATCTTCATTATCATTTTTCATCTCTCTGATCAACTTTCATTTTTCATTTCACTTGTTACACCAAAACTCAACCATTTGTTTGCCTATGTTTTCCTATGAAAGTCTTGTTATTATCATTTTTGCTCTTCTTTTTTCACCGCATTTCCCATTCTTACCAATGATCCTTCAGGAAACAAGTTTAATTGAAATAAATTAATCTTAATTGAAGTCAATTGAAGATGATTAAATGATGCAACAACGTGTTACAAGGAAAAGGAGAGAAAGATGAAGATGATGAGGATGAAAGCATGAGAAGGAAGGCAAAGAAACTGTTATAGTAATCATCATACTCTTAATCATCATAATATTCATCACAAGAAATCATCATTCCAATGGTATCATCCTATTCTCATCATCACAAGAACCATTATCATCTTCATCTTCATTCTCATCTTCTTCATCTCTCACCAAAGGCTCAGCCCTAAAATAGGACACTTTTTGACGCATGCTTTTACTCAGCCTTTACAAGTAAAATTATAATATTATTATTAGTTGACAATTTTAGTTGAACCTTAATTTTACAATTAAATTCACCATTGGAAGCACAATTAAAAACTCAACAATTAACATGCAACAATTTAATTAAAACCATTTCTTTCATTTCAACGTCAGTCACAGTCCAGGTCTTGTTGTTTATGTTTTTCTTGTGCAGCCAAAGTGCCTCTGATAGGATCAACTAAAACAGTTGCTCTGCTACTTTTCACATTTTCACACATTAAACCTTTATGACATTTTGCATCTTATTATTAATATCGTTGGTATTATTGTTATTAATATTAATATTATTAGTTAAATTGGAGAGATTTGTCTTTTTAATTGTAATTGTTAGTTATATATTACAGAGTCACAAAAACATTTACATTTCAATCATAATCAATTTGGTAATTATTAGACTCTATTGGTTTGCATTTACCAGACAAATTATTGACTTTAACAATAAAACCAATTTTTTACTTGTTCAGATTAACAATCAATTCTGATGATTGAAATGGTTTAAATCAGAGTTTATTTTTCACCTTTCAAACATGCAATTCATTGAATACAAATGAGCAATTGAAGTTAATTTCAATTCCTATTTTACGACAATAAAGCTAATTTTTAGGTTGCTTTTTTGATAGCTTTTGTTTCCTTGTTTTCAAGGAATTCCCATGAAAAATGAATTATCCTTCCATCCCTAAGTTGGTTGAAAGTTAATAACTATTTCTTGGACTTATTGCTTGGGCTTCTTGAAATTGCGATTCAAGTAAACTCCTGAAGGCAGAATTGACATTTACTTTGAAAGCTAGATTTAAATTGTTGATTTAATTTAAAAGTTTATATAATTTTATATTCACAAGCATCTAAATGAGAATCAATGATTTTGATTGTTTCATATCTTTAAATCAAAAAAGTTTAAGTGTGTGAATATAACCGAGAAGTGAAAAGGAATCTGAAAAGCAAAATATCAACATTGTAAAGGTTATGTTGGGTTGAAGTTAACATTGTAAGTTATCAATATTTAGATATCTTAGTTTGATAATCAAAGTATCAATGATGCACAATTAGTTATCAGATGGACAATTTAACTTATGGGAAGTTAATCCGTGGGAGGATGAGGATGGAGTGTGAGACATACAAGATGATATTAGACGTTAAATAACATCCCAAAGTATTGGAAACCCAAAAAAATAACAATTATTATTGATGTTCAATCAGATTATTGGCCATTTAAAAACAAAACTGTGACTTGATAATCGGGACACGTGAATCTAATTGAATACATGTAATACAAGTATATGATCAAGAAATAATCAAGAAATAATGTCAAAAATGAAGACAGTTAATGCATCATAAAATGATTGACCGAAAGACAAGGAATGAAAATATAATGCGATGTTATTGTAATGTAATGTTGAGGTTAAAACAAAAAAAGGTTGAAAACAATGAAATGATAATTATAATGGTTAATAATGTCCATTGATTCGTGAATGACTGATCATTATGATTAAGGCTTTCAACTGGATATTGATTGGCCTTTGGTTATGCAAAATTATCTTGTGCTAAAGATGAGTTGTAAGTCAGTTTTAAGTATTGTGAGTTATTGTATGAAAAAAAGCAAGGCTGTGTAAAAAGATGGTAAACGTTAACAAAACATCGGACAAAAGACGAAGATCGCGGAGAAAGAAAGGTCGAAAGGGAAGATAGGAATGGAGGAGAGAATGAGGGAGAATGACTTGGGAAGATGGAAAGAGAAAGAAAGAGAAAAGAGAGACAAGATTTGAAGATGTGTGGCAGTGTCTAGGAGGAGTTTGATCTTAGGCCCTATATAAACAGTCAATGTCATCTTGAAATGGTAATATTTTACAATGAGTATTACCATGAGTAAACACGTTATCGAGCCCAATGGTACCAATACAAGTACTGCTAATGGAAACTTGAATGGTACAAATGGACCTTCAAAGAAAAAAAAGACACGGTAAGTTCAACTGTTGCTTTATATCTTTTGCTTTAACCTTTTGTTTTAACCTTTTGATTCATTAGGTTTTTTCCGTTACATAAGTTGCTTGTCATTTTTGTTGAAAATTTTTCTCTAACCTTTTTCTCTAACCTTTACCTTTTCTTTTTCATTTGGTGGTCTTATTTTTAGGACAACTTTTACAGGTTTTCAATTGGAAGAACTTGAATGCACCTTATCCTGATGTTTTTGCTCGTGAAGAGCTGGCTGAACGGTTAAACCTTAGTGAGTCAAGGGTTCAGGTTTGGTTTCAAAATAGACGAGCAAAATGGCGTAAAAAGGAGCCACCGAGGAAATCATTGTCTCATGTTGCCTTAGGTGCTAATGGTTTGCTTACGTTAACTAAAAGTTTATTAAGTCAACCTCAACCTCAACCTGCTGCTTATCCAACTGGTCAACATTTGTCGACGACAAATCCAACTGGTCAATCATTGCAGCAACAACACACACAACAGCATCAACAATCATCTCAACAGCAACAGCAGCAACAACAGTCACAATCTCAATTGCAACCACAAACACTTTCACCTTCACACCAACAGCAACACCAACAGGGAAGTCCACAACATTCAACATTTGATAAGCTCATTTGTTCACCTTCATTTTCGCCTACTGGTAACATGTCATTAAATCAACCTCACCATTTACACCATCATGCTTATGTACATCATCATCATGCACAACAACAACCTCATCATCATCAACAACAGCAACCACAGTCCCAGCAACAGCAACAACAGCCTCAACCACAAGCTCAACAACTTGCACCTTTACATACTCAATCACTAGCAGGTACTAGTTATACATCTTCAATTCACAATGGTTCATTTGTTAACCATACGGACTCCAATTGTGTTAAATCGGAACCAAATGAATCAATTTATTCAAATTATGACTTTCCTGGAATGTATTCTGCTCCTGATTACATGGCTCCTAGCCATACCTATTACCTATCCTCTGAACCGTATGAAATGCTGGAGCAAACTGAGATTCATAATGTTAACGTTAAATTGGAGTTATAATTTGGAAAATTGGAAACTGGATTCACTTTCATTCAAAGTTCATTTACAAAATCATTTCATTTTTACATTTTTCAATCTATGCTATTTTTTCGAAAATCTTGTACATTAGTTGAAATTATTATTTCAAACAATAGCAACTTAATCATACACAATTCCCATCTTAAAGCTTCTTTTTATTTACACTTATATCAAATATAGTCTTTTGTGTATTATAAACATGAAATTATTACATATAAAATAACCCAAATCCAACAGATTGATATTGAATCGATCTCATGGTTTATTCAACTGGAAGCGTGCCTAAAAACTGATAAGAAACAAATGAATAAATTAAGAAAATTTCTTAATTTCTAAATCTTTTGATCTATCAGTCCAATTATTGTCTTGATAACCTTTATCCTCTTTTATTAAACTTAAATTTCAACCTTTATAAGAATCACCAATTTTTTTTGTTACATCTTTTTTGTATAAATCGTGAATATACAGTTTTAATCAATATTAAAATCTACAGCCAATTCAACTATCAATGTCTAGCTAAATCATTCTGAAACTCTCTTCTATTTATTCCAGCAATGTTCATACTTAAGTAAATCATCTTTTCTAAATCTGAATTTCAATGGAAAATGAAATCAACTTATAACTGTTAAATATGCTAACCCATACACATAATTGAAAGATCGGTTATTATTGAAGTCAACACACAATTAGGAGGGATAAGATAATGATTGAATCTCTACCTTTTACTTTGCTTGATACAATTTAGGTTAAAATAGTGATCCAGTGAAACAATTGCATGATTGGGAATTCCTGGTGCACATAGGGGCTCTGGTAGTTATACTTATTGATGAGAGAATCAATTTTTCAGTTATTGTTAATCCAAAATGTCGATTATTACAGTATCATTCACATTGTTCATAATTTCCTCTTGTTTTACAGTAAACCACAGTGAAGAATCTTTTGAACCACCTGTAAGTCCACCAACCGAGGAAGGCAACATCATTGACAGAATATTATATGAATTGTTTTTAAACAATCTACTAGTTTCTACATTAAAGTCAATTAATCGTCGAATTGTTGACGCTTTTGTTGAATATGAGTTTTATCGCATTTTAGTGAGCCTGGGTAAACTGGTTCGTCGTAATGGCACAGACAGTGGAGGTAACACAACACAAAGGCCATTAAACTTTAATATATCATCAATTGCTGATTTAACTCGACCATTTAATCCGAATATGACTGCTTATGCAGATAACACACCACAAAAAATTACACCGCCGACGGATATATTTCTCGCTAATTATTAAAAACAAACAAAGAAACAGATGTGTCTTGAAAGACACTTTAACGAGGATAAACAAACACTAAAATTACTTCTTTGTTATAGTGCTCATAGTGGACCAAATATCAAATTGTTGGATTGTTAAACTAATGTAATGATTTTAATTTGTGAAAATTGAATAAAGTACAATTCAAATAAAAGTAAAATGAAATTTATTAATCATTTAATAATCTAATAAAATACAAATTTTCAACTTATTAAAATTTCGTTTTCAATTTTGGCGCATTTAATATTATGGTAACCGTTGCTAAGTCTTCCATGCGCTCCAATCTTTGTTATTTTCCTACTTTTGACCCAAATGTTCTTTGCTTTAAATATTTTTATTTACTAATTTCGGTGTTTTTTTTGTTTCTTGCCGACATTTCATTAAACTAAATTATCTATGATCATCTCGAAGGTATCTTATTCAAGGTATTTTTCTTGTTGTAATCTACTGCAACAGTTAATCAAAAATGATCCCATAAAAAGCGGTCTTTATCGTAGTAGAGTTAGTATATCATCTTCAAATCGATCATCCCAGTCAACTCCATCTTTAAATTATCAAAACGATGTGTTACCGGTTAATTCATCTGCTAGTTCGTCGGTAATTTCTGGTGAACTTTGGCCAAATCTGTTATTCACTGATGATACTTGGTCTGATGTGGATGAAAATGGAGATGAGAGGTTCAATAAGTTATCCGACACAGCTTGGGATTCAGCTGAACCTCATGAAACAACAATACGAAATTTTTCAACGTTTCATTTACTTTTTACTTCTCCTTATCGTGATAATATGATCAAGATTATCTCGGAAGAGTTAGATCTAGACCACTGGCAAGCTGATGTTTACCTCAACTTTCTAAGAATCAAACCAGTTTTAATCAGATTTGATGAGATTCGATTCATCCGGGATAGACGAAATTTACTCAGATTATTGAAAACCCATCTTTCAAAAAGAGATATTGTTGATGCATATGAATTGTTTCTTTTAACACTGAGAGCTGCTCATTTCAGAATAACTTGTCTCAAAGAATGTGGATTCAAATTCATCAAGCCAACTCATTTATTGAACTTTAAAAAGATTCTTGGATCAAGTGAAAACGTACTTAAACACTTGAAATTGCTCGATACTGATGTTAACGTGGTTGACTCTCTGCTATCAAATTTACAAGGTTTGTCTAATCAAGAAACTAGTCAGCTCCGAGAGGAATTAACCAGTCAAGGATTGTTGCCGTTAAGTAAACAATATGCAATAGTTATTTCTTTCGTGTTAAACAAAACTAAAGATACCGCACATCTTAGCAAGTCTGCTCATCATTCTCGTTACCTTACTATCAAGGGATTGAATATTCTAGCCAAAATGTTTAATGACTATTCTCTAAATGAAAGTTATTCGCCAAGTGACTTGGGGTCCCTCTATGAAGCCGATCCACATAATCTGGAACTCATATTAAACGAAGTACCAAAGAAATTTGATGAAAGCACTCTGCTTTTTTTATTGAAGTATCCAAAAATCCTTCATACTTACTCATCAACACTTACTGATAATCTTTTGCTTCTGAAAAATACCTATGGTTTTACAAATGAAGACATTGATAACCATGCTAATTGTTTGATGGTTGAAACGAATGATTTGAAGTCAAGAATTGAAAATTTGGCTACAATATTTGGTCGCCCAAGTCGTCTCATGCTATCCCTTGTTCATTTTGACATTTCCGAATTATCAGATTTGCTTCACGAGATGAAAGTGAATGGTTTCCCGTGTTCAGATGTTGACTCTGTTCATAAATATCGTTCAATGACAATTAAAAAAGCAAAATTATACCCTGGCATGGTACCTGCTCATCTTAGAGGTTTAAACCGGGAACTGGGAATTCCTCAATCAATCATTTTACGGACATTTCATAGGCATCCTCATTTTCATCTAACCGATAACCATAAAATCAAACAGACTTTAAATTATATTAGAAATCTCGAAGGAATCACCGAAGAACAGGTATTAAATGGATTAACTTTGTGTCTTTATGATACGGAAAAAATAAAGGAAGCCTTGGAAATCATGAAAGGACGAGATGATTATGAAGAATGGAAAAAACATCCATTCTTTTTGGAATCATTGGTGTACATGATCGAAAAAACCTACTCATTTGAAGATATTTTAACTTCTGGTGGATCCGGTTTAAATACTGTAAATGGTTATTCTAATGAAAGTTGACACTTGGATTCTCTTACCTAACCATTCTATCCGTTCAAGCCAAATTGGAAGACGATTACAGTGTTGATCATTAACTGTATCTATCAGTCTTCTGGTCAATCAAGCAATCTCACTGTAGATTCTATTGTCTTTAACTTGGAAAACCTGTTTAAATAAATAAGCCTGTAAAATGTTGTGTCATCAGGTAATCCGACACTGATATATTTTTTCCAATGATACATGAGCTGTACTATCGAAGTTTGATTACTTAGCGGTTTAATAATTCAGCTTAGATGGTAGTTCACGTTAAGTTCCTCACTTTTTGTCTAGCACCCATTTTTGTAATCAATTGAAACATGTATGATTTGAAAAAAATATTTGTACACAAATGAAAGTTTGTAATTTCAATCAATGTAATTGTTGAGAAAATTATATCATAGTTGTAGTATTAAGTTATGAAAAACTTCAAAGTTCCAGATAAAATCAATAATAAAAACTGAACATTTGCAATGCCAAATATCTTCAATGCATGATATTGCTAAATCTTCAAGAACCGATCAAGAACAATAACCTAAATGTACAAATGTTATTTATATCAAATTGCATTTTATCATTGAAATTGATTCTTACAATCAATAACTAGAATATTAGTCATTTTATGAAAGACCAATATAAACAATTGCTCCAACCAATTAGTTTGATTATTTGTTATAATTACTATTACCAAGCTATTCAATATACATAATTAAGTGCTCTGTCGGAGAACCGGAATTTCGTGAAAAATTGTGGTTTTATTCACTGGTCAACACATGATTTCCCAATTTATTGAAATGCTATTCTCCATTGTTACTCAACCCTATCTCAGGTAAATTGATTTCATGATTTCACGGTTAAATGAACTCAATACTAATTCATGATAAATTTTTCATCTACATTACAGACTATTCCAATATTGTAAGGTTAAACACATTGATTCTCAAATGACCTGATTTCTTGGTTGGTTACAATTGCAAAAATCCAGTGAACAGGCAATGAACGGAATGGATTGTGACAAGATGATTCATTAATAAACCTGATGATTAGTTGAATCATCTTTAAACATTTAGCATTTTCATTGCCCACAAATGAAATCAAGAACCAATTCCAATCAAATAATGTCTCCTGGACTTGGGAAATGATTTATTATGGTATTCATGATATATGGCTGGTTAAATGATCAAGGATTCTGCATGAAATCATCTTCTTGAACGATTTACAACTAGATTGACGACAACCGCAAGACCAACATTTTATCGATCGTCTTTCCTTAAAATGTAAACTTTATTCAAAGTCTGACTTCCCTCTGTTATTTCCTTGACAAATACATGGCTGGAAATTTGAAAGAATGGTTATAACATTGAAATTAATTGATTATAATCTCCTATTATCCAGTATTATTTTGTGTTTTGCATTAAATGATCAGTGAAATTCAAACAAAGGAATAATTGTCATGAATGATAATGGAGATCAGCCCTTCCAAATGGCATGGAGAGAGAACAAAGCTTGGCTATGGATGAGTGGGTTATAAATACCACCCTCTATAACACCATACAAAGCGCGGTCAGCTTCGAATTTTCTGTTTACATGAGCATAAAATTCAAACGTAATTGTAATCATAAACATTTAAATATTGAGTTGTAAGAAAAGGTTGTAAGAAAAGGTTATATGATACATTTTTGTTAAATGATATCACTTGAGGCCCTTTGCAAGAGGGCAATTTGCGACAGTAAAGTTCACCCTAGAAATATTGAGCACATGAAACAATTCGGTACAGAAGTACGAAACGCTCCTGTTATTGGCATTTAGTCAGTTTTATATGGAAATTGTAAAGCTCAACTATTAATAATCGGTAATTCATTGGGTGAATTGAATAAACGTATGGTTTTTAATTCCTAAAAAATAGAGGAATTAATCAAATTGAATTGAAAATTAAAAAAGAATCATGATGATTAACGAGCAGAATCATGAGATAAGGAGGGGAGAAAGAGAGAGAGAAAGAGAATATCAAACGTAGATTCATTTTAGATTGAATTGGTTTTTATTTGGGTAAGACACTTGAATCATGGCTTCAGAAGAGGAAGCAAGCCGCAGAGAATGTGAGGCTTATGTTCAACGCCACGATATTCAAGGTATTATGAAGGAATGTATCGTTAGTTTATGTGTTAGCCGACCAGATAATCCAATTAAATTTCTCCGAGAGTATTTTCAAAAATTGGAAAAGGTCAGTACATTTATTTCTTTCTTCCTATTCAATCTATCTTTTCCATCTCTCTCTTATTTCCCTGTCTTCACTTCTCACCCTCTGTCGACTCTCTTTCTCTATGTCTTTCTTTCACCTCTGTCTTTGCCTTGTCTATTCCTTAAGACATTATTGATGTGGAAATAATTAGAGGACCATTACTTTAGGAAGGATAAAATAGAAATGAAAGGACCCAAAGTAAGATGAAAAAAGCATCAATAAGATGCAGGAGGAAAAACGGTTTATGTTGCCAAAAGTTAACCTTATTTTCTTGGTTGAAGATAAAAAAAACCATATAAGATTCACTAGCTTAACTATGCAGTTGACCCTGTTACCCAGATAAACAGGGTATCCATGTATATAAATATATATATTTTGATCCATGAATACTTTAATTTAATTTCTCCTCTTTTATTTTATATCGTTCCTTGTTTTAATTATTTCTCATTAATTTAACCTCATCATCATTATCATTCTTCTCATCATCAATATTTATACCTCTTATACTTCACCATATCATACCATTCAATAACTAACCTAGTCTGATAATAACCACCATTTTGGTTGTTTTCTTTTTTCAATTATTTCTTTTATACTGTGTTCATTATCACCATGGATGGCCAACCGACTGATCGTTCTGTACCTACCTCTTCAAAATCAACTACAACTACAACCACAACCACAACTTCATCAACATCAACGTCAACTGGCTCTATCAATGCTACATCATCTAATCCTTATGCTACTGAATTACAGGAGGAATCAATTATTCGTCGTCAGCAACAACAGCAACAACAGCAACAAAGTAAAGCACCAATATCACCGCCAGAGAAGATGATTTATCTCCTGTCCCAACCATTGCTCAAAGGACTAGGCGTGGTGCAGTAAGCGCTGAAACGTATTCAGAAGAAGATGCCACAACCTATGTAAAAAAGGTTGGATCATATTAATAATCTACACAATTGAAAATCAACAAGGCAAAAAGAAAATGCTTGTCAATTATGTGTGCACGTTATCAAATGTGCAATAATTGCTTAATATGAGATGAATCAGTTAAGATCGAGAGTGAATCATTCTCAGGCAGAAGTAAACAATTCTCTCTCCCTCTTGACTTGTCTCTCATTTGACCTGGATATCAAAATTATGATTACAATGCCTGGATTTGATTTGATTTATTTTAATTTTTTTTATCCATTACATTATTCTCAACTAATACTTTTTTTCGTATCTCGTTCTATGTTTTCTTTATGGATACTTACTTCGTCGCCATCAGGTTGTTCCCAAAGACTACAAAACGATGGCTGCCCTCTCCAAAGCTATTGAAAAAAATGTCCTGTTTAAACATCTGGATGAAGGAGAAAGAAGTGAAATCTTCGATGCAATGTTTCCTGTTGTTCACAAACAAGACGAAATAATAATTAAACAAGGAGATGAAGGAGACAATTTTTATATCATTGATGAGGGAGAAGTCGAGGTAAATTGATTGCAATCAATTAAATTAATTGAAGATTTACTATAATTTGCATCGTATAAAACTCCAATGAGATATTCTTACCTTCAGTGTATCCCTCTATTCGCCAAAAACAACCATGATTAATCAAGGACATCTCAGTCTCTCAATAATTTTCTGTCTTTTTTCGCATGCTTTCCTTACCTCTGTCTATCTATTTTCAAGCTTCTTTCTTTTTTTTGTTTACTACAATCACATTAATCTCCTTCAATTCAATTCTTTCCATTTCTCTTCCACTGCTATATTTCCATACATGGTTCCGCATCTACTTTCCCCTCTTGCTCTGATCAAAATTCACTTTAAACTTATAGGTCAGATTGATTGATGTAAAATCAAAATTTTAAATTTTCTAGCTTTTAGATGCGTTTTGTTGATTTTGAGTTGCATAATTAGGTTCTACGATACTTTTAGCCTCAATTTCACACAATTTACTCTAATTTATTTCCCATACCTTAAAATTTTGCTAGATTTCAATATTCTCTGTAATGGTTTTGAATATTTTCTCACGTTTTATCTGTTCTTTTTTTAAATAGGTATTTGTTAACAATAATCTAGTAACAACCATTGGGGAAGGCGGAAGCTTTGGAGAACTAGCGCTCATCTATGGTACACCTAGAGCTGCTACAGTTAAAGCGAAAGTAGATTGTAAATTATGGGCCATAGATAGAGACACATATCGTCGTATCCTTATGGGTAGTACTATTAGAAAGAGGAAATTATATGAAGAATTCTTGAACAAGATTTCCCTGTTTGGTAAGTTATCACTTGACAACAGGAAAAAAGAAACTAAAGACATTGAAAGTGAACGTTCAGAATTGTTTATTGTTTTCGATTGTTCTCTAATTTCATTTTTTCTTTCTCTTTTTTTTCATTATTATTTCCTTTTCATTTAAACTCTCATCTCATTATTGGAAACACTTCAACAATCGCTGTTCAACTCATTATCCCTCTTATCAAAATCTGACTTGAACCACTCACAGAGAGCCTCGATAAATGGGAAAAGTTGACCATTGCTGACGCTCTTCAGCCAGTCACCTACACTGATGGTGAGGTTATTGTTGAACAAGGTCAACCAGGAGATGATTTCTATATTATTGAAGATGGTATAGCGATTGTATACCAACGTCGTGTGGACAATGAGCCCCAAACTGAAGTTAGCAGACTTGGGCCAGGAAAATATTTTGGTGAGATTGCTCTTCTTTTGGATCGACCTCGAGCAGCTACTGTTGTTGCTAGTGGGCCGTTAAAGTGTGTCAAACTGGATCGTGCTCGATTTGAAAGACTTCTTGGACCTTGTTCTGATATTCTAAAGCGCAATATGGAACACTATAATTCGTTAATTTCATTATCTGTTTGAAATTTTGTTTTTTGCAAAGTTTTATTTTGAGAAGGAAATTGAGATAAAACAGAACAGTGTAATGTAAAAGTTAATATGGAAGGATATAAAAGGTGGCAACATTAACATGAACAACAACGTCAAAAATTAACTTCAACTACAACCAAGTTATTAGTATCATCACAAAACAAAACCATAACTAAAAACGAAAGACAATGACCACTATAGATGGCCAACAAAAATTGCTTTAAAAAGGAACAAGAATCATGATAAATTAAGAAAATCCAGGCAATTGTGAGGTGACAAGAATACTGTGAAAAAAAAGTTTAACAAGATCTCAAAAGACGATTTGCAGATCATGAAATTGATTGACAATTACCAAACAAACAAATATCTAAAACGAACCTACGCATCATTAAAGCCTGAGAATTACAAAAATACCCATTCTACCATCTCCACGAAATTATAAGGAAAACAATTGGACAAGCTCGTTACAAATTCACACAAGACACTCTATAAAACACAAAATACGCTTAAAACTAAACGCGCATCCCATTGAAACAAAAAACAATTATCCAAGGCTCAACAGTGATTAACGTCAAACTATGAGCTCTTCTCATGTCCTATTATACGCTTTTAATTAGCATATCGCTCTCTCTCTCTCTTCCTCCCCTTTATCTTCATTTTCTTCTCTCTTTATCTCTCTGTTATTGTTGTTAAATTACTCCTTAGTTTGTAGAAAATTGAAGATTGTTCTCTTCGTTTAACCATCTTTTATTTTCTGTATTCTCTTGCTGTGTTAGGTCTTTCGTTGCGTATTCTTCGTCCTCCAAACTTCAATCATTACAATGGGACAATGACTAACTGAACATCTTCCCTGCCATCACTTCAACTTTTCCTCCTTCTCTTCTTCCTCTCTTCTTTCCTTCATTTCTCTCGCAATCATTAAGCACTCCAACATCAAGCAAATATAAATGTAACTTCACTAGTCTCATGTTTTCTGGTATCTCTTGGGATCACACCAAACATTACTGTCTCAACCCATTGTTACCAACATAACGCAAATTCGTTCGGTCATACACAACAAAAACAGAAATGGAATTTAAAAATTCAACGATCCAATTTATATTAATCAATTAGACAACCTATCTAATCAACTTGTACTTGAAAAAAACAAGTTGATATTGAATATGAAGAAAAGTCGGTTATGATGAGTTAAAAATCATGTAATATTCAATGTTTCATTCGGGTTAAACTTGCTACGGTTTAACAATGGATATATTAATGAATTCTTAATAATAACTGTTGAATTTTACTGTCAAACGTTTTGATTTACTTATTACAATGCTGTATTACTCACGTGTAGTCAACATGGTAAAAGCATTATCAATATTTACACAGGAATAGATGTATTATCATCCTGTTTATCGCCAATTATTGGTTTTGGGAATCTTTTTCGATCCATTGATATCACATTTAATGATAACTCCTAATGAGTTTTTAGCATCTTTAGCTTTAAAACGCAGTAATTTATATTGCAACAAGACGAATTATTGATTATCTTACAATTGAATGTTTCAATGATTACTTGAGGTTAGCTTTGATCCAAAATCAGTAGACTTGAAGCGTTGCTTGAAATTAATTTAAACATTTGCTTATTTGCTGTGACTTTCACAACAGTCAAATTACTGGTTTATTTAATGTTTTCATCTAATTGTTGAAATCAGATCATTATTTGAGCCTTAACCTTTGAAGGATTTACTTAGGTAAGTTTATTGATTCACTTTGATTAAATGTTTGGTTGTTGGGAAAATTTTACTTCAACATTAATAATGTACACATTGGAAAGGTTTTCAAGTGAAATTTACGGTTAAATTTGTTTTGTTTTGTGTTCTCGATTATCATTCACTTTTCCTTTTGAATCAAATTTATAAATTACTTTGATTGTCGGTTGAGATGACTAAGCGGTTAATTACTATTGTTTAATTGTCTTCATTATTCCCTCAGATTTGGATACTTTCAGTTGAACACTTGATTTCAAAACAGAAGAGAGACTTTCCCATTACTGTGAAGATTATTTTTTGATTTATGTGTTAGATCATACATTTCATGATCTGGACTTCTAAATCCTCTAAATGACAATTTGTATAATATCCGAACTGATTGGTAATAGCTAGACGTAAATAAGGGTTGCATGTTACGGATGAAAATCTAATTCTGTGTGATGCTACTCTCATGATTCATATTTGATCTCTATTTTGGGCTCCACGAGTTTCTATGAAACTTTAAATAATTTGTTAGATTGACTAGATTATTGGACGTTAATAGATCATCTTTTAAATAGATCAAATTTTGTGAGTATCACTCAAAAATAAGCAGTATTATGTAAATAAACAATGCAGTGAAATTGGTTCGATTCCATTATTACCAGAAACAAGAAAGCAGCTCACAGTTGGAAATATAAAGCTGCAGATTCAATAGACCCAATAATCAGCTGATCAGCATGAAATTACAACTTCAGTTACTAATTTTGATGGCGATAATTGAGTTGAGTTGACTTAGGTAACTTGCGAACATGGAAATATTACGATAACTCCAAAGCTCTGATGAAAAAATGATCAGTGAAACTAGACTGTAGCTTGGATTACAATCAGCATCTTAAAAGCAAATGAACATTCCGGTTAAGGTTGTGTTGACATCTAATTTCGGTTATCAGTTAATGGTAGAATCTAATTATAAGCATTAATCATTGGCTTTTGATGATTTCTAGTATGATTATTAATGATGAGTAACCAAAGTTAATCACTGCAGATGAGGTGGTGAATTAAACTTGACACAATTTCAGTTTGTTGATTGCACATTTTTAAATATTTTTTGGGATATACACAAGATTGAATCAAAAATCAATGAAGAATAATGGGTTACGTAATGGTTAAGCCTAAGGGAATAGTTCATAAATAATATCACAATCATGTTTACAGCTCATCTCTTTTTTGTTCGTTATCACCACAAACAGATTAATTAGAAATATTGATGATAAATAAACACAAACAACAAATCATGATAGATCCAATTAACCAGTTCTTTATACAACTTTGCCTGGTTTTGGATAGTTTGGTTAAACAGCTCACTTTTTTGTATCTATTGTCACTATTTGATTTCTTATCTTCAGTATAAAGACGATTAGCTAACATTTCCAATCTTCTAGTCTTTCAACCTCACTTCCACTTTCAACTCTATTACTAATTAACCTTTGTGTCATCAACAAATGTTTGGCCGCCAAACCGATTCTTTGAATATACCATTAACCCTACAATTTATGATTCTGGTTTTACCTATTAGTAATAAGCTAATAGATTGTTGCTTCTTTTATCCTTCATTTTTAACCGTCCAGCTATTCAATACTGGCAGTTTTATTCGCCTTTCATCTCTTTTTTCACCCGATTATTCATACATCAACCTTTTCTAATGATAACCATTCTAGTCTCTGGCTATTTGATCATTTTTGCATGTAAAATTCAACACTCCAGTTGAGCCAGTTTCAATTTGTTTGATCCAAATTTTAGCATCTTCATAGTTCTCGTGATCTCATCGAGATAAATCCTTTTTAAATTTTGTTTTAATCAATTTTATTCTCTTTCGTAAAATATCCACCATAAAATGGCCGACGAAAGCCATGCTCATCACCATCATCATCATCACCATTCTCATCCTCACCATCATCATTATTATGATCATTCACATCATCACTTAACCCATCCTCATCATCATTTTATTCGTAGCAGTGGCTCTGTGGATCTTGACCCAATTGAAGTAAGTCTAAAACCATTGAAAGATATCAACATTCACTAACAAAATTCAAACTTTGACTTGTCTTGAAAGTCTTGCAATCATGTTGAAAGTAATTTGTACCAATAACCATTTGCCATAACTGTAAGAAAACTGATATAATCTGTTCTTTCTTTCATTGTTTTCCTCCATTAGCCATTAGTAATGCAGAATAACTTTACGATCAAAAGGGTTGAAAGTGTTGCCCGCCGGTTACAAGTACATGCCAAACTAGAGACAAGACACGATGAAGAGGCTCGATTAGTTGTGCCCAGTGAAAGTATCACTAGTGAAAAGTCTCGTCTTTTCACTGAAAGTCTAAATAACTACCAATCAATCGCCAGCTCTCTTGGTGGACTTTCTGTGGCATCATCATTAGGAGCTGGAAGCAAAAGTCAAGCTCATAGTGTGTTCACCGTATCTGAAGAAAATGAAAAGCTACTTGAATCTTCAATTACCTCATTTGAAAGTCTCATTGAACAGTCCAATAGTCCATACAACAAATTAGCACGTAATAAGATTGTGCTCTGCTTATTAACCACAGGATTCTCTCTGTATTCCGTATTCTCTATCATCGCTCCATTTTATCCACAAGAAGCTGGACATAAAGGCATTCCAGAATCAATTTATGGACTGGTATTTTCATCACACGCTTTAACCATCATATTAATTTCACCCTTCATTGGAAAAGCTATACATCGATTTGAGATAAAACATCTTCTGATGTCTGGCATTTTATTAACTGGTCTATCCATGATACTTTTCGGTTTCCTTCACTACATAACAAACACCATACTCTTTGGAGCTCTTTCATTTGGCTTGAGAATCCTAGGTGCAATTGGGTTCGCCGTTTTTCACACCGCAGCTAATATCTACATTACTAAGCTATACCCACAGTCCATTGGAACCGTATTTGGCTTGGTGGAAACTTTTTGTGGTTTTGGTCTCAGCTTTGGACCCATGATCGGCGGTGGACTTTACGAATGGGCAGGCTTTCCATTGCCCTTCTGGGTTTTAGGAACAGTCAATTTACTAAATATCATTCTCTACTATTATCTAATCAAACCTATTTCAGGTAAATTCATCGAATGAACTTGCTAATGATTCATGACAATAGAGTTTAAATCTACAACCAGTCAGGCATGTTAGATGAATTGAAAATCAGCTCCTTTTACATTTTAGCCTTACAATTAGCTGAAGATTTAATTTTCAAGATGTTAGATTGAAATTAATGAAAATATTTTCTTTCTCTTTGCAGAAATTGTACCAGAATTTGATGAACATCTCAGTGACGATCCAGATACTCCTAAGTTAACTTATTGTAAACTTCTATGTAATTATAAGGCGTTGGTTATCTGTGCTGCTACAATAGTAATTTCTCAGAATCAAACTTTCCTTGATCCTACGGTTGAGCCTCATCTTTATAACAATGGAGTCAAGGAATCGTCAGTTGCTTTAACATTTTTCCTGATGAACGCCGCTTTTGCCCTTCTTTCACCCATTGTTGGTCTCATCTCGGCCAGAATTAATAAATATACGTTAATGAGTATCGGACTTTTAATCAGTGGTTGCAGTCTCATCTCTCTTGGTCCACCAATCTTTCTTCCCTTTGACGTTAATTTACAAAATAGTTGCATTTCAATGGTTTTCATGGGAATTGCTTATTCATTAACGCTTATACCATCATTTGAAGCACTGATTGAACATGCTGTTGAAGTGGATAAATTTGGTAATCTGCAAACTTTCTCATTGGTTGCTGCGCTTTACACTGCCGTCTTTTCACTAGGGTAACTATTAAATTTCAATTGTCATTTCCAATCAAATTGATTTTCATTGATACAGAATGTTCCTAGCAATCAGTTAGTTTCGTTACAAATGTATAGAATGAAAAGTAAATATTTGAAATTGATTATCAGCATAGGTTCGGTAAATTAATGAATAACCATTCAGAAATGATTTTTGAAACGTAAGATCTAGAAATATCTATTCAATCTGCTCAGCTATCTTTGATTATCTTGATTGTAGAGGGATGTTAGAGACAAATCTAGTTGAATCTTAATATTAGTAAACATTGACTTGTCATACTTGACCTTTCTAATAACAATTCATGATTTAATTTTAACAGAGAAGCAATCGGACCTGCATTTGGAGGTATTTTTACCCAATGTTTCAGTTTTCAACTATCAACTGTTTTAATGGGAAGCATTACTCTTTTCGTGGTAAGTAGTTAATCATCAAATATTATATTGTTACTTTTGGACATGATTTAACTAATTTTTATTGTCATTCTTTAGGCTTTTATTACGTTCATGACTCGTTTATGTGATCAAATGCATTGAATGCACCATTGGTTATAGCAAATGCCGCAAAATTAAATGGTTGAATATTTTTATAAGCTTTTTTTATTTCTATGTTAAAAATAATCCTTAATTTGTAAGATCGCTGAGAGATCACTATAAATTGTTTTTTTCGTTGATTAACTTTCAATAAGAAATCATATTTTGTTGTACAATTTGTACATTTTTTAGAGTTTTCATTTTATTTACATCTTCTCATTGATTCCTATTTTGGTGAAACCTCGTGAAAACGACTCCTTTTTGGATCAAAAGTAAACGAAAAATTAAAAGTCAAGTGGCTTTCAAAATGGACAATAAGATGGTTTCCTCTAATCTTCATGTGGAACCCGATAAACAAGAATCCCAGATTTTATTTCCAAGCAATCTACTGAAACAAAAGTGATGACAACTATTAAGATCAACATGTCAGTGATTGTCTTCAACTATATTTTGAAATATTTGGATTCTCTGTTTTTTTTCTTACAATTATACTCACCACTTAAACTAATTAATATTGATTGTGATCTCTCTGCCCCTAATTTTTATACTAATGCTTAATATGATCAAAATTACTAATGATATAACTCTTTTAAGCATCATCATTTTAAAATTCATTTACAATGTACACAATAAAAAGCTGTTTTTAAAATTTTTATCTTAAACTTGTCTAACAGTTAGATTCAATTGATATGATTTCGGACATCAAACATTTATGAATAGCAATCGAAATTGAAATATTCAGAAAATTATCCCGAAATATAACTGAACATTGTCTGAATCAAATCCTATTCATAGATTAACATGAAGCTTGCGGTCTTTAGTTGCGCCATCTGAAAATCTGGTTGTAACCTTGGTTACACAAACTTCATAGTAAAACATGTGAGAAAATTTACTGTAAAACCGACCACAACATTGACTTTATATTGTTTTGATATTAATTTAGTAAATTTTTGTTGATTTTTTTAATGAATTGTGCTAATTGCTTCTACCGTTTTTGGTGACCTACGGACTTTTGTTGACTTTCTTTAAATTCCATCATGATTTCAAATTTAAGTAAAATCAAATCTCATGCTTGTTTACGTCTATTTAAAATTGCTTTGAGAAATGAAGGAAGATTTTTACTTGATGCACGACCTCGTAACTTCTCTTCAGCCTCGCTAATTAGATTAACATCAGTTATTAACAACAGGCCATGTTGGTCATATTCTTCACCTAACCTGAATGGTAACCTGAATGGTGCTAACTCCAATCACCTAGTCCTAGCGAAGCGAAATTTTTGTAATCCTCCAAAACGAGATGATGATGATGATGACGGTGTTGCAAGTAAAGATCATATGGATCAAGCAATTGAAGAACCGGATCTTATGATGCCAGAGGCTGTGCCAAATACTCTTGCAACGAGTGTTATACCTGATTATTGGCCTTATGTTCCGTTGATTGCCATACAGGGAACGCCAGTTTTCCCTAAATTTTTGAAAATTATTGATGTCACTGATCCTATGTTGACAGCTTTAATCAAACGTAAAGTTAGATTAAATCAACCTTATGCTGGAATATTTTTGCGCAAGGATGAAAATAGTCAATCAGAAACAGTTAGCAGTCTCGATGATGTTTATCCTGTAGGTACTTTTGTCCAAATTGTTGAAATTCAAGATCTCGGTAACAAAGTAAAGATGGTGGTACAATCACACAGACGAATTAAGATTGTTCGGCAAGTCCATGAAGATATTGAAACAAATGGCGATAAATTAAGAAAAAGACGTACGCGTCGTAAGCTTCCAATAGAGGGTGAGAATGGAGATAAAGCTGATACAGGCAATGTCTTGATGGTTCAAGTGGAAAACATGGTACCAGAAAAGTATACAATGACAGACGAACTTAAAAATTTGACTCAAGAAATTGGAAAGATCATCCGAGAAATTATTGAATTAAATCCTCTCTATCGTTATACGTTAGCACAAATGCTTCAAGGTCAAAGAGTTGTAGATAATCCAGATTATCTATCTGACTTAGGTGCTGCTCTAACAGGAGCTGATCAACAGGAACTACAGAAGGTTTTAGAAGAGATGGATGTCCCTAAACGTCTGGAAACAGCATACAATTTATTGAAGAAAGAATTAGAGCTTAGTAATTTACAGCAAAAAATTGGTAAAGAAGTCGAAAAAAAAGTCAAAGAGGAACACCGGGGTCAAATGTTGCACGAACAGATGAAGTTGATCAAAAAAGAGTTGGGTTTAGAGAAGGATGACAAAGACAATTTAGAAGAAAAATTTCGTTCTCGATTGAAAGATCTTGATGTCCCAAAACATGTAATGGATGTTATTGATGAAGAGTTGAACAAGTTATCGCTTCTGGACAATCATTCATCAGAATTCAGTGTCACTCGAAACTATCTTGATTGGTTAACTAATCTTCCATGGGGTAAAAGTAGTATTGAAAATTTTGATTTGGAAAGAGCCAAACAAGTTCTCGAAGAAGATCATTATGGTATGGAAGAAGTGAAAAAAAGGATACTCGAATTTATCGCTGTTAGTCACCTTCGAGGTAAAGTTCAGGGTAAAATTCTTTGTTTCCATGGACCTCCTGGAGTTGGTAAAACAAGTATTGCTAAATCAATTGCTCGAGCTCTTAACAGAGAAGTAAGTTAATCATTTTAATGATTTTAACTTTATTATTTTTCACCTTATTTTATTCAAACCTTTCTTTCTTCTTTAAAGTATTTTAGATTCAGTGTAGGAGGAATGACTGATGTAGCTGAAATCAAAGGACATCGTCGTACATATGTCGGTGCTATGCCTGGTAAAATGATTCAATGTTTAAAGAAAACCAAGACGGAAAATCCTTTGGTTTTGATTGACGAGATTGATAAAATAGGCCGTGGCTATCAAGGCGATCCATCATCAGCTCTTCTAGAGTTACTCGACCCTGAGCAAAATGCTAACTTCTTAGATCATTATCTAGATGTTCCTGTTGATTTATCGAAAGTCCTTTTCATATGTACAGCAAATGTTCTGGATACGATTCCTGAGCCTCTCCGTGATAGAATGGAAATCATCGAATTAACTGGTTATGTCGCTGAAGAAAAACTTGCAATAGCTGAAGTAATTATCCATAGTCATAAACTAATCTTTTTAAGTTCGATCTCTGATAAATGTAACTCTTATCTTTCTTTCAATAGCAATATCTCATTCCTCAAGCCCAAGAATCATGCGGAGTTGGCAAAGAACGTATAGATATCCCAAAAGAGGTCCTTTATTCATTGATTCGTTCTTACTGTCGGGAAAGCGGAGTTCGAAACCTTCAAAAGCATATAGAAAAGGTAAATGAGAAAATATAAATTCTAAGTTTTTCTATTAATATTCGCTTTCTTATCTTTCTTTTGTTTTAGATTATGCGAAAAGCTGCTTTCAAAATAGTGCAAAAAGAGTCAGACAAAGTTACAGTTGATCCAAACAATTTACAAGATTTTGTTGGCAAACCCATTTTTACCCAAGATAGACTGTATGAGGTAACTCCTCCTGGCGTTGTTATGGGTCTAGCTTGGACAGCGATGGGAGGCTCTGTTTTGTACATTGAAACCTCTTTATATCGTCAATTAAAGAAACAAGGAGACAAAATCGATAAAAAAGCAACTGGATCCATAAAATTGACTGGACACTTAGGTGATGTTATGAAAGAATCAGCTGATATTGCTTATTCGGTCGCTCGTAGTTTTATTTCTCGAATAGATAAAGAAAACGATTTTCTGCATAAAGCTCATATACACCTTCATGTTCCTGAAGGAGCAACTCCTAAAGATGGACCAAGCGCCGGCTGTACAATGGTTACAGCATTATTGTCCTTAGCTCTTGATAAACCAATTCGTAATAATCTTGCTATGACTGGTGAGGTTTCGTTGACAGGTAAAGTTTTACCTGTCGGAGGAATCAGAGAAAAAACTGTAGCAGCAAAAAGAGCGAACGTCAATTGTCTAATTTTACCAAGTGAGAATCGTAAAGATTTCTCTGATTTACCTGATTTCATTAAAAGTGGTCTTGAGGTTCATTTTGTTGAAAATTACGAAGAAATTTTCAAATTGGCGTTTTCTGATTCTCAATAGCCATAGATAGCCGCAAAAGTTCATTTATTTTGTAAAGACTTGAATTTATCCTTAATTAATCATACCTTTGATATCTATTAACTTATAGTAAATATATACTTTGTTCAATCATATAGTTTTAAATAAACTTTGTACATTATTATTGGCTTACTAATTTGAATCTTTATTTTTATTGATCAAGTTTAAATGCATTTGACATGTAATCTTGATTAGGACAAGATCATTTCTTATATTTAATGTATTTAGCAAATCAGCATTCAAAGTCATACCTTGGAATCAATGGGTTGAATACGATAAATTATGTAATATCAATTTCGTTAATGTTGACCTTTATAAAATATTTTGATCTTTGTGGAGATTTTTTTTGTTAATCTTGTTGGTTAATTTTTCATTTGAAAATTGCTGATTGTTTGGTAAAGAAAAGAGAGGTAATTGGCTAAGTAATTGATATATTTTTTTGGATTAACGAATGGATTAAAAGTAAAGTTATATGATTATCATTTTTTGATTATGCTTCGATTGTATCGATCATGCAACATACCTTCAGCTGATTTTGTTTACCATTTATTTACCATTTATCAAATGGGTTTAAATGACAATCCACAACGTTATTGATCAGTTAACCTCTTACCCCAACATAGTTTATGGAATTATTTTTTTAACTTCATCATTAATAGTTTTTCGTTTCATCATGGATGGTCGATGTCCAGATATAATCAACTGCACTCAATCAGTGGCTACTTACTTCGTAGAAGGGATAGCTAGTTCACGTGAGTATCGTTTGTCTTTTTTTAATCCTGTTCTGTGAGTATGTGTGTGTGTGAGTATTCATCAGCTATTTATTATTTCGTGTGAAATGCAAAACTCAAATTTTTAATCTTTTCTTCTAAATAATTCAGTGAGATTTTCTCTATTCATTTAGTTTTCGAGACGAGAGGTATGACCGAATTGGTTCCTTCTAACGACCCAGTATGGATTTTGGGTGAAAAGTATAGTTCACTTCATGACATGGATGGTATTAAAGATGACATACGTTCAAAATTTTGGATCACTTATAGAAAAGGTTTCCCCAAGATTGATGGTTCAGGTCCAAGCAGCGATTTTGGCTGGGGCTGTATGCTACGTTGTGGTCAAATGGTTTTGAGTCAAGCCTTGATCTTGAAACATCTCGGTCGACAGTGGAGATGGTCTAAAGATAAAAAGGAAATGATCGAAAATGGTTCTTACAAAACATATTTGAAAATTTTAAGCCTTTTTCTAGACAGGAAAGCTTCTCCTTACTCAATTCACCAAATTTCACAAATGGGCGCGACAGAGGGTAAAGCTATTGGTACATGGTTCGGACCAAATACAGTTTGCCAAGTACTAAAGTAAGTCACTACAAAAACGTACTCGGTCATTTTCTCTCGGTGAATTTTCTTTTAGATTATACATTATCATTATAATTTTATCTTGCTCATTATCTACCTGTATTTTCTTAATCCTCGTTTAGTTTCGGTATTCTTTGATCAGAGATGGTTGTTGATAATCTAGAATCTACCAGATTGGAGAGGAGTTCTTTCAACCCTTCAATTAATCATAATTGCATTTGATCGTTACATATTTTGATTTTATTAATGATTTTTTCATCCGCCTTCTGTTATCCTTTAACCGTTTGTTTTAAAGGGTGTTTATTCAAGTTTGCCATCAACGGTGAAGACTGAATGAGCCTCATTGGTCAAAGGTAGTAGAGTTTAGATTCAAAATGGACAATAATCAACACCATCTATTGAGTTATCAAAAATAGGCAATTAAATTATAATGATTTGACTTGATTAATCTTTTCTCTCTAAAACTCAATTCACCCTTCAAGTTTAAATCCCATTCAATTGAATATTGTCAACTAATACATTCTTATTTCTCTTTTTGGCTGTTTAATTATCCACAGGAAACTCTCAGAATACGACAAATGGAACAAATGGGCTGTACATATTTGCTGTGACAATTTAGTGATTATAGATGAAATTAAAGAGTCAATTAAAGAAGCTATTGCCCTCCATCAACCGTCTGAAGATGAAGCATCTACAAGTAAATCTTGGTGTGATCTTTTACTTTTTATTCCTGTCCGATTGGGTTTAAATGAATTCAATAAATTGTATTATGATGCCATCAAAAACTCTTTCCGCCTTCCTCAGAGTCTGGGCATAATTGGTGGTCGACCAAATCATGCTCTTCATTTCATTGGTTGTGTTGGTAACGAGATGATCTATTTTGACCCTCACACAACGCAGTATGCTGTTGATCCAGAACCTTTAGTCGATATCGATACTAAATCAGATGAAGATTTGACAAACCTAGAGTTCGACGATTCTACGTATCACAATGATAATGCCTTTCGTTTGGAATTTTCTCAACTTGATCCTTCCATGGCCATGTGTTTCTATTTTCGATCCGAGGAAGATTTTGATAGTTGGTGTACTCTTATTCACAGTCTCCTTGTTAAGAATGTCCCACAGTCATTGTTTGAATTATTTAAAGAACGACCTTATAAAATGCTCAATTTGAGCCCAAATGAAAATCCCGCCAACAGTCAAGATGATTATGATACTGGTGCAATCCCTCAACCTAAACAATCAACAGATCTCGCCAAAGAATCAGAGGAGGAAGATTTTGAAATACTGAGTGGTGATTAATGTCCACATCCAATAAACACTTATCCCGTCTGTTATTCACCTGTAGATCGCATCGTCACTTTCCATCATGATCCACACAAGAAAAGAGTATTGATTACAAAATTTTTATAAAAAAAAGACATCACGTTGTTCTTATATTTTTGTCCTTTTAAGACTGTTTGTATTAAAAAAATTCAATTGTAATAACTTCTTCTCTGAATTCAAATAGTTCAAATTGTACCATTCGTTTCTGTATCAACTGAAATCAAAACATTTCCATTGTAACTGATATTTCTCTGGATATAAATCACGAGATTTCATTTCATGGAAAGCCATTTTTATCCACAAATTATGACATCAAATTTAATTTTCTATAAATGTTAAAATTTGACCGATAGTTCAAACAAAACAAAACAGAAGTCTTCACTCTAATGAAATCATCAAGAATAATGCAAATTAATCAGTCGTTAAAGATTATGAAAAATACCCAAAACAGTTGGTCAAAGAGTAGACTTATGAGTGACTGTAATTGGCTTGGACCATTCTGTATCAAATAATGTACCAAAGGCGTTTCATATTTTGATAGCTAGATAGGCTTATGTTCAGTTGAGATATGAATTTATCTTGAATAACAAATCACTCGATATATCTGTCCACTTTTAATAACAATTGAATCATATTTACTGCATCAAGTAAATCTTGCCCGAACTGATGATCAAAAGCCAAATATTTGTAAGTAACAACAACAGTACCAACAATAGGCATTGAAAGCACAATATTTCGTGTTTTAAATCTAGCTTTACAATTCCAACCTATTCAGTATAAAAACCAAATACATGAAATTATGTGATGAACATGAAATAATGGGAATCATAGTGTTTGTTTGGTTTCATGTAAATCTGAAATAAATGAATTAAGTTCAAACACATTAAATGAATTTAGATGCACACTTTTTGAAGCCCAATTTCACTTACATTATTGATTAAATTACAGGTTTGATTTTTGTATTACAGATTCTAAAGTTAAACAATGATTAACAACAAAGATCTTACAATCCTCAACACTTCTATTTTCAAAATTAACAACTGCTTAGTGATTAAATCATGTTAAATCTTGAAAACTTTCATGTTTTTGTTTTACTTTAACCGGAACTTTTTTTCAATCCAAGCTATATTTTGATTGACTCAGTAATTTTTACTCCTTGTAATTTTTCATCTTGATCTTGATCTTTCATCAGTTTGATTATCATCTTCTTATTCAAATTTGGCCTTTTCAAAGTCAATTGGCTTTTATTATCACTGATTTAATCGAACCTGTTGCAATCCTTCGATAAAGTTTAAAAGGTAAATCCAGCCTCTTCGATTTTCCTAATCTAAATTAATTTTTCGCTGTCATAATCATAATTTTTAACACCATCAATTCAAAATGTGACTATTTCTCCATGGAAGTTTTTCACTCCACCTTTTCGCAACCGAATCGACTTATAAATATCTTTGTGTAACTTATATTCTGAGTCTTCGTCTCCATCTTAGTTTGGTCACATTACTCTTCTTCAGATCGATTTGTATCGACAACTAGACGTGTTTTTGTTGAAACATTTTTTGGGAACCAAAGTAAAACCAAAATTTAATCTTCTGACCAATTCCCATTCTTTTGTGCTTTAGTGAAGATGGATTCAAAACAATTTCGTGAAGCTGCCAAACAACTTGTTGATTATATTTGTGATTATCATGACAATATACGAGATCGCGATGTTTTGCCAGCCGTTCAACCATATTTTCTTGAGAAACAAATGCCTGGCTCAGCACCAGAAAATGGTGAACCATGGACATCCGTGTTCAATGATATTGAAAAGTTAATTATGCCTGGGGTGAGTAAAACTTATTTTGTTATTGGTAAAACAAATCTTTAATTTTTTATATAATCAAGCAAATCAAAGTTCAGATTGTTGCAAAATTTGAAGTTGTTTCAATTTTTCTCATCATTCTGTTAACGTGATTTCTCGATGAGAAGGATTAAGACAAAATGATGAAACAGAGGCAAGAACAAGTAATTAGGTGAGAAGTGATGACAAGTAAGAAACAATCACTAACATGGTGATGAAGTATTGATGGAATCTTCTGATCAGTTAACAATATAATTGTGAAACAAGTAGTTGAACTGGGAATAAGAAACCAGAAAACGCTTAAAATTTGCTTATTCAGCTCACCATCATCATCTATTTGAAACGGAAAACAACCAGTTATGGAACTGATTCAGTGATGAGATTATTTGAAATTAGATGAGGACTGAGCAAAAGATATTTAAAGGTCGCATGAAACTTGAAAGGGTAAATTTGCTAAAATAAAATCAAAGCTAAATTCATCATTTTCAATGCTAATCACAAATGCCCGGGTTAAAATTTAGCTTGTTACTTGTCATGGACTGGGTTATTTTTCTTGGCAACAAATTGCAATGCAGTTTGCCCATGTCCATGTAATGGATTACAGTAAAACCTCGCAAAGGTTGTATGAAACTAAACAACGCCATCTTTGGGATTTAAGATTTTCCCCACTTTTACAATGCAATTATGTTAATAATTTCAAAGAGTTGCACAAACAATATCGCTAGGCGGCAGGACCGCTCACAACCTTTGCGAGTACAACCTTTGCGAGGTTTTACTGTAAATCTTTTACCAGACTAAGAGTTCAACCTTTTGTTTTCAGCACCACTCTCAGAAAATAACAAATGCATGATGATTGCTTATTAAGCTTTGATTCATAAACAAGAAAGCTTCAGACAATTTACCAACATGAAAATAGCGAATGAGAGATGTAAAGCTAGAGCTTTTCAGCCAATTCAATGCTAAGGTCTGAATATAATACAAATAGCTTCAGATGGATTTCCATATAGAAATTTTGTGGTTAATGATGATGTTGTTATCAAGTAATTGATGATTTATTTGAACCATTTCAGTATGGACATGACGTGGGACAAGTATTAAAATATGATTATCTCAATACAAATTAACTATCAGCATGTTAACGAATTTCTGAGACGTTAGAAAGCGCTTGTACAAACATTGAAATGTACGTAGACGTTTTTAGAGAAATATCTAAGAGTTTTTTGAGACAAAATAAGCAAGTTCTTGTTATGGACAAGGTTTGCACATTAGAAGTACTTGAACTCATTATGTAAAGGATAGAGTACTCTCACAAAATGATATATTCAAGAAACATTCAAGATACTTTTGTAAACAGTTTAATATGCTTGTCAAAACTTAACATCGAGGTGGAAGGATCTGTAAGTTTCATTAAATGAGATCAGTAAGAAATCGTTATGCTATAACTTGTTGCGTGTTAATAGCTTGAAAAATTTTAGTTATTGAAAATAATAAAGGTTGGATAAGGAATTGTGATCATGTTATGGCCACATTTGGTTGTCGTGTAAATTTTATAGCTGTCATAGGTCGATTCAAATATATCGTCGTTCCGGTCGCTCTTGTTTATCTTTTTCACCATCCTTTGACGCTAAATCTTTATCAAATGAGCTTGCCCTACTGGTGGTGCTGAACATTGTATCCAGAGTTGATTGATAGTATTTTCTTGAAATGGGTAAAAAATTACTGCTAATTGAAGACAAAGGTCTACTTATGTGGCCGAAGTCAAGCTTTGCTCTGTTTATATCTCTTGATTGATTGACATTTTGGTTAGAAACACTGATAGTTCCACTTGGATTCGCTTTTTCTTGCTGGTCTGACTGCGTTATGGCCATGGTAGGTTCAGCCGAAGTCAATGTTTGTGGAATGTTTGATGGTCTTTTAGCCTTATTGCTTGTTTTGAAAAGTTCAGCAATATCAAGGGAATCTCTTTTACCGCTTTTAAACTCGCGTCCCATCTGATTGACAGGTCTTCTCACTAGATATTCCCAGCCATCTTTAGTTACAAATATTTGCTCGATGAATCCAAGAACTGCTCGTAATTTATTTTCTTCGTCTTCTGCCAGCGGAGGACGGCAAACATGTGACTAGAGCCAACTGCAATGGCCATACCATGACATCCGATTGAGTAATTCTTTATAGCATCTATTCCAAGTACTTCTTTAGCGATAGTATTTACTATTCTTGAAGCTGAGACTCTTTGCTTATTGATAGCTGATATAATCCGATCTTTAGATTCACTTGATAAACCTTCAAATTGGATTGCTAGAAAATTTTTCCTCCACTATGAAAAGAGAATAATTCGTTATTATAATATCTTTAAATGATTCAAATTTCAACACTTACCTCATTGTCACGTTTCAAAAGAGATAGCTTTTTCTCAGCATAAGTAATGTAGTCTTTTTGACCCTTGAGTGACCATTCAGCAGGGTATTCTTGATTGACCATGGCCATACTAGTTACATGAGGAAAATTGATTGCTTCTAGTGAAGCTACTCTGCTGTTAAGTTGTTGAACCATAATCTCGAGAAAGTTAATTTTCTCTTTTAAAACCGGGATCGATTCAAATAAAGTAGAATCAGGATCTGTAGGAAAAGAAAGCTTGTTAATTTTTGCCTACAGTATAAAATTTTGGGTACTTACCTTCAAAGCTCAAAGGCTCGTTTTCTATATTGTCATCCATTATTAGAATCGGTTGCACGAAAAGTCAACAGTAATAATACGAAAATAATTTGAGAAAATCAAAAAAATAGCACCAATTATAACAAAATAAATAACTAAACAAAAATATTCTAAAAATTGAACAGCGTGTTTAAACCCATATGCTTTTAACAGAGGGAACGTTATAAAAGTTCACTTTGTACCAAAAGCCATGCTGTTTTGTTTGTGATGGCCATGGTAAATCTCAAAATTTCATTGTTCATCTTGTTGTTCACCGCCACCAATTGTGTTATCAGAGGCTATATCTGAGCCATCTGAATCATCTCGTCGACTTTTTTTACTTTGTGTTTGTGGTATTTGCGTTGAACTTTCCAATCCAGATGGACCCGAGATATTTTTTTCAATGCTTTCATTGCGCTTCCTCTTGCGCTCTCTACCACTCTGGTTAACTGGTCCTCTAACCAAAACCTCCCAATTCGTTGGATCATTGAATAAATCATTTCCAAAGCAAGAAAGAATATCTATGTAAAAATTAGTGTTGCATGACATAACATGGCCATGTATGTGATTTACCTCGCAAAATTTCTTCTTCTTCCAATGGAATGACCAAGGCACGTTCACCATCCCTAGGCGCTCGCACCAAACGACCTTTTTCACCAAGTATATGTGTTTTCAATTTATCACCGTATATGATTTTAGCTAAGGAAATAGCTGTCTTTGAGGCTGCTTTATTTCCTTTGAGTAGCTCGTAGCGAACCGAGTCAATTTGATCTTTATTCAACTGTGGCCATTCCATGTTTTTGACTCTACGTCGCCACTGTGTCATCAAGCAAACATAATTGTTAAATGTGAGTTATATTTTCATTTAATATGTACCTTTGGATCATTACGATGGTTGGCCATTTCAGTCATAGCATGATCAGTGATGCTGAGTGACGGATCACGAAAGTTTGCACTAGATACTTGGTTATCAATCTTTTCTTCAATGAGTTCCAGTCTTTCAACAAGATTTTTGAACAAAAGATCTATCTTATTGGAAACACTTTCAAAATTTCGCTTCAATGTATAGAAAGAGTTTTGCTGATCAAAAGCGTGGTTGTTGTTGACCTTTTCATGGCTTGAACTTGATGCTGTCATGTTATGGCCATTCACATTATAAGGAGTCTTTCTTGGGTTGCTCAGTATTAATGGACCAGAACCAATTTCACGAAGTTTACTTTTACAAAGACTATTTGTTCCATAAAAAATCGGAATGACAGTATGGGAAACTCCAGTTGGATCTTCAACTTCAACTCTATCCTTGATTTTTTGACCAATGTCAACAACATTTTTGCCAAAAAATATAGCTTGTATAATTCTCGGATCACCTTTGGAAATTTTATCCCTGACAATTACAAAAGCATCTGAAAATTTGAATTATAACAGCGTTGAACACATAAGAAAACTCACCTCCGACTGAAACAGTAAAATCACAATCTGTGTAGACAGGGTCAATGGTTGTCATTTTGAAATTTACAGTGAACACAAAGATTACAAATTAACTACAAAGTATGATGAAAAAATGAGCAACTTCTTATCATGATCCTTTTATTGTTTTCTCTAGAGAAATGACATGGCCATCATGGTAACCAATCAAAACTCATATTGTGTTAAAATATTTTAACACAATATGCTCAATTGATGAAAAAGATGAGTAAAATTTTGGTAAAAAAATACTTTTATTAGCAATTTCCCTTTTTCCCATCAACCCATAAGCAAATGTGTGATTTTTCAATTTTCCTGTTTTCTTGAAAATGTTGCGATCAAGACGACATTGCCGATCTACCTCTTCATCTTATTTGCGTAAAAAAGTAACTTCAATCAGAACTCCATCCTTTACAATATCCCTGAATGATTCAACCTCTTCGGAGTCATCTTCTTGCGACAGTTTTACCGACGATGTCCTACATGTGGAGGAATATCACGAGGACAATGATCATCTAGAAGTCCAAGGACATGACATGGCCACAGTATCGCAGATTGAGAAGTATATGTTGACTGTCGCTAAGTTATTTGATGAAATCAATATAAGTGATTTGACTCAATCGAAGCTTTACGAGCTTATCCGGACAGTTGGAAGAGATAAAGTGTTTTTGCCTCCTTTCAATTACTTCAGCAAGTTTTTGAAACGAACGAGTTCAATCAGTGTTAAGAAATATGTATATTGTGAAAATTGTAATGTGTTTACTTTTCAAAAACAAAACTGTTCTTGTATTGGTGTTTTTGGTGATTTGCGTGTTTTTGACATGTGTCAAACAATTGAACTTGCAGTCAAGATTAACAAGGAATACCTCAAATCATCAGTTGATGTTATTGAAAACTTGACAGGTCCATACCATGGGTCAAGAATTTACAACGAAATTTGGAGAGATACAGTAGGAAAAGACGTGATAAGAATTACACTCATCTTTAACATTGATGACGCTTCTTTTGTCAAATCAGCAAGAACAACATCAACCCCTATTTAATTCATTATTGCTGAGCTTCCAGAGCATAGAAGGTACTGTAAAAGCAATGTTTTCATGGCAGGTCTATGGTGGGGAAATAAAGCTAGTTATGACGATGTATGGAAGTTTTCAGTGACAAATGAGCTTAAAAATATGAACACTACAGGCATAAAAGTCGCTATTGATGGAGAATACAAACTCTGTATTGTCCGAATTGGAGCGATTGTTACAGATTCTGTAGCAAAACCAAAAATAATGAATATCATGCAATATAATGGTAAATATGGATGTCCATACTGCCAACACCCTGGCGAGTCCATGCAAACAGCCAGAGGTGGCTCAAAGATGTGCTTTCCATGGAATGGTCAAGAACATCCAATAAAAGATCACGATTTCTACAGGAATGGATCAATTTTGGCTGCAAGCTCTGGTTCACCTCACATGGGCATAAAAGGGCCATGCTCATTGGAACAGGTCATATATCTACCTGATTGCTTTCCAATCGATTATATGCACTGTGTTTTAGAAGGAGTTTTCAAGACAATTTTTGGAATGAAACCATTCAATTTAGTAGCAACAACGAAGAAGATAGATGACATCGGAAAGTCAGTTCAACTTCCGCATGAGTTTTCAAGAAAATTCAGAAAGATATCTGATTTAACATACTGGAAAGCGGGCGAGTGCCGAACATTTCTTCTATACTTAACACCGCTGCTTAGATCGTGCATTGATTCCGAAAGTTTTCATCTGGTAATAGCTTTGACCGTATCAATACGATTGCTGATTAAAAATAATTGCTGTAACCATGATATTTCCATGGCAGATGAATTACTAAAAATCTTTCTAGTTTCTTATCAAGAAATTTACGGAGAAAATTCAATGCGCTTCAATGTTCATCTTTTGAGTCACCTCATTAATCAAGTGAAAAAAATGGGCTCGTTGAGCAATGTTTCCAGCTTTGTTTTCGAAGACAACATCTTCAAATTGAAAAAAACAATACATGGAAATCGTGGACAAAACGCCCAAATGGTCGATCGCTATTTGAGATCAAAAGCATTTCTACATCAGAGCCTTAACATGGACCCAGCGTGGCCAATCAACAGTACTGAAACCTGGAGGTCAGCACACTGTTTGGATAAACCCTTGAAAAACAAAGAAATAAACACAAGCTTACTGAGAATGTTACGTTCTCGTTTTGGTAATCTGCAGCAAAATCAATTGAGTGTTTATGGTAGAGCTAAAAAAGGGCATATTATTTATCACTCATTGAACTATTCCTACAGAAGGTCATCAGCAAGTTATTACTTCCATTTTCATGATATAACTACAACGGAGAAAAGATATGGAGAAATTCAATATTTCATACTCATTCCAGAATGTGTGACGAAGTGTGGCCATGACAAAATCTTTGTGGTCTATCGTGAATATGCTAGTTATAGCAAACAGTCACTTTTCACCAGTATTGAAAAACTGAAAAATGCGCTACTTAAAAATGTCCCTAATTTAGTTAAAAATGCGCAAATTTTTCATAAAATAAAACGCTCAGATAAAATAAACATAATCGAAATTCAAAGGATAGAGGGTAAGGCCATAATAATAATTGAGTCAATTAGATCAAACACATACTATGCAACCCCTGTTGATTCATTATACGAGCATGATTAAATTAACAATAAATTGGTGGTATTCATGTTAACTGTAAATTACAATAAAATGCATATGGCCATAACGAGAAAATCCGTTCTAGTGTACATCTAAATTTATTTTCATTCTAGTAGCTAAATCGAAAGAAATGTTAATAGTCCAGTATCATGGCCATTATTGAAAATGAAAAATGTTGTGATTAATTGTAATTACTATTAACACATTGATTTACTAGCAAGTTGACTGTATTAAATTATTATGATCATATCTTGGTTTTCATAGTCAAATATTGTCATCATGCCTCTGGAATCATATTAAGGCTTGATATTGATACTTTTCGTCCAAGAAAACATAATGGACATGTTCTAAACCTGTCCTTGACAAGTAAACGTCAAATATTTCAACCCGGGTGCAAATTTATCCAACTTGTTCAATCCATTCTCATTTGACACTAAATAAGATTTTAAATTTGTTACTTTGACCATTTCAAAGATGACACACTGGCATTCGCCTCGATTTCACGCTTATTTTCCAACAGCCAGCTCTTATCCAGCCATTTTAGCCGATATGTTAAGCGGAGCTTTGGGCTGCGTAGGCTTTAGTTGGGTAAGTCACCTCAATAAACAATTGTGCAAATCATTTGAATCCCTTAAACAATTCAATTAGATTTCAAGTCCGATCTGTACTGAGCTGGAAATGTCCATGATGGATTGGCTTGGTAAAATGCTTCATTTACCATCTGAGTTTCTCTTTTCCTCTCATGGCAAAGGCGGTGGAGTGATTCAAGAGGCTGCAAGTGAATCTACTTTAATCTGTATGCTGGCAGCTCGAAGTAGAGCGATAACAAAATACTCTTCCTCTTCTTCACCAAAAAACAAATCACCTTTGAACAAGTTAGTCGCTTATTGTTCAACTCAAGCCCATTCATCGGTAGAAAAGGCTGCCTTATTAAGTGCAGTAAAAATTCGCAGTCTAGATCCAGACACGAATCTTTCTTTGCGCGGAGAGACACTGGAAAGGGCGATAAAAGACGACAGGGAAAAAGGATTGATCCCATTCTTTGTTGCTGCCTCATTAGGAACAACCAATAGCTGTGCATTTGATAACATCATTGAAATTGGCCAAATATGTGAGTAAACATCTCTTTATCCTTTAATTCACTCCTTCATTCTCATGGCAATTTTAAATTCAATCATCAGGTCAAAAGGAAGATATTTGGTTACATATCGATGCAGCTTATGCCGGTTCAGCTTTCATTTGTCCTGAGTATCGCCATTATCTCAATGGAGTTGATGTAAGTTTACTTGATTATCGCACTTTTTTCCTAATAAACTGTGAACTTTTATAATTCAAGTTCCCAGAATTAAATTCACTTCGCTCTTGTAACCAACTCTTACTTTGATTTTATTAGAAAGCTGATTCCTTCAATATGAATCCACACAAATGGCTTTTAGTAAACTCTGATTGTTCTGCTTTATGGTTTGTATCATTATTCAAAGTTATTGATTTAAATACTAACATATCCAATTTGTATTGACATTATTTCAGGGTTAAAAATTTAAATTTGATTAGCGATGCTTTCAATGTTGATCCAGTTTACTTGAAATATGATAAACAAGGGCAAATCCACGATTTTCGGGTATGAATCAACTTTATTTTGTTTTAATACAATCTAGAGTCTGACATTTTTTGACCTTTTATTTGAACAAATAGCATTTGCAAATAGCATTGGGTCGTCGATTCCGTTCATTGAAAATGTGGTTCGTTTTCCGACTTTATGGACTCAATGGGTTACAACAATTCATAAGAAAAGTATTCATATCTTTTAACTGATTCATTAATCACATCGGCTAATGGTTTTCAATCTTTTAATCCATAGCATATAAGGTTGGCTTCTGAATTCAAAATGATGCTCCAAACTGATCCAAGGTTTCAAATTGAACAACCTGTTGTACTTGGTTTGGTCACTTTTAGGTTAAAGGTGAGTTAGACATTAGATCGGTTCTCATCATTTTTCTAATAATTGGCCTTTCATTATGAACAGGGTTCCGATGAACTGAATAAGAAGTATGCTAAAGCAATAAATGACCGAAGGAAAATACACATATCTCCATGTAGTATAAATGGCCGTTACACTCTTCGATTTGTTGTTTGCTCTCGCCACACTGAACTTGAAGATATAAAATTTTCTTGGAATGAATTCAAGACTGTTGCTGATCAGTTTCCCATGGAAAATGGATTTGCCAATCATTAATAAAAGCTCAGTAATAATGTAAAGCTTAGTGAAAAAGTATTGGGAATTTCAACAAATTTTAGCCATGAAATTCAAAGACCACTCGATGATTCTGATTCTCTTTGGCGATTCATTGTGAAAACTCAATTTCAATATTATATTTAAGATACATTATTCAGTTTGTGAAAACTCGCAATGAATTTTTTCCCTTTTGATGATCTAGAGTATGATGATTTACTGATCAATTAAGAAATTTCTGTCAGAATTAGAGTCGAAGTGAGTTATCTATTTTGGATTGTACTATCAAATGATCGTGATTCAAAATTAAAATAAATTTTCCCAATAATTTTGCTCTAAACTTTGATTGAACAAACAAACCTAACATTTTCAATTTCAATAGCATAACCTCATAATACACTTTGAGTTTAATCTTTATGAAATTTCCATTGATTTATCTGTTTGGTTTGTTAAAACAATTTTGCTTTTAGACCAAAAATTAGCCAGAGAGACCAAATCTATTTGTTTTAGACTGATTTGTACTCGATATCTCAGCTTGTCGATTTACTAATCCAATTGTACTAACAGGCGTGTTTATTTGCCAATTAAACTCTTATTTTGATTGTTTAGTGTTGTTAAATAGATGTTATATCAATTGATACGTAAAGATTTCATCTATGTGAGCAATTTGATTATAAACTACCATAATATTTGCTAATCGGACTATTTGATAATTGAGATTTTTTCAGCGTGACGCACAATGCGCTTATGTCGTCGAAAAAGAGTTCAGAATTCAGATGCAAGATCAACTGAAAGTACAAGATTATGTTCATTAGGAAAGCTTATATTCATGTGTGCAGATTTTCCGTGTATATGTTAAAAGAAGGCATTTTTTCATGGCGTAAAAGACCGTCACTAGTGCATAAGAACTAGAAGCACCTTATTTAACAATCAAAATAGACTTATAATGTAAAGTTATCGATTTAGGTTTGATTTGGCAAAATAAACGCGCCCAACCTGGCTGTCCATGTCTAGTTTGCATTATTTCAGTTTCAATAGTTTCTGTTGATTTTGATTGAATGTTTCAAGTAATTAATATTGATTTGAATCGATTTTTAAAGATGTTTGCTGAAAGATAATATTAATAATACAAGCTGTTTCAATAGTGAACGCTATCAAATAATGATCCAGATAATTGAGAGTTATGAGTAAAATTGTTTGATTTTGTTTTCACATTGAAATATTAATAATATTAATATTTGATGATAGAAACCGGTGTTTCTATGATTAATAAACTGAAAACATTAATTTGTAATTTGAATAAGCTAAACAACGGCTAGTGAAACTAGGATTTGTTCACATAGAGCAAAGCATTTGTTTGGGTAAAGTTGATGTTTTTTTGTTGCAATTTAATACGAAAAAATAGTGAAAATGATTTCGTGAACAAAAGCAAGATGCGATTTTTGCCACACCTATTGTCGAGAAGCTAAAAAAGATGACTTTGAACATGCAACTCTAATGAAGAGGATGAAGTAGTGGGTGGTAAAGACGACTGACTAATGTTCACCTTAGCTTAAACCAGGCAAACCTTTTTGAAACACTTGAGTTGACATGAAAGCTGAACAAAATTGAGACAAAAATTGCTTATAAAACTGTGAAACCCAAAAATTTTAATAAATTTTGGCGTTACTTCCATTATTCAAATCAATTGAAATACTCGGCAGTGATCACCGAGCCAATGATAATGTCTAGCAATCTGTCACATAAGACTCCATAAGCTCTGTTAAGATAAATTTTTAAGTGTTGGTTCAATTTCATCGGTAGAAATTGAAATAATCAAATTTCCAGGATTGATCCATTTAGATCTTTACATTTATCTAAATATCCAGAGGCCTAGACTAATCAATATGATAAATATCGCAACTTACCGAGTGGCTTTACAACCGGCTAAAGATTTTGCCCAAACAATCTAAATAGTCTAATCATTATGAGAGATGTTGTATCAGTTTTTACGTGATGTTAATTAATTAATCATAAGTTAAAGGAAATATAAAGGGAGATAGATACTCAAATAAGGAAATGTTGAAATGTAAATATGATTATTTAATGAGTTTGGAAGAAAATTTGTTCCTTTAATCATTAATGATTTTATTAACAATTGTCATTACAGTAAACGATTTTGGAGAGGGAAAGTTGAAGAGGGGAATGAGAGGGAGAAGAGGCAAGGAAGGTAAATTGGTTTGAAAAGAGAGAGAAAAAGAAAGAGAAAATGAGACTTGATTGTGGCGGCTTCTTTGATTTTTTTCCAAAACTAACTATCATCAGTTGGTTTCTGGTGTATGGTTAGTAACTCGCCTTGCCTTGCTTAATGTTCATGTTGTAGTCAATACAGTAAACATTTGAAAATATATCTTTCATATTATAATTTTATTAATATTATGGCCTCTGCGAGAGATCTATTTATCAGGATAAGTGATGCCTTTTGGTCAGAATCTATCTGGTTACCGCCGAATACAACGTGGAAAATCTACGAAGATCGTGCCGGTGGTATTAACTACGCCCAATTTAATGATATCTATTACTCCCTGTTAACAGCTATCGTGATATTGTGTATTAGAATTACCTTCGAACGTTTAATATTCCGACCATTGGGTCAAGCCTTAGGAATAAGTGATCGTCCTCGGGTTAAATTAGAGAAAAATGAAGTCCTGGAGAAAGCCTTTAGGATCAACAGACGTCCATCACCATCAACAATTCAAGCTTTATCCAAGCGAACCGATTTATCGACCAAAGCAGTGGAATCATGGTTTAACCGTCGCCAGGCAGCCGTCAAACCCACTACCTTAGCTCGGTTCACAGAGAGTTCGTGGAAATGTACATTTTATACGTTTTCCTTCTTTTTCGGAGTCTGGGCTCTTTGGGATAAACCTTGGACTTGGGACTCAATGCATTGTTTTATTGATTACCCTCATCATTCAGTGTCATCTGAAATTTGGTGGTATTACAATATAGAACTTGGTTTTTACATTTCTCTCATCATATCACAATTTTTTGACGTTAAATACAGTGATTTCTGGCAAATGTTTATACATCATGTTGTGACCGTTCTGTTACTTTGTTTTTCTTGGGCTTGTAACCTCCATAGAATCGGTACTCTAGTTCTGATAATCCATGATTTTGCTGACATTCCGTTGGAGGGAACCAAGATAACGCGCTACATGAAAACCCCTAGGCTGGCCAATGTTGTCTTTTCTGTATTCCTCATCTGTTGGATATACTCAAGACTTGGTCTTTTACCAACCCGAGTGATAGCCTATTCAACATATTATGCTTTATCCATTCTTCCCATGTTCCCAGCATATTATATTTTTAATGGTCTTCTGTGTACACTACAAGTTTTACACATTGTGTGGACCTGGTTAATCTTAAAAATTGCCCATAATGCAATTTTTGTCGATGGAGTCAAAGACTTACGAGAAAGTGATGACGAAGATGACGATTGAGATTTCCAGATCGAGATTAAGATATTTGAAGTGGGAGATAAACACCTAATCGAGATTTTGTAAAGGAGAAATAAGCAATCTTTTTTTGTTCTGTTTTTTCACAACACCATGGTAACCATTTAAGCTACTAGTGGTGTTAACTGTAATAATCAATTGTTGGTACACCTAGACGTTACTCACAATACAATGTACAAAATATCCACCAATAATCATATTTCCAGTTAACAATTGAATCAATCTGCTCCAAAACCTTTAAGGTATTATTATTGTGTGTTTATCAAGATTGTTTGGATTTGTTTGAATCGTATGATGTTGAGAAATGACAATTGTGAGTGGAATTGCAACCTGGCCTGATTTTGATTTTTGTTTTATTGTTTCCTTTTTCCAGTTAACTTGTATGAATCATCAGCAACCTTTATTGTGGCAGATCTCTGGTGTATTAACATCTACATCTAATCATTTGGGCTTCTTATGTTATCAATAATAATTGTTATTATTTCCCTTAAATGATTAGTTAAGCTCATTTTTTACAACTGTATTTAATACAATAATAAGGAAAAAAAATATGTCGCCAATTAATTTTGGTCAATAAAAATATTATAGATTTAATAGGAATGCAATTTATTCTTAGTAACAATTGTTCGGACAATGATACCACAATAAAAAACTTTAGCTAGTCAACTTGGGAAATTACATATTTTAACATTGATTTGATAAATTTGGCTCAACTTTGAATCAATTCATGTGCAGTTGCTTATGATTACTTGTTTTGCTCCATTTAAAATCTTTATTGTTGGTAAGCAAAATCAATTTTTCAGGCTTGGCTATTTTCCTACGTCTTTAATGAATATTTATTCAATTATTTTATCAAATTAGCGGAAAACTTGCTGATTTCCATTGAAATTGATTGAATTTAATTGACTACAGCTCTAGTGGTTAAATTATGTAATTTATGAATTTACCCTTACCGGTTTATATTTGATTTGCTCAGAAGAGAGACTTGGTGTTTCAAGGGCGTTTAGTTTGTTACTTGTGCTTTATTTAATTAATATATCTTAATCGAAGTATTCTAGATTGTCAACTTAATAATTGTGCATCATGACCCTTAAAAAGTTATCAATTGTTGATTTGGATCTCAAAGGGAAACGTGTTTTAATCAGGTATGAAATTAAAGAAAACAATAACTAGACCTTTCACTGTTTGCTTGAGTCTAATGTCTACAATGCTTCATCAAAATGTATTATCCTTTGTTTGTTTCAATCTATTCTTCTTTTGATTATCTATTTCTTTCTCTTCGTTCTCTTTGACTATCTATATGTGACTAATTACCCGTTTTTTCCCTTATTTATTACTCATAGGGTTGATTTCAATGTTCCCATGAAAGATGGTAAAATTACAAACAACCAGCGAATCGTTGCTGCTTTGGATACAATCAAATATGCTATTGATAAAGAAGCCAAGAGTGTTGTTTTAATGTCACATTTGGGACGACCTGATGGACGACCAAATGCTAAATACTCATTGGCACCGGTTGCTCAGGAGGTTGGAAAATTACTTGACCGTGAGGTTAAATTTTTACCTGATTGTGTTGGACCTGAGGTCGAGGTTAGTTACAGCTGATTGACATTCAAGGTTTTGAAACTTGATATCGATTCGAGCTAAATTTATTCAAAGCTTCAATACATTGAGCATATAAACAAAATGCAGACCTGACTGAAAAAAGGGTTTAGATGAGAATAGCATTATAAACCTTTTTTATGGCTCTCCATTTGTTTATATACTCACCGTATTAGAATCAATTTATTCCACTGCATTCCCTAATTATTACTCTTTTTCTGGGATAGGCTGCTTGTGCAAACCCAGCAGATGGTTCAGTGATACTACTTGAAAACCTGCGATTCCACGTAGAAGAAGAAGGAAAGGGGAAAGATGCCGATGGCAAAAGTTTAAAAGCAACTGCCGAAGAGGTTAAAAAATTCAGAGAAAGTCTAACCAAACTCGGTGATGTTTATGTCAATGATGCTTTTGGAACTGCTCATAGAGCACATTCATCTATGGTTGGAATCGCTCTCCCTCAGAAGGCAGCAGGTTTCTTGATGAAGAAAGAGCTTGATTATTTCGCAAAAGCACTGGACAATCCAGAGAAACCTTTCCTTGCAATCCTTGGAGGGTAAATATCATATTTATCTAACTATTTACACTAAAATAATAACATAATCATTCAAATAATTTATTATGTTCGGGTTTTCCTTTTGACAGGGCAAAAGTCCAGGACAAGATTCAATTGATTGAGAATTTGTTGGATAAAGTCAATGAAATGATTATCGGAGGAGGAATGGTTTTCACTTTTCTTAAAGTTTTGAATAATATGAAAATTGGTGCTTCACTATTCGACGAAGAAGGAGCCAAAATCGTCAATAAATTGATGGATAAGGCTAAAGCCAATAAAGTCCAAATCCATTTACCAGTTGATTTTGTCACAGCTGATAAATTCGATGAGAAAGCAACTGTTGGATCAGCAACTGTTGAATCAGGAATCCCCGATGGACACTTAGGACTTGATTGTGGTCCTAAATCAGCTGAAATATTCAGCGAAGCCATAAAACGAGCTAAAACTATTGTTTGGAATGGTCCAATTGGAGTTTTTGAATGGGAAAATTTCGCCAAGGCTACCAAAACAGTTATGGATGAAGTTGTAACTGCCACTGCAGCTGGTGCTACCGTTATCATTGGTGGTGGAGATACTGCTACTTGCTGTGCTAAATGGGACACAGAGGATAAGGTTAGTCATGTTAGTACCGGCGGTGGAGCCTCGTTGGAGCTGTTGGAGGGTAAAGTTCTTCCTGGTGTTGCTGCCCTCAGTGATCCTTGAACCTTTGAATTATGTGTACTAGTTCGATGACGATTAATGGCTTTTCCAATCAGTTAATTTACCGTCGTGCTTAAAAATTTACTTTCCCAGTGATCCCGGTCTGATTTTTCATTAGACCTAATCATCCGTGTGTATCACACTCAATCTCAACATTTATTTTTCAAAATTTTACTTCCAGTTTTAGCTTATCATCGGTTGATTGGTTTCCGTAGTTCCTATTTAATTGCTTTCTGTTGTTTTTTGGTCAGCTGATATAACAATAAAGCAATTTAAATTTGCTGTAAATTTAAATATTTACCATAAATCTTCTAGCATATTGTTTTAATCATCTATGTATGTTGAAATTTTGATTAAACTCTTTCAAACCTATCAATGAGAAATAGTCGATTTTTAACTGTCGATTTCCTATTATCGGTCACAGAAATTTACATCTTCGCTTAGTAGCTAAATTACTAAATCAGTTGGTATATAACAATTTTCTAATGAATTTTCTAGATTCTCATTAGGTTACAATATCAAATTATATTTAATTAACTAGAAGATTCAGCAAGATTGCAGAAAACAATCAATGTAATAACAATCGTTACAAAACAATGTTAAAGGACGAAATCTGAGAGCAAACAATTTCTATCTGTTTGCAAATTGTTATTCTACACTGACTGTATATCATCATTATAATAGCAATATTAAATTTGAAACTTGATTGAATTAAAAATAACAGCTTTAATCAATTGAAATAATCTAAAAATAACAAAAACTGCCATTCACTGCAAACAAAAGATAGAATTGAAAATGTAAATTTCGTTCAAATTCATTCACGTTCATTTGTCTGTGATTTGTTTTTTTTCTCGTGATTTAGCAGAAAGAATATTGAAAAATTTCAATAAGACTAGGTTATTCAATCTGATCATAAATTAATTTGAAATCGATTTGTCGATTTTTTTGATTGTATGATAATCGTTGTTATTGTTATGTCTTCATGGTAACAGAGAATCAGGTTTTAGATTTTGAAAGTAATAACATTGATCCCTTACCAGACTAACATCTCTCAACGATAGTTAAATTACTGACTGCTAATTTAATTGATAATTACGGTTTATCAATAATTTAGCGTGCTTCTTGAGTAGTCTTGAAATTAATTTGTTGTCAAATAGAGTCTCCAATCAAGGTAAGATCAAATTTATCATCGTTCTGTATTTTTGCGCTTTTCCTACCAGAAACTGTGCTTTTTTACATCCTTTGTAATACCTAAATGTGTCTTTTTTTTCTCAATTTTCTCGCCATATTTCCACTGATTTTATTATTGTTATCCATCGTATTTTGGCTTACCATTTGAAACAATGTCCTGATAATTAACATTGACTATGTCCTGATTGATAGGAATCCAATTGAAAAGGAAAAAGTCGTCACAAAGGGAGCCTAAAATCATCATTATCAACATCATAAATACAACAGCAATTGTTCAACAAAGGTTCATTTCTTTTTCTTTCCTCTCTTTCCTCCTCTCTCCTGAAATCTTACTTGGCTAAGCTTTATTCTACCCTTCGCTATTTATTCATTATTGTTTTATTCTCCTGATTATTGGTGCATGGTATTATTGGTGTGAAAAGAAGAAGAAAAACCAGAATTTGATGCTTGGTATTAGGTTGAAAAAAAGATTGAGGGAGCAATAAGGTGAAGAGAAAAAAAAGAGCAGTCATAGCTTTACAAACAAAGCATTAAGAAAAAGTTGCACTCAGATGGTGTTGATTGAAAATGACTCAATGTAATTAAATGAATGTGTCTGTCTTTTTCACTGAAATTTATCCATTTTGGTTGATTTGATTTTCCTTGTGTCTTTCCCTTTCCACCTTTCCCTTCTCCTTCTTATTGGTTTCTGCCCTTTTTACCCTCTCTCGTTCAACCTCATCGTCATCATCAGCTAATTGTTTTTGTTCAACTATATTTTTTAGCTCCATTTTTGTGCTCTTGTGTGGACAACTGGCATTCAAGTTACGGGATCGGTTAACGTTTTGTTATGTAAAGTTAATTATCAAAGCAACATCCAAATAATCCAGTGACAACTATGTTACAACCAATTGCTCACATCCTCAGTAAACAGAGAAATATTCTTGGTAGTACTTCAGTCAGACGACGAGCTCTTCTTGAATCCATTGGATTTAATTTTGAAATCATTGACAGTGGATTTAATGAGCAACTGTTACGGGACAAGTTCAGTCATCCTTGTGAATATGTGAAAGAAAACGCTAAACAAAAGGCTATCCATGTATACAAAAAGCTGGCTGATGCTGGTGAAACTGCTGACCTTATAATAGGCGCTGATACTGTTGTAACCTTTCAAGAATCCATTTACGAGAAACCCAAGGATAAAGAAGATGCTTTCCAAACATTGACCAAATTATCAGGAAATTGGCATACAGTTTTCACTGGTGTTGCTCTGGTTACAAATTCAACATCACCTCCAACAACAACTTTAGGATCTTCATCGAATGCCAGTTCTAATAAGGATGACAATGGTGGAAATGGAGATGATTTTGTGGTTACAACTTTCCATGAAGCAACTGATGTTTATATTTGCCAGTTAACACCCAATATAATCAACAGTTATATTGAAACTGGTGAACCAATGGATAAAGCTGGCTCTTATGCTATCCAAGGAATCGGTGCTACTCTTATTGAATCAATTAAAGGAGATTATTCCAATGTAGTTGGCTTACCTCTTCATCGATTGACTAAAGAACTGTATCACATGTATTCTGAATAGATTCTCCTTACATCAAACTCGATCCTGGATTGATGATTGTTCCTAAAAGTTACGAATCTTCTCTTTCTTTCCATAAATGAGGTCCATCTTTATACCTCATCCAATATTCCTGTGTAACTGTCTTTTTCTATCATTTTGTCCCAGTTTCAACATCATTATTCATGACTAAAGTCAAGTTTAATATCACTTTTGAATACGCTATTTTGTATGTTTCTCTTTTCCTCTGATAAAAATGAGGTTCTTTTTGGAAGAATTGTTATTGATAAGATAGTTGATCAAGCCTTTAATTTCGTGCTTCATTTAGCAAAAACAGTTGATTTCTTTAAATCTTGTGCGATTCTCCCATTCTAGTAGGGCTGAAATTTTCCTTACAATCTACAAATTGTAATATTGGAAATCTTTTGCGTTCAAGTACAATAGAAAATCGTAATCTTCACTTATGTAGTTTATCTAATAAAAATGACTCGAACTTGCACTAAATAATAGTTCCCACAATATCTTTTTTAATAGATAAAAGATTAAATCAGAAAATTGAAACAAAGTTGCATTATTATCCACAATTTAGTGTTTAAATGTACAGCTAAGCCAGCAGGGTTCCCTAGATTCGTTGTTAGTCTCTTTGGACTTGGTTTTAATAGCAATAACTACTCAATCGTTTTTCATGAAATAACTATTACAGATCAGAATTAAACTATTTATTGACAAATTCCATATTCAATTGTGTCCCTTTGCTAGCAACACAGAACTCTTAGGGAAACATTTATTTACAGCTATTTACACGAGGATAGAGTAGGATTTGAAATTTAGGATTAAGATCAGGAAACCGAATCTTGTATTGAAGTTCGCCAATCATCCGGAATTTAAAATTAATATTAAGCACCTCATAAAGTATAGTCTTTCTTGTCCTTTTCAATATCACCACGTAGATCTTCACTCAACTTTTTCATAGGCTCATTGTAATTGTAAAATCCTAATAACGAACTGCCCACAGTAACCACCATAAAGACCAATACATTTCCATTAATTCTATGAATCCAGGCCATGATGATTAACAAACAAAAAATGAAGAAAAACAAAACAAGCTTGAAATTAAACCAAAACACTAGCTTGAAGCTTCTATGTATGCGAATCAGCTGTTGAAAAGAGGGAAAGAGAGAGGGAAGGACAGAATCAGAAGGAGAAAATCATTGAAACAGATTTTGGAGCCAAAATGAAATCAAGACAAGTTGCTGAATTATCGAAATAAAAAAACAGATATGAGATTTGAATAGATAAATTATGTAACAAGGACTAGATTTAATGAGTGAAATTAAAAATAATTTACAACACAGTCCAATATATTTCCAGGTAAACGAAATACATGTAGTAAGCTTATTCACCACAATCAGAAAGTTTATCGTTTGATATTGTTGATAATGATGAAAGTGATGGACAGGTTATAATGTTAATCACAGGAATTTCAAACTGTTTTTCTGCTTTGATAGAATTGTTGGGAATATCATTGGCTTTATCACAATCAGATTGATCATCAGAAGAATCGCTTGAAAAACCTTCATTTTCCTTTCCTTCTTCTTCAGAATCACCAATTAAGCTGAACAAGAGTCGATCTTCATCGCAATAGGGTGGAATTGATGTCAAAAGCTGGTTGAAAGTGGGCAAAGCGAAGACTTTGGAATAAAAAATGTAACTAACACCATAATCAAGAGCAACTTCTTCTTGAGTCTCTCCTTCTTCATTTAAAATTTTCATGAGCACTTTTTTATCTACATTATAAGGTTTATGATGAAGATAACGAAGTAACCAAAATATCGAGAACAAAGTCATAATGAGAAGAGTTAAATTGACATAAACAAGATGATTGAAACTAATGGTTGTGATTTGATAACTGCAAACTCCAACTGTCCAGATTGCACCAAAGCAAACGTTTTCAATCAAGATTATGACCAAAAATAGTTGTGTCCGTCCAGCGTCTTTCATTTGAAACATTAAAGGCCAATAAATGATTGAAGGTAAACCATAAATGACAAAAGATAATAACCAGAGAAGCAATCGTCCTCGTCCAAAAGCTATCTTCCAGTCAAGAATAGCTTCAAGATCATTAAGGATAACATCGATATAAGACTGTCGAGCAATGTAAAAGACCCAAGAATTGATGGCAATGGCATGAGCAAAGATGATGACAATTATCCAAGATTTGATTATAGTAGTTGCTAAACAAATAGCAAGAGCACGACTCATAAACATGGATATCCATCCAAGGCGAACGTACAAAGATGATAAAAACCTATCATCACGGCGCCTTATTGCCTCCAACATTGAAAGTAAGCTCAAAATTGAGCCAATCAATTCGCCAGTCACTATGAGAGGGAAATTTGAAAAATCACAAGTTAAATGAAAAGCCAAAAGATCTGTAGTTACCTAGTTTTGTATCTTGCATTTCTTCACCGGTCCATCCCCAGTTTACCAGAATAATATACAGTTGAAGGCAAATACCGAGGAAACCAGAAAACATGTCTTCAAAGAATTCCAGTAAATCACAATCAACGCCCATCGAGAAGACTACCTTGGCATCATAAACTGACCATACACGGTCACAAATCCGTTGAGCTGAATAGTGAAGAGTATCAAGACACTGTTTGACCTGCCAAGGCACTAGCAGTAAACCATTGATCAGGGCCACAATAATGTCTTTCTGGCTGGGTTGACATCGAATGTCGATTAATTTAGTCAAAATCATGTAGATTAAACACATCAAAGTAGGTAAGATTAACATTAAGACGGAGATAATGAAGTAAGCCGTATCAGCATCATTGCTATATTCAATGGCCTGACCAACATCTTCATATAACTTGTGAAGCCAGACACCAAATTTAAACAATGAAAGGACAAATAAAATTTGGTAACGATATTTGGTCGTAAAATATTTGTAATAGATGAGAATATTAAAAGACCAATGTAACTGGAAAGAGAAATGATTACAATTTAATTGGGAAAGTTTAAAATTTTTGCATAATTACCTCGATTGAAGACTCTTCAAATTTTGATGAAACAGTTGTATCATTGTCTCTAGACTGTCCCTGACAATCGCCTAGACTTAATTTTACTTCACTGGTGTTTTTTTCGTTTCCCATATTTTCAATTTAATTGTCACAAAGATCATCTTTATACAAAACAGAGTTAATGTAAAATGAAGTAAACAATTTATTTAAATTGAACTAGACAATGAATCTTTTTTTCATTGGCTGGCATATGCTTCAATTGGTCAACCAAACGATCATACTTGTAGTTTGAGACAATACAAAACACAATTTACTTCAAATTTAAATTTTTCAATCATCAACTAAACAGTTATTTTTATTTTTATTAAAATTTCATTCTTCTCTTGCTCTTCTTGCTTTTCGGAGCTGTGATTTTTAAATGATTGTTTGGATTGACATGCAATTGAATTAACTTCAAGATCAACTTGCTGCTTATGTCGAGTGACTTCGTCACGGAGTGGTCAGCATTTGTTATCGATATAACAATTAAACTTGATAATTGATAGCCGACTCAATCAATTTTGAAAAGTCCGATAAGAAATACAGTAAATCGATTTACGAAGTACGAATTTATTGAGTGACTTAAAATATAATAATAATTTTTAAAAACGTAACCCTTTTCAATGAATCAAAAAAACCATTGGGTTTAATGTCTCTTCTCCATCATTGATACCTCCAATTTATAACAACATGTGAAATAAGGAATTGAAATATTCTTGATATTCTGGTAAAAGACTTTCAAAGCTGGCGCCAATTTCAATGGACAATCAAATTACACAGATGAGCAATTTGCCGTGATTTTAAATACTCAGAATTGACTTAAACTGAAATAAGCTTACATTGGTTCTAATCAATGACGATACAACCAACTTGATGTGCCAAAACAATTTACTTTAAGCTAATTACATCTATATTCTTGGATAGATCGAAATTGAATTTAGAAAATTATTTTTTGATGAATTCTTCAATAGCTAGATTGACAATATTTGCATATTTTAGAAATGGATAATGACCAGCTTTCTCGAATTTCATTATTTGAATCCAATCGTCTTTTGAGCCTACAAGTTGACATGGGAAAGATGTGAATCATGATAAGACAGTGGGTATTTTCTTGAAAATTGAATCTTTTTGTTTACTACCAAACTTACCTGCTGCTAAACAATTTCCTTCACCATCATAATTAGTATAATGAACATCTTTAGCACCTAGAATTTGAGCAATTTCGTAAAAAAATTCTTTCTCAATCAATTTGTCCTGATCACCAAATATATACAGCAAATTTGGTTTCTGTTGCCTAACAACTTCCAAAAGTTCAGGCAACTGCTTGCAAATAGAAAAGAAATTGAAGTCGAATTTAAAGAGAGAAAATTATTTAGCGATATTCAGTCACATAAACTGATGGTTAGCTTACTCTAGTCCATCCAGATAGATGCATGACAGTTGCTGCGAGGATAACATTATCAGGATTATTGGCCTCTATTTTTGGCTTTATGAGTTTAAAAGCATATTTATAGCATTTGCGATAAATCGTACGGCCAATTGGGTTAAGTGTGAATCGAACAAGATTGTCGGTAAACCAGGCTGGCTTCATTCCTGCAGTTCTTCGATGTGCACCAGGAGAAATTAAAACAATAGACTTAATTGGAAATTTTTTGTCACTATACAATGAAAGAGAAGGATAAATCCCACTACTGTGTGAAACAACTGTATCCAACCTAAATTAATAAAGAAAAAGTAGCAAATTAAATTAATTTGAATGAATTGAGAAGAAATTGAAATGAGCTGAACAATCAGTGTATTTCATTTGGTGTATTTACCTATCGACGTCTATCGCTCTGAGAAAATCATGAAGAAAGTTAGTTTTCTCTTCAGTTGAATGACGAAAATATTTTGACCAATCAATTGCGGCATATTCTGAGAATGTATGGAATAATGAAAATAACTTAATTTCATGGAGTCATAAGTTTCTTGGAAAGATCTTTATGGAAGCAATTGGTTAGAATACCTGGCCAATTCGGGGCGATGACACGAACTCCTTTAGGTGCTAGATGATTAATCAATGGATGGAAGGCTTCATGTGAACCAGGAGCACCATGTAGAGTTAATAATACCGGGGCTTTATCATTGTTGACATACTCTTTGGTATCCACATACTCAACATTAAAAGATAGACCTTCTTTAGGAGCACCAACATAGGCTTTTCTTGTTTCTCTCCATTCCGCATACAATGGACCACAAGTTTGAATAGTAATCTGTTTAATCGAGTCTTTTAATAAGAAAGGCTTTTCACTTTGGGTATTAGTTCCATACCAATAGCTATTCTTCGGCAATTGTTGTTTCGGATCCTTGTAATTTAAATATAAAGAGGATAGGAGTTGATAAAATTTATTAGACACACATGTTTCAACACATTTATGGTTTGTTTTTCTAGTCCTATGAATAGCGGGAAATTTGTATTTACAGTTGTAACCTTTTCATTTGGATGGCTCCACAAACTGGAAAAATGTCGGGTTAAGAGCCGACTTTCGTTTTTAAATGTAGATAATAAGGTGACTTTATGCAGGGAAATAAAGAGATCCATAATTATTATACTCAAAACATATTAAAAGGTTGTTTACAGTATCATGTGTTTTAAACGATGTTTTAATGGTGGAAAAATGTTGATTATTTAAGGTGGAATTGGATAATGATTAGTAAAATTAAGATAGTTTAGAAGAAATATTATTATACTTTAAAAATAAATCGTTGTTGATCAAATTGTGCCATCACGAAGTCCATAAACTTGGATTAAACGAGTCAAAACGTAACAAAATGTTTATAACGCCCGGTGAACTTGTGATGAATTTGCTTTTAAATCAAGTGTATTTATCCACAATCACCGATTGACAATCAGAAAGATAACTGACTGAGCAAATTAGAATGGAGCTGCTTATCAATGCAGATAATTCAGAACATTGTACCTAATACTAATCATCGATAGTGTTTTTAAAGCCGAAGAGGAGGAAGGAAGAAAAGTAGAAACGAAATTATATTTTCATTTTAAAGGTTATCAGCAAAAGATACGGTAACTGTTAAAAAGTAGTTATAATCCGAGATCCAAATCTTTAGATTGATACATTATAAATATCCATATCGATCCAAACATTGATTAGATCTCAAGTCTTAATTCTCTGACTATTGTTAATTATATGCGTTTATGAATTGTTACCTCAATATCCAAAGGATTCATCACCATTTCCACATTCCCGGCAATGGTCAAAAAGGACATTTCGGTAAAGAACCAGCACATTTATGGGGAATCCTGAAGTCAAAGCAATATCGATGGATCTCATTTTGTAGGAACCATTGAAGAATCATGAAGAAAACCAAACTCTCTCATCCTAATCAATTGTGTATTCCATCCGATTCTCAAGAAAGGAATTCTGGTTCGGCTTATCTCTTCTAATGGTGTACCAGAAAATTCATCAAACCAGTCTTCAATATTTCTGAAATTTGTTTTACACTCATTTGTATTATAACCGAATTCATGTTGATAATCACATTAGTTATTCTTCGAAGTTATTAGATCAACTTCATTGACTCTTCTTCATCTAATATTATTACATTTTGTTTCCTGATGAATAATTTACTTGAAGTCTGACCAAACTAAATAATTTAACCAACAATAGAGAGTTAATTTAGCACACAATTTTGACCCATAAAAGGGTTGTACAATGAAAAATTGCATTTATCAATATTAAAATATTAATAGTGCATTTGATGTCCAATCAATAGTAAAATTGATTCCATTCTTTCCTCTCATTAAATTATCAGGATTCATCTTGATTTTTAACTCAAGGATTCATTGATTTCATCCTTTAATATAAATTATGCACAAAGGCTTTTATCAATTATTGTATTAAAACTTTATCAGACTGACAATTTCATCAAATGTTCAAGTCCAAATTAGGTTAACTCATTAACTTTGCCCGTGATTTGGTTTACCCTTGAACCAGACATTTTCATTAAGAAACATTGAAACTTCCTTGATAATGATTATTGGCTATTGATTTGCTCTTCAATACCAAAGATGGCAACATTTAATTATAATCACACATTAATTAGAGACTCAATTTCAATATCAAGCATTAATTGTTTTATTGATTGAATCGTATCTGAGATGTAAATTGAATTGAGACACAATCCATCCATAATAGATGAAGCCAATAATTTTGAAAAGAGTCTGTGATTGAGTTAAAATTGAGATTAAAGTTGAACAATAAAGATGAATATGAAACATTGGCTATCAATTGTCTTATTAATCTCTAGCCTTAATTGTAATCTTTGTGATAAAAGGTTGGAACGGTTGGTGTCTGATCCCGACGAAAACAGAACTCCCTGCGAAATGATTGAGTCTCGTAATTTCAAATGTGATACTCATTGGGCTAAAACGGCCGATGGTTATATAATTGCAATTCACCGAGTAATAAACCCAATATTGAAGGCAGCAAAAAAACCAACAATTAGACCGGTTGTGGTACAACATGGTCTTATTGGTTCAACTTTGCATTGGGTTATTGGCTCTGCAGGTGGGTTTGCTGCTGACTGGACAAATGGAAAGCCCAATGTTGACCTGAATGTGGAAGGACGCAATTTACCCTATTTACTGGCCAATTATGGTTACGATGTTTGGATGCCCAACTCAAGAGGCAACCAATTTTCACAGAATCACACTTTTCTTGATCCAGAAAAAGGTATTTAAACATTTAGATTTTGCTCGCCATTCACCAATATTTTCATCAATTAGATTCAGATTTTTGGAAATTTTCATTTGATGAAATGATTATTTACGATTCACCAGCCGTTATTGATTATATTTTGCGAAAAACTGGTTACAGTAAGTGTTTATTAGCTCTAGTATTGTTGGATATTTACATTTTTCTTAAACATTTAACTTTCATTGAAAATCAGAGAAACTGGATTGGATTGGTGTTTCTCAAGGAGCAATGATAATGTTTGGTCTTTTAGCCGAGAAACCAGAATATTCAGCAAAGATTAACCTTTTCTATGGATTGGCACCAGCCGTCTTTTTGGGCAACATGGCCAGTCAACTTAAATCAATTGCAAAAGTGCCGGGTTTGCTGAAGATTGCAACTCTAATTAAAGCAGAATTTGCGATTCCAAGAAGTGTACTTGATCCAGTTGTTGATCAATTTTGTGGTGAATTAGGAGGTCGTAATATTTGTCAATCGGTATTTGAGTTCCTAATTGGTAAAAACCCAAATGCACTAAACTCATCTAGATTGTTAGTCTACATAAAACAAGGCATTAATCCCACTTCATTCTGGAATCTGGTTCACTATGGATCATCTGCTGCCACTGGAAAGTTTGCTAAATTTGATTATGGTTGGCTTGAAAATCTTGCTCGGTATGGGTCCATAAATCCTCCAGAATATAAACTTTCTGCAATCAATTTGAAAAATATAGTAATCATGTCATCCGATAATGATATTTTAGTTTCTCCAAAAGATGTGCAAATACTTAAGAAAGCGGTTAAAGGTGAGAAAAGACTGAAATCAAATTGAAATATTGAATTGAAAAGATTAACCTTTTCTTGCCTTTTCCAGTTCCGATTATTGAATACCGAGTAAAGGATAAAAATTTTACTCATGGAGACTTTTGTATAGCATCAAACGTCTATGAGATGGTTAATGTTCACATTGTAAGGCATTTAAGGCAATCCAGCTAAACTTGGCATTGAATTAATTGTTGAACTGCTCCAGATTAAATAGCATTCATTGTAACCAAAGAGTGAAGAGCACAATCTATTTAAAGGACAGAGCAATTTATACTCTTTGAGGAGTGATTATTAAAAATTAACAAAATAAATTAAAACCAATTGAATATTGTATTTTTGGAATCTATTTTGACTTTTGGGTTCTTGATACTTACTGAATCTAGACCCTAATAAATGGAAATTAAAACTATTACAAAAATTTTTCCTCTTTCCTTTATTTTCTCTTGAGTCCAATTCAATTTGTGGCAATAATTGTATCAATTCTGACAAATTGACTCCAAGTAGCCGATAAGTGCCTAAAAGTCTGACCATTAAACATCTTTTGTTCAATGAGCAACTTCACTTCAAGTAAGATCTTCAGATTTGTTGGCCTAACATTTTGTTTCAGTTTTTAATGCTTTGCTTGATGCTATTGAAATATCAATTTAGTTGAAGATAATTTGAAATGATCAAATTGATCTGTTTGATGAAATGAAATGTTCAAATGAACTTCATTGAACAACCGAGCTTCATTGAACTCTCAACGCCATCTAAACAACAATTTGTGAAGTAAAACTCATTGATTATTGAAATTTCATCTCCATTCACCTTGCGATCTAAGCAAAATCTAATTGAGCTATTTCTGTTTATCGTTGATTGTTTTGGTTCAATTTGTTGGCGCACCTCCAATTGATAACTTTATTGATTCTATCAGCGCATGATTCTCGATTTTTATCATGAAAAAGGAAAGAAAAAGCTGTTTTTTCAGTTTTGTAATTTGGAAAGAAAGAAAGAGAGGCAAAAGTAAGAAGAAGAAGAAGAAGAAGACGAAAAGGAAAGAAAAGAAAGATAAAAAAAGTAGTTCTTTGCATTTTCATCATTATGAGAATCTTTATCATGATGATCAACAATAAAAACTACAGGCCAATCCAAATATTATACTTTTATATTCACAGAAGATTCAGAGCATTCTCGTTCCTTCTCAATCTTCCCAGTCTCACTCTAATCTTCCTATCTTCAACTCCCGCCAAACTATTTTCATTTTCAGTTTCACCTTTTACTTCTCTTCTTTCCTCTTTTGTGACAAAAACTGGATCCAATGGATTAAGGTTTTACCAACAGCAAACATCAGCAGAAACATCAGGCAACATCATTTAACATCATCAGCCAAACATCTTGAAGAGAATCAATTTGACAACAATTTAACTACAATCCAAGTGAACCTACATGCCTAAGTAACAAGTAACCTCAACCCATCAGCCAACCACCAAGTTAACCATTTGAAAATTGCTCTTCAATTACAATGAAAATTGATTCAACCAGTTGAATCAAGAGCAACTAAAATGGATGAAAAACAAGAAAACGATTTGAAAACATTAAATGATTAACATCGGCAAAGAGAAACATTTCCCTATGATTAAGCCATCCAAGGTGTAAGGTAAGCAGTTTTGGTTAAAGATTATTTTGATAACAATTCCTTCCTTTGTTATCCCATCATTTACCTGAAACCAAGTATCAAATTTCATCAGTTTTTCATCTTTTCTCATCATGCTTTTCATGCCAATCCCTTTTGAATAAAAGTGAATCTTGAAGGCATGAAACTAACACTTTTTTTAAACTTTCACCATTACCAACTGACAGATTGACTTGTTTCCCATTTGTTATCATTTCAATGTTATAATCATTATTGTTACAAAAAACATCAAAAATTTTAACCTTAAAAGCTTTAATCAAAATTATTCATTACTCTTTAAAACTGAATATCAAGTTACACTTTACCTCCCAGTATCAAAAGCCAGGTTTAACCAGAAAAAAATGTCCTCCATTCATCAATTCAACTCTAATTATCTGCTCATTAATTCACCTTCCCATGTAAACAAGGATAACAATATTAATACTTTTATTTACCAACTCTTGAAGCCAATTAAAGTGAACCTTGTTTCAATCTTCACCAAAGGTTAAACAATTAATTATCCAAATCTGACTTAATTGTACAAATTTAAGGTTAATGTCATCTGTTGATTTTAAGATCCATTCTGGACTTTAAATGAACCCAAAAGGAAACCCAAAAAAAGTGAAAAATTTTACCAAATTGATCAAATTTGCCAAGCAATCAACTAGAGTAAACAGTGAATGTCCATAAATAATTGAGTGTTAATTGCGAGTTACAACTGTCCTGTTAAAGGGTTTGATCAAGTGTGTGATTAAATGTGAAAAATGTTGAGTTGTTTGAAAGGTGAATGTTGAAGTTACCAGGAAAAAGGAGCTAAATTCACTGATAATGAGTCTAAAAATGAAACAAAAAAGTTACAGTAAACATTAATAAGCTTCTTCCATGCATATGCATTATTAGGCTTTTTGCAAATGAAAAGTATACCAAGAATATACATTAAACCAGATTTACCATGTTAGACATTTTTTGTTGCTCTCATTTTCATCATCATTCAGACTCTCGATTTTCTCTCTCATTTCTTTTTTTGCTGTTGTTGTTCAGTTGATCGATTTTATCGTTTCTTAAGCAAAGAGAAGAGCAAAACCTTTTTATCACTCATAGACTCTCACTGGATTTGAGTGACAACCTTTTCTCTTAACATCATCATCATCATCATCTCTCATCATCTCTCATTTGGCTCTCTTTATTGATTTTGCAGGTAAAAACCAGGGCTTACTAGGCTTTCTTCCTCTGTCATTATCTTCATCATTATCATCATTATTATTGTCTGTATCATCATCATCATCATCTTTATCGTTCACATCATCGTTGTTACCGTTGTTACCATAATCATCATCAACAACGACATCAACCATCAAACCAACAAAGCCAATTTCAACATTATTTCAACTCTTTTTTTGCCTGCTTTTTGTTTCTGGTTTACTTTCATTGATGATGATCATTTCAAGGATTAAAAGTGCTCTAATAATGGATAAAAGTTTTGTAAAAATGATCAAGTGTAAAAGCCGTTTTACCATCGGAAAGTTGACAACCAGCTAAGTGTATGCAATTGAACAAAAATGTGATTCATAAATTGTCTTTACTTTTGTTCACTGTTTTCATTTTCACTTGTTTGTGCCTAACAACAATTTAAATTATTGCTATTATGGTAAACTTGAATCAAGAAAGGATATTATTTATTAGCCCAAAATGAACACCAAAAGCCAAGGGATAACCCATAAAAGTATCAACAGTTACCCAAGTCAACCCAATCACACTAGCCTTAAACTAAATGCCTTAAATGTTAATATCGCATGTTAAAAGTGACATTTTAAATTGTAAATAAATTCAATTGTGAAAATTGGATTCACAATTGAAACTTGAAACGAACAAAAAGCTTTTTTTGTTTCTTAAAGAAAAGATAAAAAATTGACTCGTTTTTTGGGTAAGTTTACCTTTTGCTTTTGTCTAAATGAAATTAGATTTGATTGAATTGAGGTTTGCATTAACGTTTGGATTCTGTTTTAAGCTGAGCATTGGAAAGTTGAAAGCCGAGCCAATGTTATTTGGTCGTATGCATTCCGAACCTGAAAGGCCTGAGCCAACAGTTGGTTTGGATTCCTTGGAACCTCCTGTTGATGCCACTCTTCAGCCCAGTTACCGTTCGTGTCCTGAAATTGGTCCACAAATAACAATTAAATCATGTGATGAACCCGATGAGAAAGAGTTGCAATTGATTCGTGATCATTCCTGTGTCACTCATCGACGTCGATCCAATGCAACAACTGCCTGCTGTAGAGGTCACAATGTGGTCAATACAAACATAGCTCCACCATTTGGAGGTAAATATCAAAGTTAACAGAAAAAAGTTAATTTCTAAAGATTTATGAGTTCGAACATAAAAGCTCAATGTTTTCAGGCAAATTATTCTGTTTCAATGGAGAGAGAAAAAAAAGAAACAAAAAGAATGGCAAAAGTTGAATATAATTTCTTATACAATAACGATTGTTGTTGTTTGTAACTTAATGGCAGCAAAGGAAATGTATTATCATTGAATGTTATTGAAAATGTTGAGGAGCAAAAAAAATGCGAAATGAAGAAAAGTTGGAAAAATCGGAAATGAGATGAAAAAGAAAGATGTTGGTAATGGTTGTTATTGAGTAGTTGAACAGATGAACATGATGATGATAATAAGTTATCTTGGCCTGAATCCCAAAATAATTTTCCCCTTGGAATCAAAATTATCTGTGAAAACATATAGACAGTTATTTTTGGTTATTTCTTGTTCTTACATTTCCTTGCAATATTTATATTTTGCCCTTCTTCTTGTATACAGAAGAGACTCATTTTACTTTCATGGTTTGATTTGTTTTCAATGAAATAGATGAATAAATAAATTCAATGAAAAACATGAAACTTGCTATTAAAACTCAAAGTTGACAGAAGAAGAAGAAGAAGATGAAAAAAAAGAAAAGAAAAAAAAGGAAGAAAATATTTCTTTTTTATTAACTTGCAACTTGTTTTTTGCCTCCCAATCCTGTGTCTCTTCATCCTTTTATCACAATCCTTTTATGATGATAACACTTTGACTGGAATGCTGAAAACTCCCAGTAATAGGATCCAAAGTGAGGCATCATCTTTGGCCATCTCATGCGCGTTTGGGTCTCTCTCGTCTTGATCATAGTTTCTTGACACGGACTATTTCTCGTGAGAGTGTGCGCCTATCAAGTCAGGCTTTGAATTGCTGTTGTGAGGCATCAACACCATTGTTTCACTGTTCACACTTGCAGCCAAATTCAAGTTGTCAACAACAACAAAAGCAGACTTCATCTTCATCCCATCATACGGGATATGCTGTTGGATCAACCGTTGCAACTAGTGGTCCTTACGGTGCATGCTGTGTCTCTGTCAACACTGGCCATCATCATCATCACACTCATCACAACTGTGCTCACACTTGTACCAACACTAACCACTATCACCTGGGTACATCGACTGGAGTCACAGGCGGAGGAGGAGGAACGAGTAACTTTATTGCTTCCATTCCTCCCTACCTGGCAACAAGTGGTACTGGACCAACTGGTCCCACCTATGGTACTAATGTTAGCTTTACTGGACATGGTTCCAATTGTCCCTACAATCCGGCCACTCGAGCCTCGCTCACAGGAATTACATCTTCAGTTTATCGAATGGTTGACAATGAGATTGCCGAGATTGCAGCAGATTCACTTCGGGTCAACGGAGCGTTTCCCGGCTTCCGAAATTTACGTAAACCAGTTACTTCTTCAACTCTTTCCATTCCATCGGCAATGAAAAACGCAACCCACAACTCGTCACATCAACCAGCCAACTCTCAACACAGAACCAGTGTGGTTGATGGAATAGGTGATCACTCTATAGGTGTAGTGTCTGACCTAATTGCGGGAACACTTGGTGTAACCAATAAAGACGGATTTTTAAGCATAACAACGGAAAATCCAGCGCCAGGACCAGTTACAAATCAGCGTTCATTTGCCTCCAATTCAGTTGACAGTGACAAGAAGCGTCCACACAATCCCAGTATAACTGGACAAGGTGGAGGTGCTGGCAGTGTAAGTGCAGGCGGTGGTGGTCCAACTGGTTTCCACAGGCCAAATGTGGGCTACCGTTTAGGCCGAAGAAAAGCTTTGTTTGAAAAGCGAAAAAGAATCAGTGATTATGCTCTAGTAATGGCTCTTTTCGGTATAATTGTCATGGTCATTGAAAATGAACTTTCATCAGCCGCAGTCTACACAAAGGTAAGTACCCTTCTAACCCTCGATGCTCTTTTAAACCCCTAAACAACATCAACTGCCACAATCACATTTCATCACAAAACCTCGACAAAAATTTCATGGAAGAAAAAAAAACTCAAACTTGAAACCTTTGATAACCACTGTTTACTTGGCCCATTTAGAGCTTCAAATTCATGTTTACAGTGATATTTAAACTATTAATAGACTAAATCATGTTAACATGAAAGTTGCTAAAAAAAGTAATGGTTGCCGGTGTAGGCAAAGATAAACTTGAAGATGTTTTTTAATGAATCTTAATGAAAGTTTGTACATTGAACCAGAACAGAATAAGCTTTGCATGAATAGTTTTATGATAACAGAACTGAAAATAAACAAAATAAAACCTGCAACCAAATTAAGGCGTATCTCGATAACCTTTCATAAACGTTGTCATGAAAAAGGCCTGGTAAAGTGCAACATTGAACATAATGTTACCTTCAACATTATCTGATATTACTTGATCAATCCCAAGCATTCCCAGAGAAGCAAAAGATTGTTGGTTTCAACCGTTTCATATCTTTTCCTAATCATTATCCAAGGCACCAAAAAAAAACGAACCATTTTTTGGGCAAAATTTTCCAGCAAAAAAAGGAAAAATATTGAAAATTCAAAATCTTATCCAATGTTAACCTGTTTCACTTGATATTTACTCAAACTATTATCTTGTCAAGTTAACCTTTAATCAAATTTACATTTGCAACATGACATCATTGTCATCATCATTTTGCACTCGTAAACTCCTTGAGGTTACCCAGGATACAATCTCCAATTCTGGTTCTCAAATTATGTAATCGATAAACTTTGGTCACAGGTAAACTCCTTCAGGGAGTTTTTGCTTTCTTCACTCCCAGTGCCATTCCCTGAGTTTTGATGTTATCTTTGAAAATGAAAAAAACAACAACAAATGTATAAAAGTTTGTCATAACAGTTATTTGCTTTTTTCATCAACAAGAAACAAAACTCGATTTATCATCGTCTTGCGTTCATTTCTCATGAGAACCATCCATCAATAAGAATAATGTTATCTCAAGAAAAAAAGGCTAAACATTAATTGTTTCATTGCGATATCAAAAATTCTATTCTTATTTATTCTTCTCCTTGTTTCACAATTGTCGTTGATTAATTGAATATTTTTTCCTCTTCATTATCATGTTGCCAATGAAAGTCGACTTGTGATTGATGAAAAAACTGTTTCCAGTTGAAATGCTCTTCTGCATCAATTGGGCAACAAAAGTCAACGTTCATGGAAAATTTGCAAAATTAAATATTAATGAAGAGAATCGGAGAAAAAAAAATTCTCAATCAAAATTATCCATCAATTATTGATCATCTTTTCATGGAAATTCATTTTTTGCAACTTTCCACTTTTTCATAAACTTTTGATTGATCATCATTGAGAGCGAAAACATTTTCCAACAATTTAGACTGTAATCGAAGCTGTAATTAAATTGTCAACTTTCATTTTTTGCATCAATTTTTATTCTTTCCTCATGATTATCGTTGAAACATTATCTTAAGATAAACTGAAACATGCAATTTGTAAGCTCCAGACTCCAAACATTGTCTAATTAAATGCAATTATTAAATTGTTCATTGACCAGAAAAAAGTTGAAATCACTTTTCTGTTTTAGTCATTTTTATGTAAAATGAAAAGTTTGGATTCCATGAAAAGATTTTTGTGAACTTCAATAGAATTGGTTTAAGAGTTATTCTCAATCCCTGATTCCCTGTAGAATTGTAATTGCAAATTCTGCCTTCTTTCGTTGGATTAACCAACGAATTGAGAAAAAAAAGTTGTCACTAAACACCATCAAATCTCATGATTTATCATGCACATCAGGCTGAGTCAAAACCTTATGTTACTCCTAGTTTTGGGTATTATTTGGATAACACTTATAAAAGTTAATCAGAAAAAAAGTTCCGGTTGGTGATCTCAATTGAGCTTAATCATGGTTGGTTAGTCTTTGAATGGTTTTGATTTGATTCTTGAAACAAGCAGAAAATTCGTTTCATGATCAATCGTTAATTGCTATTTGGATTATCTCTGTGACTCTTGGAACGAGAAAACAAATCATTTCTATCTGACTTTGATTTTTCCATCAACAGAATTTTTCATTTCAGAAAACGCAAAACTCTTCCATTCCATGGAGTTTCCTTGCTATTGAAATATGATAAACTTGAAATTGATATTAAAGTTAAATTAATTATTCAAATGAAAACAAATTTCATTTTCTATTCTTTAATCAACTATTCACAAATCACGATATAAATTCATTTTCCATTTCATGGGTTAACTAGTTTTTCCTTTTCTAATATTTATTCATTTCTCATTATTTTTACAACATATTTCTGTCTCAACTCATTTTGATAGACTTAGAACAGGCCAAGAATATCTGAAGGAAAATCAATGAAAATGCTAATGGATAAAAGTATCGATTCCATTAGCTAAAAGTAGACTCTGATTTTTTCAGGTAATTGCATTAGAAATTTTTTCCTTTTTTCACCAAATGAAACTTCATTAAATTCAACATTTGAAAAATGATGAATTTTGTTTTCCTTTGTCTAGTCGCTAAGATTAATTGAAGCAAGGGAATCAACGAAACTTATATTTTTAACTTTTCCTGGTTTCCAGTTGAACCATTTGGTTAATCACAGTTTTGGTCAAATTTGGGTTCAATGTTAAAATGGAGAATCGCAAAAGTGTGGAAAAGATTTAAATTATTTTTCGGTTAAAACTGGCCATTCTTTTGCTTCCCTTGAATCCCTATTGAATTACTTGGATATTAAATGATGTTTCCTGATATCGAATGATTTGGGTTTGAAAATTTATTGCTCAAAATAATGTTGTGATTGTCAGTGACGAGTGAAAAAGTGTGAAAATCCATTTCAAGCTGAACAAAGGTTTGGGAAGGAAAAGAGAAAAAGATTTTCTACAGAATCAATGGTTCACCTAAATATATTTATGGTTGAAATTGAAGATTGAAAAACAGCTTTTTGCTTTCCAACCTGAACCTTGATCATTCCAGGATAATCAATTTGAGCAAAATCATTGAACATCACACCATCAACTTGATAACTCGAGAAAACCTTTATTTTCACTTTAAGATACTTTGATTTATTGATAGACTCGTCCATGTTATCCATTCACTTGGATAATTTATTCATTTACACAAACAAATTGATAGAAAGGGTGACAAAATATTGCTAATTCATTCAAATGGACATTCCATTTAATCAAACCTGATCATTGGTCAGTCCAAAGATTATTCAATTCAAAGTAACTTCCTAACTCAATCTTGACATTTGCTAATAACGTTAGAATCGCGAATTTGCTCAATCTCAATTTAATGTTGTTTCAAATTGAAAACCCATTTTTACCTTTCAATTGTTGAAACCAATTGAAAGGTTTTAAATTTAATTGCTGCTTTGATTCAAACACCAACCACAATCAACGTCAAATGACACTCAACTCAAAGGTGTTTACTTTTCTTGTTATTCCGATAATTGAACATTTCTTGGTTGATTCTGAATTACAATTGTAATGATTGAACTCATTTCGTCTTTAAAAACAAACGTCTTTAAAGCAATAACATTTACATAAATTAATAATTTAATTAACCATCCATTTGGGCAATTGCTTCTCATCTTATTCAATTCTTGCATATTTTTGCACTTTAGCGTGATTTAACGTTATTTTGCTCATAGACTTGATCAAGTTAACTGTAAATTTGATTTTCAACCAACATTCATTTTACAACCATTCCGGCTGAATGAGTGTTTGCAATGAAAATTGCTTTCGCTCATTAACAATTGATTAACAAAGTGAACATTTTTATTACATTTTTTACTTCGTTTCATCTATTTTCAGCAAACTCTGTGTAGGCGTCTCTTGATTCAGTGCATCATGTTCATGAGCCTTTCCCTTTTCCTCAATTGCTGTATTTCTGTATATTTTCAACTTTACAATTGAAGTTGTTTAAAATTAGAAAAGCTTTCTTCAGAGAAACCTCAATAGTACAAGGTTGATCTTTTTGATATTCACTGTGGTAACAAGAAACTGGATTGCAACTTGTTAATTAAGACTAAGAAGATGATTAACAGTTAACATGGTTGAACCGTTCCATTGATTATCTTAAACTATCCAACTATGAATAGACTGCCATTGATGGTAATAATACAATGTATCCTTTATGTTCCCTTATGGTTACAATGAAAATGACCAAAAATCGCTTTTCTTATCCAACCCAAAACTGGACCCAAAAAGACAATGGAATTATTGATTTATCAGTTTTGATGATACAATTAACAGTGATGAATGGACAATATGAGATGTTATTATCGGTTAAATAATGTTCACATTGAATCAAGTCAAAGTCATTTTCATTGTAAATGTTGCTCTCAAGATTAATGATGTTTAAAATGAGTTCAACTTTGGATATTGAAATGTGGTAAACAAATGAAATTAAATTAAAGTTGAATCAAGAAAAGACTAAATCAAAGTTTCCAGCTTACATGATTAATGACTCGAGCAACAACTGAAGTTGAAATTTTATTCATCAAAAGTCGAATGTCGATTTATAATGTTTGCCTTATAATGTTTGCCTGTTTCACATTTGCAAATCAATTAAATTAGCAATAATTTATCATTCAGTTTTTATTAATGGTAAATATTATAATTGCCAGTGAAATGTTGAACAATTGATCGTCAAGTAAAAATAACTCAATATCAGATGGATTCAGATGAGTTCAGATGAGTTCTCGGCTTTTATTAAATCATCAATATCTTTAGTCTCGCAACTCACATCAATAACATTAGCTGTTGATAATCAGAAACTATTTACAGTTATCTGTAACTGTCAGCTTTTCTCACATAAATCTTCAATTCTCGAGTTAATCGAATTGTGATTAACTTGGATCTTTACTCTCATCCTAATTGCCTGTAACTTTTGCTTCTTTTTCGTTTTCATCTTCTTCTTTTCCTTCTCCATCATCACCATCATTATGAATACAATTTGAATCAAATTATTGTAAGTGGTAAAGAAGCTCATTTCAAAGTGGATCCTCTTAACCATTTTACATATCAATTACAAGTTTCATTGAAATTGATTCATTTCCAGCATCTTCATCATTTCCATTCATTTGCAAATCATTTAAATTGCAAAGTCAATCAACTTTCAAGAAAAGAAGCTTTCTCAATGAAAATGATTTCAATTAACAAAAGCTTCATCCAGCATTGTCCTGTTGATACAAGTTGGAAACAAGACTATTCAAAATGCTTGCAAATTGTTGAAACAAACTATTGTTTTTCATCAAAGAAACGATTTTTGCGTCGACAATATCAAATTCCTTGTTTCATTTTAGCCCATTCTTGTCTGATAATTACGACTGTTTGAACGTAGCTAAGAACGGTTATTTCAGGTTTAAATTATTGCCATTTGAGAGTTTAATTTTCGATGCAAAGTTAAATTTCCTTGCAATTTATTTGAAGCCTCAAACTAAGCTCTAAAACTTTTGTTGCATTTGACATCTATTGCCACTCTAATGCTTAAGCAGGCTATTCTTGCACTGAATTTGTTAGTACCACTAATCTTGTATCAACAATCTTGCTTCTCTCGAACTGAGCTTCGTTAAAATTGAGATGAGTTATGTGGAAATTTAGCAAATAAGTTTTCTTATTTGCATTATTCTTAGCACTGCATTCATAATTTAATGCCTTTGGTATATAAAGATAGATTTGCTTCAATTATCATAATTGATCGAGATGGTGTTTCAGATTGTTACGGTAACCCTTAACAAGTAGACAATTTGAGTCAATTAATGGCCTGATATTTGTTTCCATTGCACTTGCCTTCACAGTCAATCAACTTCAATTCATTCATTTAAACACGGAATCTCAAGACATCGATAATATCAATCTTAATAAAGATTTACATTACTAATCAAATTGATAGGGGTCGAACAATCGCACGATTAATGTAAATGAAACAGTTTATTAATCATTCATGAGCACTTAGCTTTTCAAGAACTCTATTCAGATGAACACTAAAACTGTATGCTTTATGAAACTAACAAAAAGATTGAAAGGAAAGAGATTGACAAAGAATTGCGACAAAATTTCAAGGAAAATGTTTCAAACTAGAAAAGCATTTCAATTTCAAAGTGGAAAGTTTAATTTTTAATGAAAATACCAAAATTGAGTAAACTTAGCAGTTGTTGAGCTTTTATTGAGACTTTGCTGTTGAACAAAAAATTGCTGAACAAGACTCGACTCATTACTATGAACTAAAGGATCTGTAAACATTGAACCTACAAAAAGCGGTAAAACTAACAACCATTAATAATGTAATTGCAAGAATAATTTTCGCTATCATAACAATCTGTAATGGTCAAAGTTTGGAGCAAGAACTCAATTCTCAATCAACAATCGTTTATTATGTGATACTTTGATTGATTGTTTCTATTATATTTGCTTCTTGATTGTCGATTAGGCAGACGAAGAAGAAGAAAAAAGCGTTTCTCATTAATCTAAAAGCCAAGAAGTTCCTTGAATAGAAGCTGAAAGTTTCATTAACTCGACTCCAAGAAAAGGGAATAAAAATGCAATAAAATTAATCCGATAAATTAGACGCAACTCGACTTAATCATTGAGTTTTCATCGATTCTTTAAAAGTTGCCAAACTTTTTCATAACTCTGTTGATTCATCATAACCATCGACTGGAAAGAAATGTTGAAATGCAAGATTTGACCGTAAAACCATTTGCAAACTAACATTGTTTTGAAAAGGTAAACATTACCAAGCTCAACAAATAACCAAAGGCTACCTTAGTCTTTGAATGAAACAAAATTCAAGTCTCATGAGTAATGGATGCTGAGCAAATGATAAACAATATGATTTGTAAATGTTGACCATTTCGTAAGTTTCATTCAACATTATTGCTTGGAAACAGATAATGATGAAAAAGTACCGAAAATGATGTCTTTTTTGGTAAAGACAATTGTCATTTCCAATGTCAGAAGATGAAGAAAAAACTAAAGGAAATTCAGTTCAACTATGAACCGGAAACTGGTGTTTATATGCGTTTTTGTTACTACTTTTTGTTCATTTCAGTTGATAAAAAGGTTTCATTTTGACAGACAAACATTTGTGTTCATCCAAACTGCTCATAATGTTTCATTATCGCACAGTTTAGTTATTACTTTGGTCCATCAAAATGAACCTTGATAATGGTCTACGAGATGAAAAGGAAAAAAAGACGAAGAAGAAGATGAAAGGAAAACATTATCCTTATTAATAATCATTATCATTACTGGCTTCATATCGTCTTTCAGGTCATTCCAGATATCAAGACTAGCAAATGATATCAAGTATAAAAAGAAGAAAAGAGAAAAGCAGAAAATGCTTTTTTGCATTTAAATATTACTTTTAGTCTAATGATATTCATGATGTTATCCACTAGATTTACTCCAACATTTTATTCATAACCCATTGAACTTGACATAAATCATGATTTCGAGTTATCTTGGCTAATGTACATTTTAATCCATGCAAAGTTTCAATATCATCGATATCAATGTTTAGTGGGTTTTCGTTATGCATTGAGTTATGAAAGAAACTAAACGTTTAAATGATTAAGGTAAAGTTGAACAGAAATTCTTTTTATTTCACGAGTTTATTTTGTTCAGAAAGTCACAAAGTTATGAATCGAAATGTTTAGTTGTTCACATTGCACGCCTTGACGAACATCTTTTGTCTAAACTTTAACGACTTTTAGAGTCAACATTTGAGACATTTTTGAACCATTTCAAGTGAAATGATGCTTCAAAAGACAAAAAGTTTTGAGGGAATCTCAGTCATTCAGAGCATGCATTTTTTTGGGTAAACAAAAAGTTCATTAGCTTTTCAGGGAATTGTCCATCCACTGATATTAATGATTACTTTGAATAAAAGTGGGTTCGTTTGACTGAACGGTTGAAAGGAAAGGAAAAGAAATGTTGCAATTCGAATTCGATTCCTTGAGTTTCAAGTTAAACGTAAAAAGAAGTGCGAAGTTTTGAAACAATGGAATCAATTGCGTCTTTTGTTGCTGTTTTTTCGAGAAAATGTGTTTTCTTTCAACTCTGAGATTCGAAACTTTTTGGTCGATAACACCCTGTATATCGTATTACTGAATAGAACCATAAAGTTTTCTTTACTGGTGTGAGTTACAAAAGTGAATGCAACTGAAATTACTTGACATTACAAACTATGGGTTTCCGAATGAGAAAAGATAAAAATGAAAGGAAAAGAAGAAAATGAATGATCTCGAATTGGATTGTTGTGCATCTGAGAAATGAATGGCATCGTTTTCAATCGTGATTATACAACAGATTAGATGAGTCCACATGAGTAAAATTGATCATCTCATTGTATTAATATTTACCTTAACTTTTATCGCCAAACACAAACTCAATCCAATTTATTTGATAACAACAATAAAAATAATAATTCCCTTTTTACTCCATTTTTTACCAACTCAAATTGCTGTATTTCATAGTTAAACTCCGTTGCCTTCCCAGTTAAAAACATTCATTATCAACACTTTGAGCCATTAACAGTTGGTTAAACTTTTCCCATCCTAAAACAGACCATTTCAAACCTCACTTACAAGTTTTAAAAACACAATATTATCGAATTCGCCTGACACATCGAGATATTCTGAATTCGTCGAAGTCGAAATGCCAAATGCTAATCGTTTCAATTCGATCCCAACTTCGACTGAATATTGAATAAAATAATTTTCTCAACAGCAGATCATTTCTAATGAACATTGAAAGTCTAAACATATTTGGTGCAATTTTGCTGAACAAACCTCTTTTATCATAATATTCATAAAATTTTGTAAATTTCATTTCCATAATAATGACAACAATTTACCCTGTAAATGTTTTTACCCAGAAAAGCTTGAAATAGCAAGCTCTAAATTTATTCCTTATTTCCCTCTCATTTCGCAAACATCAGGAAATTTACTCATAAAGATTATCGACTCAACAATTGAGAAGGAGAGAAAAAAACACAATATTGAAATTAAAGTGAAAATGTTGAATGCAGAATAGACTATCATTATTCAGTAAAAGTATAGATATAATTAGATTTTACAGTTTGATGTTTGAGATTAAATCGATTGGGATCTTTTTTAATATTTCATTTACATGCGAAATTTTTCTTTTCAATTCATTTACTCATTTCACTTTATCCTCAAATTACCCTAATGGCTTTAATTATGTGCAAAATATCATTTCATATCGATTTCAGACTTAAATTCAATCCTTGAAACTCATACAAAGCTCATCTTTTCAAGCAACTACACCTTGAGCAATAAGATTGGCAATGTAAACCTTTTGTCGCCCAAGTTTCCGTTCATTATTTCAACCTTTCATCTCTATCTAAAGCATCTTCACTTTTGATGCAAAATTCAGGCGATAGTTGAAGCAGAAACATTCAAAATCCAACCTTTGTCCTAACATCGAAATTGATTGAAAATTCACCTTTCAAACGGATAATAAAGTCTAATTTAATCAAACTTGAATCCTTGTTAATTGGAAGCTATTTATTACTCTTTTTTCCTCATTTAATAGATAAATTGTCTTCCTTTTATTATTGTATTATAAGTTTTAAATGGTTACAATTGAACAAAAGTTGCTTCCCATTGTGACATTTTATTTGCTTCAATAAGTCAGTTGAGGCATAAAAATTTATCCTTCCCTTGAAAAGAAGTCAATTTGATGTACAGATAAAGTGGGAATAAAAAAACATATAAAACTCTTGGTATTGATGGTAAAACTATTAAAACTGAAAACACTTTAGTCACATCTTCTGATGAGAATAATAATGTTGCATTATATTCAATTTTTTTCTCGTTATAAGTTTTAGCATTTGGGTGAAAAAAAGATGACTTTTTTTTCTCTGTCGTCTCGTTTAGCCATTAGGAAATGATGAAAAGTCAATAACTGTTGGTAAATGTTATTCTGATGTGTCAAACAGAGTTTATCCTTAGTCTTCATCAGAATACGAAATTTTTTAAAGTTGCTGGGAAGCAAAAATTTCGCCACTAATCTAACAATCAACCTTATCGGAGATTAAATGATCATGAATTTAGATTTTTTCCTCTCTTCCATCATGCTTTATTCATCATCAGAATATCGTTTTTTCTCTGCTTCTCTTTTCATCACAATGAGCCACCAAAATCAATAGTCCATCTTATTATTGCTATCAATTTCCATTATGATGGCATTTATTATGCTTTGCTGGGAGTTAACCTTTGATCAGTAAAGAGTGTTGAAAGACAGTTAATGGATAAGAAAGATGTGAGTTGATTTGTTGTCCTCTTTTTGCACAACTTACCACTCGAATGGAATGGAAATTGAAATTTGGTCACAAAATTCCAGAATGAGTTTAATCATTGCAACCAATTTCATCAGCTATTCAACTAATTTCTTATTGGCAAAGTCAGAGGTCAGAAAGGGAACGAGCAAAAGATTTGCAGAATTTCTGATGGCAAAGAAGCTTGAATAACGAAATTTTTATGCACATAAACTCAACCATTTGCATTTGGATATCATTCATTGAAAATTTACATTGAAGCTCACAATTGTCAGTAATACTGAAAAGAAACCAAAAGTGAATTTCAAGACAAACATAGATTCAATGTGCTTTTGCCACGTACTTTTGTGCAAAGGGAATGACACTTTTACCATCACATTGACATGATCTTTACTGACTCTAGTTGCACAAGATTGTAACCGAAACTACAGAACGAGGCAAATCTACCGAATTGGAAATGTGATCTTCTCTGTAAGTAGTGTCACTACCAAAGCGCTTCTAAAAGACAAGAAGTTAACATTTTTATTCTTCTTCAAGACTTCTTTTGTGAATCTTTTTCATCTTTTCATCATTAACCATAGTCGGACTCATATGAGCTCATATCAAAGCGCATCAATCGAGCTGAAACTCATCTAATTATATTCTCACCATACTTCAGATTCATTGATTTCCATCAAAGAAACTTCATGACTTTTCCTCGCTAACAAAATTTCTCTATTTTTTGAACAATTTGGATGAAAAATAAATCCTTTTCAAGCATTTATTCAATTCAAATAATGTATGATAATTGCATTGAATGTATCATATTTACTCAGCAATCTGTAAACTGAGAAGGAGAAGATGGTTCATGAAAAACTAAAAGAATCAGTTTAGTAAAACTAATTAATTTTGTGAAGAATTAATTTTGAGTTTGTTTCTACTGAAAAGACTGTTACCGAACAAAACAGAGCCTGAAGCATATTTTCATTTTTCACATGCATTTCTCATTATTTGCATACTCTTATTCAATGGTAACCCAAAAGGCTTCTCCCAACTGAACAAGAAACCAAATATGTTGGAATTAACTTTATCATATTCGTATTCATTGTTCGTACTCTCTTCATCTTTAACTTTGTCCATTTAGCAGAACACAATAGACTGAATTAATTAGAAAAGAGAATTGAAGAGAATCTCTTTCATGCTAATCTTGATTTGTTTCCTACGCATAATTCAAGTTTAAACAGGCAACAAAATGAAATTAATTCACAGACGAAACCATCCAACAATCGTAAACTCGATTACATATTTATGTCTGTCAATAAATGCATTATCATCATAATGTAATACTTTCAGATCACTTTTTTAACTAACTGGATTCATCTTGAATTTCACTCAATTACAGAATCATTTCCATTCCTTTTGTTCCCCAATTGTTCAATAGATGGTTCAGATAATTTGAGAACAATTTTCATCCCAAAGATCGACCTTTATCTTTCATTAACCTTTCTTCCGTTAATCAAATAACCTTTCATCTTTTGACTTCCTTTCCACTTCTCATCACAGGTTGACATTTAAATACATCAACATGTTTCATCTGAACCATTATTTCCATCGCCATCTCAGACAAGAAATGCCTTCTTCCTGAATTGGATAGTTTGACAAACAATGATTGATTGCCTTCATTTCATTATTTTCATATTAATAAATTAACCAAAATTTTCTCAATCCTTTCTTAGTCGAGTCGAGGTAAAGAAGCAACCAGACTTGACCATCTTGTATCCATTTAGCAGCAGTGATTAACCTTTTAACAGGACATGCGAATCAAATGGACAATCAGTTTTATCAAAAATGAAACCTTTTGTTTCTCTGAATGTTTCTGCATTTTAATTTAATTCCAACTTGGAAATTCTTAGATTCATTAATCACTGCAAGAGCAAATTTCTTGAGGCAATCAATAGAGTCTAATGTTTGAATTCAACTTGAATAGTTTACTCCTTTAGGCGTAAATCAAATAACTTTCTTTAAGAGTCGACATATGCATCAATAAGCATATATAAATATGAGTTGAATAAAAGCAATATGTTCAACTTGTGTCAACTGTGAAGATGAACTGAATTTACATTTCAAATTGACTTGTGATTCCATTTCAGATATCATTTCCATGAAATTGCTTATTGACAGAGTTTCAACTTTTATCAAAAGCAACTCAGAATTGCTCTGTAAAACCAAAGTCTCATCACTCTTCAACTGCAACATCTTGTGATGCTTCAAAAGGTTCATCTAATTGTTAGGAATCAACTCAAGTCTTAGTCTAGACTTAATCAACTTAAAAGATTATTAAAATAAAAGACAAAAAATTGACTTCCATAGACATTAAGAAACTAAAATGATGAACCTAAATTTGGGTTTTGCTACATGAAAATTATTGACTTATAATGGAGAGAAAAGCAGTTTTTAATGTTCCCTTCAATCAGATATTGAAGATTATTCTGTTACATGGTGTTTAGTGGATTGATTAGAGTGACTTTCCCATTACACACACTATAATATGATATTAATGAAGAATAATGAGAATCTCATGAACAAGGCAAAAAAGCTCTTAACTATTCTCAAGTTAACTTTGACTTTTTTTTGGGTTAAAAAACAATTGCTACCTCATCAGGTAAAGACAAGTAGACAATGTAACGATGAACCGTTAAAAGTAGGATGATAAATTAGGTAAATTAATCTTGCATCGATCCCATTACTCAAGTTTCTTTCATTAATGTGCCTTAAGAAGAAGAAGATGCTTTTTTGCTCTTCATTGGAGTGAAGGAAGACAGCGAATAAACTTGATGAGGTTTACATGGTAATTAGAAGACAATTGATATTCAACTTTGGATAGATGTTAATAAGTCGCTCCATTGTTTCCCTAATCAAACAGTTGATAGCAAAGTTACTTATCCATTGACTCAGCAGTCAGAAGCCAAAAAATCCCTTAAAATTCATCATTTGCTGGAAAACCTAAAAATTGGATAAAAGTAAATTCATTTAGATTTTCCTTTTAATGGAAAAAAATTTCATAAATTTCAAACTCTTTCTCAACAATCAGCATGAAACAAAATGCTAATCCTATCATGACAATATCTTTACAAGAATAATGAACATTAAAATATTCATAAACACGTTTAGACAAAATGTTTGGAATAAGAATCTTTAAAATTCCATAATCATGTATCCAAAGAATTGGAGAAATGGAAAGTTTGCCAAAACTTGAAATATCAAAATTTCCAAGTTTGGGTAAAGTCGAGTATTTTATTGAATCTGGACTTTTTACTTTTGCAGGTTTTCCTCACTTCGATCCATCCTCTTCCATCATATTTTTACCTCTTTTCACCTTTTTAGCCTCTCAATACCTTTTCCATTCACTGAATAACCCTTTTAACTTAATCATGTTTCCACTCATGATTGATGTTCAAGTCTGCATTTCTTATTACATTAGATATTGTCTTTCAAAGGAACGCCTTTCTCATCAGGAACACTATTTAAATGAATAATGAATGACAAAAAAGGATAACACAAATGTTAAGCCTTTTTTAGGTACTTTTACAATCTTTTTTTTCTTCTTCTTCTTCATCTTACAAAATTTCAATTCAGTTCCAAGTTGCATGCTTCAATCTTTTCATTAAACAGTTCATTAAAATGTTTCCTTGTTTCTATCCAACCTTTGTTAATTGACATTCAACCTGAAGACCTGAATCAATTGCTAATCTTGTTGACAAACTTGTCTGAAAAAGCTGCTAAGCTAAACTTTTTTAATCTTCAACTTCATTATTCTGGTTCAATTTAATCTGAAACTGATTTGTTCGGTTGAAAAGGCAATCATTGAGAAACTCGCAACTGATTACAACCAGAAACTGAGAAGAAATTTCGATTCCATTATTCTACATTTCAATGAAATTCTTTATGCACTTTCCATGTAAAATCAAGCATCAAAATTACTCTAATTACGAGTATAAGTTGAAGATTAAATTTTTAAATTAAATTTCGCTTCCATCCATTAAGGAGTTTTCACTCCAAGATTCAATGTGCGCCATAAATCTGGTAAACTCATTGTTGCTTCAAAATGTGAATAAAATTTTCATTTCATAACTCAGTTATTGATAAAATGTAATCCATCAATTTTCCACTTTACTTTCAAGTTTCATTCTCTTTTCATGAATCTTCTTATAAAGTTGATAAACCATTTCAAAGCTGATTAAAGTTACGTGAAATTCATTTTCTATCAAAAAGAAAGTCTATCAAAGTGAAAACTTTTTTCCTGATAACATTTCATTTCCAAAGTAAATTCAGACAAAACTTCATTAACTTTTTGATGGCTTGCAATTTATATCGTTAAATTTGACTATTACTTGTCAGTAACTGAAAGCTAAACTTGGAAATAAAAATGTACAGAAAAATATGAACATTCACTTTATTGCTTTACTTTTACATTCAAAACTCAATTTATGATTACTGGATAACAACAAAATTACTCGATATGAACAATTCAAATGAAGAGATAAAATGAAATGTGAATCCAAAGATGAACAGATGTTTAAAAGAGCATCAATTTGTATCAATTGCCTTCACTGAATTAATTGTAAATCTCATTCTTAGGCTTCAGTCTTTTCAACGGCCTTAAAGACTCTTATTACTGTTTCAACCTTGATGCTTGTTGGCTTGATCGTGGCTTATCATGCACTAGAAGTCCAGGTAATTGATTTCATTGTCCAAGATTCTCATTAAAGATGTCCATTTGAAGTTGCTTCAGAACAAGACTAAGAGATGATCGATAAATTGTGATTAGAAATGGACATTCATAAAACTCTAATTTCGATTTTCGGTTAATATTTGCTTTTCCAGAAAATTAACCAAATTTTGTCTTCATATTGAAACCTTTGAAATACTTTGACCCAAAAATAACCAAATCTTTTCTTCCTTTTTCTTTACCCTTGTTCACTACAAGCAGTTATTTATGATTGATAATTGTGCTGATGATTGGAGGATTGCAATGACTTGTCAACGAATGAGTAGTATAATGATTGAACTGTTGATATGTGCCGTTCACCCGATTCCAGGTGAATACTTTTTCTCCTGGCGAACAAAACTTTCCAATCAAAACCGTCAACCGCTCACTGTTCTGGTTCCTTTGGATGTTATCTTATCTCTTCCCATGTTTCTACGTCTTTACCTAATTTGCCGAGTAATGTTGCTGCACAGTAAACTGTTTACCGATGCCTCATCAAGGTCCATTGGTGCAATTCAAAAAATCGACTTTAACACTCGTTTTGTCCTTAAAACACTAATGACCATTTGTCCAGGTACAGTTTTAATGGTTTTCATGGTTTCTCTTTGGATTATTGGAAGTTGGACAATGAGACTTTGTGAAAGGTGAATATATTTTTGAAATGATCAAACCCATTGAGGAAAAAGCTAAAAATATAAAACCAACTAAATGACCAGAAAAACCAGGAAAAGCAAATGGTATAAACTGTTGAGTCTGAAATTATACAAAATACTCGACTATTTGAGTGTTTGATTGGCTTCGTAATCAGGTTCGATTATGAAAGCTATTCACTGAGGACTTGGTTGACTCTCAACTACTTTGCAATTGAAAATGACAGTAATCAAGTAATGTTTATGATGCATTAAAAAAGATTTCACCATTAATTTGCTGATCAAGTAAAAGTAAAATTGATGAAAGTTGTTGGTGAAAAGGATGATTGTTATGGATTGAAGTGGAAAGGCCATTGGACATTACAGTCCATTAGCTATTCTTGGCCAGAAATAATACTGAAACAATTGTTGAGGTTGAAGTACAGGAAAAAAAAGAACACAGAATAACACGATAATAAAAGTTTTAATCTTTTTTTTATTATTATTGTTCTTCTCTTCTTGAATAGTTTTCTCTTATTCTCTTCATTTCTAATCTTTTCTGAACTTTCCAATCCATTTCATGGAAGAAGCCAATCGATCAGTAAATAACATCAATTTAAAAGGTAATCTTAAAGACCAATAATAATACAGTAAGTTGGCTTTGAACAGTTTAGGTCTTAAAATTTAGGCAAACATTATATTTCAAAGTCATCATCTAATAGATGAATCTGGTCATTATTTCTTTATATTAGTTTCTATCAAATGGTCAAGATTTTTTCCTTCAGGTTGGGAGGTTAACGAAAAGGTTTACAACATTTCTTTCATCAGGTCGCTTCTTCCCAACATACCTTTCAATATCACTTTCACCTTTCACCTAATAAGTATCATTTTACTTTTCACACAACAAACTCATTAGTTTTACTCAAGACAAAAAGGTCATTAACTCGGACTCAGGAAGTCTTGTTAAATCTTGTCACAGCTTAAAGTGTGTCAGTAACAATATCCAACAATTGGCTAAATTGTTACAAAAGCATGATCAGATTCGTGAAAGATCAGTGAGTGAAAGATTTGTAACAATTTTTTCCGTCATTTCAATTGGAAAAGGTTTCGTCTGGTTTTAAACCCAAATTGTGAACCAGATTGGGTGGCAATTTTACTTGCTCTTCTCGTCTGGCAAAAGTGGTCAACTTGAACAGAGATACATTCAACTTCAATTTCATCCTTTAAGTTGACATAATGACACCGAGTGAAACTCGCTAATTCATCATGAAGTCTGTGAGTTTCAAGCCATGTAAAGAAATGACATGAAATTATAAAATATTAAAATGTGTTAAGAGTTTAAAGTCATTTTTGGGTTTTCAGGTGCAGTTGTTACATGGCTGTTACGTGGTTATACTTGAAACTCGCAGATGTAATTGAATGAAAAGATCAATATTGCCATGAACAGATTTTCGTTGCCACAACGTGGTTCTCATTTTACATCATCATGATAATTGTTTTGGAAAAATTGTTTTTCCTTGGAGATGGAAAGACTAAGGGAAAAAAGATGAACAGAATTGACTTTTGTTTGCTTTCAATTGTAATCATCAAATAGACCAACTGATTTAATCAACTTTCATCTCTTTTATTGTAAGGATAAACAGTAAGAATCAGAATCAAAGAGCAAAAAAAGTCTATTAAATATTGTTTCATCGTTCGATAATCAAATGAAATTGTTTAATTTTCAAAGCAAACTTGCAAAATGAAAATTAAAAACATCTTCAGAATACAATTTTTACCAGAAAATGATTAAGTCTTGAATCTTGGGTAAAGCTTCTAATCAATGGTCACAATACATTTCCAATTTAATAACTGATTCTTATCAAGCTCAATATGCTTTGTTTGCTGAATCTATTTCAAGATATTATCCAATGAAACAAAAGGTTGAGATTAAAGTTCAAATTTCAATCGATAAATTTTGTGAGATTGATTGAGGATTTGTGCTTTCAAATTGAATCATTGAATGATTGCTGATCAAAACTGTAAAAATGTTTCAATTGCTAATTTTAAATGATGTAATGATATTAACTCTTTTCAATTTATTCAATCAGTTTCCATGTGATTGGACATTTTCCCAATTTACTTTCAATAATCAATTTGTCGATCATTTTACATCTACAGCAAACAGAACTCAATCCATCTTGGTTAATGTAGATGTTAGCATTTTTTATCAATCAACTTGAAATTTAAATTTACAGTAAAGTCTTCAATATTGAATTGACCTTTTGATGAAAAAATAGCTAAATTTGCTTAATTTTGGTGTATTTTGATGAGTAAACATTTTCTGATCGATAGATTATTACAAAAGCTTGGATACAATGAAGTCTCACTTTTGGTGAAAGATAATTTCAGGTTGACAAATATTGAAATTCATTTGTCAACAAGGTAAATGTCAACAATTCAACAATAATTGAAATTTCAAAAATGTATTCATTAAAATCACAGCTAAACCTATTGTCAGTGAGATTAACACTTATTGCTATTTGCACATTAAATTTCGGATAAATAGCTCTATTTGCTGAGTAACGGTCAAAGAGTTAATTATCCTACTCTTTGGTAACGGTGGAAAAGGGTTTAGTTTTTTTAATTATTGTTACTGGTCTACTCTTTGGTCTTTAGATTGTGAATGTTTGAAAGATTTAATTGTTGAATTGGAAATGAGGAAAATATTTCCATGGAAGAAATCTTCAGTTGAATTATATTTTATCAGTGAAATGCCCTTGCCTTGGCCTAAAGTTAACACATGAACATGTGAAAATCATGTTTCTTGCTCTTGCCATTGGGAGATGGATTTTTGTGTAATCTTATTGGTAAAAAAGTGAATTAAACCCTTGTTTAAATTGAATTTAATGACATTTTAATGAATTTCATTGCAGGAACCATGATAAAGAACACGCCAATCTATTGAATACTATGTGGTTAACAGCGATTACATTTTTGTCTGTTGGTTATGGTGATATTGTACCAAATACTTACTGTGGTCGAGGAATTGCTGTAACAACTGGTTTAATGGTAAGTGTCTAATGAAACAAATAGAGAAGAGAATGTGAAAAGTGAAATTTTTGCCTCAAAAATCAAAATAAACAATGGTCATAATGAGTCAAGTAATGTTATCAAATTTGGTAGCTTATTTCATTACTTACTTGCTTTGACCATTATGATATTGAACATGGTAAGGAGAAACAAAGATGTCGATGAAGAAGCAAAAATTGGTTTATATAATGTTGAACAAATTGGATGAAAATAGCATGAAAAATAGGATTAAAATGAAAAGGGAAAAAACGTGAACAGAATAATTTTCTATGGAAACATGGCAAGAAGTGCCCAAAGCGTTTTTCAATATTTCCCTGGCCAATTTATTCTCAGGCATACATGAAAATGTTGCTGCATTAAACCAGAATAATGTTTGACCATAATAACTACCATTAAACTAGATTTATTCAATGTAAGTCATTGTATTTTATTTTTGTTGATTGATTAGGGCGCCGGTTGTACAGCATTGGTTGTTGCTGTGATTGCTAGAAAGCTGGAATTGACTCGAGCTGAGAAGCGTGTTCATAATTTCATGATGGAAACTCAATTAAATAAAAGGGTAAGTGTCAATAAACGCATAATCCTAAAGCAACTCCACAAGTCGATATCATTGAAATTTTTCCCCTTCAACATGATCTTTGTCAACCAAAATTGGATGAAAGAAATGTTTTCCCAAAAAACACATTTTCAGCAGAAATTGAATTATTCAAAAAAGAGTTTTCAAGTTCACTGGGAATCCCAAGTCTTTGTTATAAATTTCATCTTTAAAGGTTGAAAGGATGAAAAAATGAAGCTTATGAAATTTCAATGAATATCCAGTCTATGAAAAGGTCAAAGATTTGTTAGGATAAAAGTCAAACTTTTGCGGTAAAAAAATTTGATGGTTTGATTGAAATAATCAAAAGTATCATTTTTCAAATTTTAATTTTCAATGTTTTGTCTCTTCTTTTTACAGTTAAAAAATTCTGCTGCCAATGTATTGCGAGAAACTTGGCTGATTTACAAAAATTCCAAGCTTGTCCAGAAAGTCAGCCCATCCAGAATCAGAAACCATCAAAGAAAATTTCTTCTGGCCATTTACAGGTAATATTTATTGACCCGGAAATTAAGTTTGCACCATTCAAAATTCAACCTTATATTCTTTACATTCAAGATTTACACCAGAAAAGAAGAAAATGTATTCTAATTAATCAAACTTGAAATATAATTTAGGATTAAACTGCAATTTATTTGGTTCTTAAGATACAATAAAAGTATAAAATGAATTGTGAATGTAAAGAAGCAGTTTTGTTCACGTACAAACTCAAATTCCGTGGCCTAATTTATAAATTTCAGGCTCAACATTTGATTAATTTTTTAGCTTGAGAAAGGTTAAAATGGACCTAGTAAAGTTAAACGATAATACAAATACTATATCTGATATCGCTAAGGTAAGCATTGTGTATTCATTTCAATGAAACTCCCTTCGCTCAAATCAAATAACACTCATTAATATTGTCTTATAAATTGAAAACATAAGTGACCGTAAAATCAGTGATTGTTGTGGCGCCATCTCATGATGAAATTTCAAACTTTAACAGATTATTCAATCATTTATTAGAAATGTTAGATTTTTTGTTGGAATAGTTAATACATTTCATTGATTAGTAAATAATGATTTGCAGTAAAAAAATTTGAGTCAATGTATTGTCTTTACAAGGAATTAACATTGGAATTTGAATCTCAAGCTTTTTTAAAAATTTAGTTTTAAAAATGTAACTTCCCAATGAAAAATTTTATGATAATTGAGTTTGATTAAAGAGATGAATGAAAGCTTAAAGATGAAGGTTTCTTGAGTCATACATCGGTTTATCCTTACATTATCTATGACCATTGAGACACCTTAACTAAACCAATCATTATATCAAACAATACTCATAAATAGACATTTAATTAGTTGCCAGAGTTGTAAAGTGTTAGTTTTCTCGGAAAAGTTGATCGAATGACAGGTTTTATCTGTGCAATTGATATTGGAAATTTTAAAGTCACTTTTGAATCAATTTATATTTCAATTTAAATCAATTGCGTTTATCAATTTGAGTATTATTGAGCATTTTTGAACAAATCAATCAAGATACAATTTATAAGCCAATTCTAAATATAACCTTTTCTTTTCATTTATTTAGATTCAAACTGAAGTTCGTGATATAGTCTTGGATATGAACTCACGTCAAGAAATTTTGGAGGAACGTATAGTTGTTCTTGAAGAGAGGCTTGGTACTCTTCAAGAACAGTTAGAATCACTTCCAGTGGCCTTAAGTCGAATTATCGAGCAAACATTAGTCCCTTCTATTCAACAAACAATATTTCGTTTGTCACACCAAGGCCTTACTCACACCCAGAATGAGCCAACATCAGGTAAAAGCTAAAATGCAATTTATGAATCTAATAATGTTCAATAAGTTCGATAACAGTGAATTAATTGTATTCATTTTTAAATTTGATAGGTAATGCTGTTAACGGGATCAATATAACAACGCTACACTCACAGCCTTCAGGAACCACTACTTCAAATTCATCGAGACATAATTATCTTCATCCTAATGATGCGGCATCTCTTGTAAACCGACCTTCATGGTCATCAACAAGCCATAATACTGGAGGAACCAACACCAGACAGTCATTGGCTCCATCGATCCCAAAACCAAGCTCATTTGATAGATGAATACATTTTAAAGAAACATTTATTGTAATTCAAATTTTTAACTCTTTTATTATTATTGTATATAAAAATGATTCAATTATGAATAATTAGTTTTAAATTTTTAATCTTTTGCACTCATTTCTGGTGTGAATTTTCAGTAAAACTATCGATTTAATTTCTACAATAGGATAAAGAGCAAAGAGTAAAAGTTATGAACTCTGGATTCATAGATTTGGTGAAAAATACTTCAATAGACAGAAATGTTAAATCCATGGCGAATTTCCGATATCTCATTTTTAATAACAATATATAAATCTCTTGTTCCTTTTTCACTGAAATAATTAACTATTGAGAAGAAGCTTTCATTTGTATCTTTTTCCATTTGTATTCGTTTCCGTTTCCATGTCCATTTCCATTTTTTCATTTGTATCTGGACTGTAGTTCTCGTGCTATTAGGTTGAAGTTTGAGCTAACGGTTTGTCCATTGTATTCTAACTGACCTAACGACATCTAACTGATAACCTTTGAAGATCAGATTCACCTTTAGAGTCTGTTGAAATTGATTCATGTGCCATAAACTCTTTCCTTTCCCTAACTGATGTGGAGTACAGAATGCTATTTATAATTATCTCCAACAAAACTAGAAATTGAGAAAAGAATTGTTCTCTATCTCTCGATATTTCACAAAACAGGGTCTAAAATACTTTAATGGACTGAAATGGTCATAGACTTGCTAAATGTTGATACATCATTTTCAAGAACAAGATATAAATCTCTTGTTCCTTTATCGCTGAAATAATTAATTAATGAGAAAAGGCTTTCATTCGTGCCTTTTACAATTCTTTCAGTTTCGGTGTGTGGGTTCTTCATCGAAAAATGATAGGTAATATGAAATGGAGGTGTTCCTCCGTGAATTTTAAAATCAAGTTGAAGTCTTTCAAACACTCTAACCTCGGTTGGACCATCAACAGTCAAATTAGTAATTGGAGCTCTGCTTTCCAATGTAGTGCTGAATGTACCAGATTTTTGTATAAGACGACTTCCATTGGTTTTAGTTGCTGTAACAATCACTGAAATGTTGTTCAGTTGAGGCTGGGAAAAAGTATGAACAATAACCTTAAGTCTTTCCTCTTGTACTTCATCATTAATAATCCATTTATATGTTATATTAGCTGGTGGGATTCCACATCGTCCAGTGAAATACCCAGTAGGATCACGAATATCAGCAATCAGTTCAACCGGTATTTTAGTTGAAATAAAATTTTTACCAAAAATAGCATCTTCAATGAAATTCTCTCTATTGATAAATCCGACCAGTTCATCTAGAAAAGTTGATACAAAATTGAAATGCAAAGTGTTTCAGTCAAATTGAATTATATAATAGTTACTCTAATTTTTTCGGTTCCATATATTCAATCAGCTGCATTTTCTTTCCTTCTAGAAGATCCAAAACAAAACTTTGACTAACTTAATTTTTTGTTAATTTGTTGTTTGAGTATATGGAATTGAAAAGATTTTCAAATGAAAGGACGAAAAAGTTAGTAATAAGTAATTAGAGTGCTTCAGTCGATCAGGTGGAACCTTGATTGCTGAAAACGTCTTAAATTTGAATATGATTTTTGTGGTAGGGAAAACTGTATTGAAAGTTGCACCACTTCCACTGGACCAGCCTGCATATATGATATCCAGTATGGGCAAAAGAAACTATCACTCAGGTTTTTCAATGTAGTAATGATAAAGTTTGAAAGTTACCTGAAAGCTGGAAATCATGAAGAGCAGTTGCAATTAAACGTGAAGGGACGCCAAGAAACCAAACATCAACTTGCACTGTATAGTTACCAGCTTTTGGTGTTGAAGACGATTCAAATGTCACTGAATATTCAACTTCACGTTCAATTGAAACAATGGTTTTATCATGTTGAGGAAATTGGTCAAATTTGAACCGATATTCAAATGATGGATCATCTGTTCTATATTTATTATTAACTGTGAAAGTGATTGGTGCATCAAGGGTAACAGGTCCATCGTTATGGACTTCAATCCAATCACAGGCTAGAAAATGAATAGACAAGAAAAACGTGAATCAAACGGATTCTCAGATGTGATTCAGTGCTACACATATTCGTACACAAAAACTTCAACGACAGCTTTATATTAAAGTGTACAACAGTGATGCGCAATATTCATTTCCAATATTGATTAGGACAGAATGTCGGTATTTTTCATGGAAATTCACCACTTTTTCAATGGACAAAATAACGATAAATATAGATGATTATTGATAACGATAATATTGCACATCTCTAGTGTACGGCTTTTGATCTATTTATTTGATAGATTATTTGATAAATTTACCATAAAGATAGAAGGTTTCAGGGGCAGTTCCTATCAAATATGTAGGCACACCGAGGTGACATTCCCATACATCAACTTGTAACGTAAATTCGCCACTTTTCTTGACACAAGTTGATGCAAATGTTACTGAGTATCGAACTTGAATTGAAGTTGAGACAATGGTTTTATCATGTTCAGGAAACTGGTCAAATTTGAACCGATACTCATATGATGTGTCATTTGATTTAGAGGAATTAAAAACTGTGACGGTGAATCCGATTGGATCACTAATTGATTGAGGTCCACTGTCATGCAAAAAAATAGCTCTGTTGGGTGAGTAAGCACACTCGACATAAGCTGAAAAAAAGACAAGAATTACGGTAAATTGAAAGATTCTCAAAGATGACTGAATAAAGATAAAACCAAAAAATGAATTTATGTATAAAGATGATTGGTTTCAGCATAGATAGTTCATTAAAAAGTTGCATTTAATATTAATAGTGAACTTACATATTCCATTGTTGAATGAGACAATACACAAAAGTAAGAATGATGATAAAATTTTCATGGTTGGTCTGAAGTTATTGGCGATTTGCACTTGAATAATGTTAACTTAAAAGTTACTTGCAAATAATCATCACAACAGGACTCCGATTATAGCTTTATTTTAGGGTTTACAAGCGGCAATGACCTGTTCTGGCTGTAAAGGTCAACCGCACTAGAGGGCGATTGAGATAAAAGTTGCTTCAACAGAGTTTTGTTGTGATAAGTATTTGAAAATAACTTTCATCTAAACATTGTTCAAATCATCTATGACTTTAGATCAACCATGAGAACTTTATCATCATTCTTCATCTTGTGTCTCGTCTCATTCAACAATGCAATGTGTAAGTTTGATATTAATTTGATGTAATTATTTAATAAACTAAAGGTGGACCCCATCAAATCTCAATTCATTGCATCGAGATTAATTTTTTAAATTGAAAGAATCAAAGAAAAAAGATAAGATGTGATTTTACACCAAGTCATAGACATATTGAGATTTTTAATTTCAATAAATATTAGTTGATGGTGTCCACCTTAAGTGTACTGTAATAAGATAGCTTGAGGTTTAAACACTCAATTATCTCCGGTTGTTGTCTATTTTTTTATTTCCAGTCTATGACACAACTCCTAGGCTGTATGACTTTGGACCTGGAACGATTGGTGCACCAATGTTATTTAGATATTCATTTGGCGATGCAACAATGGGTCCTCCGTATGAATTTCGATTCAAATTTGCCCAATTTCCACAATATGATAAAACCATTGTCTCAGATCAAAATGGTGAAGATTACGTCGTAACATTTGAATCAGCGAAAGCTGGTAACTATACAGTGCAAATCGATGCATGGTATTCTCGTCACGGTATTCCTTTTCATTGGATAGGAACTCTTAATTCTACCTTCCAGCTTACAGGTAACGTTTGGAATCATCATCCGCGAAATACCAACATTAAGCTCATTTTATCTATTTTTCTAGATTCACTAACTGGAACTATAGCTGTAAATGATGATGCAAGAAAAAAAGTTGTTTTCACTGCAGAGACGTTTAAACTGTCTGCCATATTGAGTTATTATTTCGGGTTCTTCAACTCAGCTAATATGACTTACAAATGGATCATTAATGATGAAGTTCAAGAGGAAAGTTCTAAGGTTATTGTGCATACTTTTTCCCAGCCTCGACTGAACAACATTTCAGTGATTGTTACAGCAACTAAAACCAATGGAAGTGATCTTATACAAAAATCTGGTACATTCAGCACTACATTGGAAAGTAAAGATCCAATTACTAACTTTACTGTTGATGGTCCCACCGAGGTTAAAGTGTTTGAAAGACTTCAACTGGACTGCAAAATTCATGGTGGAACACCTCCATTTGAATTCGATTACTTTTTTTGGATTGATAATCCTTACAGCGAACATATTAATGTTATTAAGCCTTCGAATGAAAGCCTTTTCTCATTAATCAGATATTTCAGTGCAAAAGGAAAAAGAAGTCTAAAAATTGTTGCTAAAAATGATGTATCTTCAATTACAAAATGGATGGACATTTCAGTCTATTAGTCTAAAGAACGCAATTTTTACCACTCGAGAAATCTTGGTAAGGATTTACATGGTTTCTGATGTTACTTTTCAGAAAAGATGAATCTCTTCTAAAATACTAGGTCAGACGATCGCTCACCGAAAGCGGATTGTGCTAAAAACAAAGTCAATCATCATTTAATAGAGTTATATATTTTTCTATGCATCAGAATAAAAAATTAATTAACAATTAGCGAAATCACATACGAGTTCGAAAAAACTGATTAATCAAAACATCAATTTATTAAATGTAAATTTCAATAACCAGCTCAATAATGTCACTTTTGTAATATTGCGATTGACATCTGATTGATAATCATTATTGTTGAAATTCAATTTGAGTGTGGAGTAAATTGTTAAATTTATTCATTATAAAAGCGCATTTTTTACTCATGAATACAAATCAGATAGAATGGGAATTTAGAGGTGATGCATGTCTATTCGTTCAAAAAAACAATGATTCGTTTACAATTAAATGACGACAGTTATATGTTTACGGTATCAATTAATTGTATAAATAAAATTGGTTTTATATTCGATTTGATATAGAATGTCAACAATTTAATTTCTACAACAGGATAAAAAGCGAAGAGTAAAAGTTATCCACTTAAAATTTCATAGATTTGGTGAAAAATACTTTACTGAATAAAACACTTAAATACATTAAACTTTAATGTATTAAAGTTAATGGCAACTTTCTTGCCAATTTTCGGTACCTCATTACTAACGAGGGAACCTGACGAATGCGACATAAAATCATGAGCCAACATGCTTTTGAGTTTCATACTCATGAGTTTTATCGATGAAAAATGAATTTAAGGTCTCTTTTACGGTCACATAGAGCGGGTGGCTTAACTCAAAAGAAGTAATCTGTTGTACAAAAACAAAAAATCTGGTTTCGCGTGCATTGCTAAACTAGAACCTCACTGAAATTGAGAAAAAAGCGATTGAATTTCTATAACAGAAGGAAAAGCAAAGAGTAAAAGCACTTAGAATCTCATAGATTATGAAAAATACTTTAATAGACTGTAATAATTAGACTTTTGCCGAAATTATTTACATCATTTTTAACATTAATGTGAAAATTTCTTATTCCCTTTTCGCTGAAATAATGAACAATTGAGAAAGAGGTTTCATTTGTTCCTCGAGCAACGCTTTCATAGATGTAAGGTTTTTCCATAAAAAAAGAATAGTCATATTGAAATGGAGGTGTTCCTCTATGAATTTTAAAGTCCAGGTGAAGTCTTTCAAACACTTTAACCTCGGTTGGACCATCAACAGTCAAATTAGTAATTGGATCTTTGCTTATCAATGTAGTGCTGAATGTACCAGATTTTTGTATAAGATCACTTCCATTGGTTTTAGTTGCTGTAACAATCACTGAAATGTTGTTTAGCTGAGGCTTATAAAAAGTATGTTGAATAACATTATTATTTTCCTCTTGTGGTTCATCATTAATAATCCATCTATATGTCATATTGGCTGGTGAGTTTCCAAATTTTCCAGAGAAATACCCTTTAGGATCACGAATTTCAGCAGTCAGTTTAACCGGCATTACAGTGAACGCGATATTGTTCTCAGAATGTTGTAAAGTGAATATTGGGCTTTCATGATAAATGTCTTGGTTTTTATGTATAGATCCAATGAGTGAATCTAGAAAAATATTAATAACATTGTATAATAATATTAGATGAAAAATTGATAAAATAATTACTACCATTTTCGGATTGACGTCTCAATGACTTTACCTGTCAGCTTAAAAGTATGAAGAACAGTTTTTATCGAATGCGAAGGGACACCGAAAGGACATTCCCATACATCAACTTGCACTGTATAGTTACCAGCTTTCAATGTTGAAGATGATTCAAATATCACTGGATATACAACTTCACGTTCAGTTGAAACAATGGTTTTATCATGTTGAGGAAACTGGTCAAATTTGAACCGATATTCCAACGCTGGAACATCTGTTCCATATTTATATTTAAAAGTAAAAGTGATTGGAGCATCAAATGTAACAGGTCCATCGTCATACATTTCAATCCAGTCACAGGCTAAAGTAAAAAGTGATTGGACAGAAAAAAGTGAATCAAAAGGATTCTCAAAGTGCTTGCACATCTTATTTAAAATGAATAAAATTTACACCATAAAATAAGTTGATGCAAAAAGATTTTTCATTGTATTTTATAAAATAATAGTTGTATTGAATTAAACTTACATATTTCATTGATGAATGAGACGAAACACAGAATGAAGAATGATAATAAACTTCTCATGGTTGGTCTGAAATTACAGATGATTTGCACTTGAATAATGTTTAGATGAAAAATGTTTTACAACACTCATCTCTACAAAACTCCAATGGTAGCTTCATGATATGGCTTACAAGCGGCAATGACCTTCGCTGGTTGTAAAGGTCAACCGCACTAGAGGGCGATGAAGATAAAGTTGCTTCAACAGAGTTTATTTGAAGACTCATATCATTACCATAATATGAAGCTACCATCGGAGTTATGTAGGGATAAATATTTGACAGTTTCCATCTAAACATTGTTCAAGTGCAAATCATCGTTAATATCAGACCAACCATGAGAAGTTTATCATCATTCTTCATCTTGTGTTTCGTTTCATTCAACAATGGAATATGTAAGTTTAATATTTATTTGATGCAATTATTTAATGAACTAAGCGTAATGTAATAATATAACTTGTTTGAAGTGTAAGCTCAATTATCTCGGTTGCTGTCTATTTTTTATTTTCAGTCTGTGACGCAGCTCCTACGCTGTATGACTTTGGCCCTGGAACAATTGGTGCACCAATGGTATTTCAAGTTTCTACTAACTATGGCACATATGAACCGACATTTGAATATCGATTCAAATTTGACCAATTCCCACAATATGATAAAACCATTGTCAAATATGGTTTTATGGAGTACAAGGTAACATTTGAATCAGCGAAAGCTGGTAACTATTCAGTAAAAATTGATGTATTGCATTGTCGTCAAGGGTTTCCAACTTATTGGATAGGAACTGTTAATTCTACCTTCCAGCTTACAGGTAACGTTATCGATTCATCACCCCGGAAATATTATCAACATTAAGCTTATTTTATGTATTTTTCTAGATTCCCTCACTGGAACTATAGCTGTAAATGATGATGCGAATAAAAAAGTTGTTTCCACTGCAGAGGCATATAAACTTACTGCCAGAATGACTTATTATTTCGGGTTTTTCGACTCTGCTAATATAACTTACAAGTGGATTATTAATGATGAACCACAAGAAGGAAACGATAGTGTTATTCAACATACTTTTTCCCAGCCTCAACTGAACAACATTTCGGTGATTGTTACAGCAACTAAAACCAATGGAAGTGGTCTTATACAAAAATCTGGTACATTCAACACTACATTGGAAAGCAGAGCTCCAATCACTAATTTGACTGTTGATGGTCCAACCGAGGTTAAAGTGTTTGAAAGACTTCAACTGGACTGCAAAATTCATGGAGCAACACCTCCATTTCATTACGAGTACTCTTTTCGGATGGACAAACCTTACAGTGAACAAATTACTGCTATGAAAGATTCGAATGAAAGCTTTTTCTCATTGATAAGGTATTTTAGTGGTAAAGGAACAAGAAGTCTAAAAATTGTTGCTAAAAATGATGTATCTTCGTTTACAAAGAACATGGACATTTCAGTCTATTAATCTATAGAACGCGATTGTAACCACTCGAAAAGCCGACAGAAATTTTGAAAAGACTTAAATCACAACTTTCAGGAGGAACCACTACTTCAAATTGATCGCGACATAATTATTTTCATCCCAATTATGCGATTTATTGGCCTTTTCACGTTTTACCTGGTTTATGCTTTTATCCTCTTCAAGAGTTGATCACCATAGGGTGATGGAAGGACAAAAAACTCAAATTATGGATGAAATAAAGATCCTCATCATAATGAGCCTAATGTTAATCTTATAATAGAAGTGTCATTGTAAACCGACCTTCGTGGTCGTCAACCAGCCATACCACTAGAGGAACCAACACCAGACAGTCATTGGCTCCATCGATCCCAAAACCAAGCTCATTTGATAGATGAATACATTTTAAAGAAACACTTATTGTAATTCAAATTTTTAACTCTTTTATTATTATTGTATATAAAAAATGATTCAATTATGAATAATTAGTTTTATATTTTCACCCTTTTTTACTCATTTCTGGTGTGAATTTTCAGCAAAACTAGAACCTCACTGAAATTGAGAAAAAAGCGATTGAATTTCTATAACAGAAGGAAAGGCAAAGAGTAAAAGTTATACACTTAGAATTTCATAGATCGTGAAAAATACTTTAATAGACTGTAATAATTGAGCTTTTGCCAAAATTATTTACATCATTTTTAACATTAATGTGAAAATTTCTTATTCCCTTTTCGCTGAAATAATGAACAATTGAGAAAGAGGTTTCATTTGTGCTTCGAGCAATGCTTTCATAGATGTAAGGTTTTCCCATTGAAAAAGAATAGTCATATTGAAATGGAGGTGTTCCACCATGAATTTTAAAGTCTAGTTGAAGTCTTTCAAACACTTTAACCTCGGTTGGACCATCAACAGTCAAATCAGTAATTGGATCTTTGCTTTCCAATGTAATGTTGAATGTACCAGATTTTTGTATGAGACGACTTCCATTGGTTTTATAATAGTTGCTGTAACAATCACTGAAATGTTGTTCAGTTGAGGCTTATAAAAGTTACGTTGAATAAACGATGTTAACCTGAAAGCTTAAAAGTATGAAGAACCGTTCTATCGAATGCGAAGGGACACCGTGACGACGATACCATACATCAACCTGCACTGTATAGCTATCGGCTTTTGTTGAAGACGGTTCAAATGTTACTGAATATTCAACTCGGTCTTCAGTTGAGACAATTGTTTTATCATATTGAGGGAATCGTTCGAATTTAAATCGATATTCATATGATGGATCATGTAGGCCATGGCGGTTTAAACCTGAGAAAGTGAACGGTGAATCAAGGGTAACAGGTCCATCGTCATGGACTTCAATCCAATTACAGGCTGAAGTAAAAAATGATTAGACAAGAAAAACGTGAATCAATAGGATTCTCAAAGTTCTTGCACATCTTATTAAAAATGAATAAAATTAACACCATAACATAAGTTGATGCAAAAAGATTTTGCATTGTAGTCTATAAATAATTGCATTGAATTACACTTACATATACCATTGATGAATGAGACTAAACACAGAATGAAGAATGATGATAAAATTTTCATGGTTGGTCGGTAATTATACATGATTTGGACATGAACAATGTTTAGATGAAAGTTGAATTCAAGTATTATAAATTAATAGTATAATAGTATTTACTTATCTCTACAAAAATCGGATGGAAGCTTCATATTATGGGTTACAATTGGTGATGACCTGGGCTAGTTTTAAAGGTTACCCGTTCTAGATGGCGACCGAGAAAACAGTTGTTTTAACAGAGTTTTTGTAATGTATTTTGTTGACTGATTTGTTCTTTCTATCAAATTTCGTCGTGGTCTAGATTAACCAGTCAGAATTCATCATTAATCCATTCAATCGACAATAGCGAGGGAGCTAACGGTTTGTCCATTGTATTCTAACTGATCTAGCGACAGCGACTCGACATCTAACTGATAACCTTTGGAGTTGAAGTTAATTCTTGACGGAAATGATGGTTTTATTCTGTTCAAGTAGGTTCCATTTTTATCATTTTCCGTTTCTTCTTCGCTTTTTGATCGAAAATCAGAGCGAAGTAAACTTTGAAAGAAAACTTACTTAGTGACAAGTCTAGGTAGATAAGGATATGAATCAATTTTTACAAATTTTTCTTAATTGATTGAGGTTTGTGCAAATTGTCTGAGCTTAGGCCATGAAGTACAACCTTAAACACTTTCACAACCAGATGATCGTCTACTTAGACATCTAACATTAGATTAACCTTTAGGTCTATTTAAATTGATACATAAGCCATGAATACATCCCTATCTTTAGTTATAACTGGTTTGTAGTTCAGAACGCTATGAATAGTTATTTCCAACAAACCAGAAATCGAGAAGATTTGTTCTCTATCTTTCGATATTTAACAGAATAAGGTGTAAAATACTTTAATGGACTGAAATGATCATAGACTTGCTAAATGAAGATACATCATTTTCAAGAACAATATATAAATCTCTTTTTCCTTTATCGCTGAAATAATTGATTAATGAGAAAAGGCTTTCATTCGTGCCTTTTACAATTTTTTCTCTTTCGGTGTGGGGGTTCTTCATCGAAAAATGATAGGTAATATAAAATGGAGGTGTTCCTCCGTGAATTTTAAAATCAAGTTGAAGTCTTTCAAATACTTTAACCTCGGTGGGACCATCAACAGTAAAGTTAGTAATTGGATCTTTACTTTTCAATGTAATGTTGAATGAACCAGATTTTTGTATAAGACGACTTTCATTGGTTTTAGTTGCTGTAACAATCACTGAAATGTTGTTCAGTTGAGGCTGGGAAAAAGTATGTTCAATAACACTATCGGTTCCTTCTTGTGTTTCATCATTAATAATCCATTTGTAAGTTATATTGGCTGGTGGGATTCCACATCGTCCCATGAAATACCCAGATGGATCACGAATCTTAGCAGTCAGTTTAACTGGCATCTCAGTTGAAACAAAATTTTTATCCAAACTATCATCTTTTTCAATGGATTGCTCTGCATTTATAAATCCAATTAGTGAATCTAGAAAAGTTGATACAAAATTGAAATGCAGGGTGTTGAGTCAAATAGAATAGAATAAAATAGTTTCTCTAATTTTTTAAATTCCATATATTCAATTAGCTGCATTTTCTTACTGCCTAGAAGATGCAAAACAAAACTTTGACTAACTTAATTTTTTCTTATTTTTTGTTTGATTACATGGAATTCAGTCTTTAGAACATTTACCATGACAAATTGTAGAAAAATTAGCTCAAGAGTTCTGAAAGCGATGAAATTAGCGGAAATGAACGATCGATTAGGAGCACTGGGTCAACTAAAATTTGGATAATTTTCATTCTCTAAGATTAATTGCAATCTCAAATATCAGAAATCTCGGATATTTCAATCCGCAAAAAAATATTTCTTCAGTCAATTTGGCTAGATGTTATGATTTCATTTGCTATGTCCTGACAAAATTGTAAAAAATTAAATGCTGTACTAAAAAGTGAATCATGGATCCATTAGAAATAGATCAGAAGATATCAACTTTGAATGAGAAGACAGATATTGACAGTTTTTTTTGACTCATAATGTAATAGACGTTTAAGCATACTGTTGCTATTGTTGGATTAAGACGTCTTTACCTGAAAGCTGAAAAGCACGAAGAGCAGTTGCGATAAAACGTGAAGGGAAGCCAAGAAACCAAACATCAACTTGCACTGTATAGTTACCAGCTTTTGGTGTTGAAGATGATTCAAATGTCACTGAATATTCAATTAGCCTTTCATTTGAGACGAAGGTTTTATCATGTTGAGGGAATTGTTCAAATTTGAACCGATATTCAAATGATGGATCATCTGTTTCAAAGGTATTTTCAACTGTGAAAGTGGTTGGTTCATCAAGGGTAACAGGTCCATAGTGTTCAATTTGAATCCAGTTACAGGCTAAGTAAAAAATGAATAGAAACAAAAACGTGAATCAATATGATTCAATGCTACACATATTCATGTACAAAAACTCCAACGACAGCTTAATATTAAAGTGTACAGCAGTGATGTGCAATATTCATTTCCAATATTAACTAGGACAGAATTTCGATATTTTTCATGGAAATTCGCCACTTTTTCAATGGACAAAATAACGATAAATATAGATGATTATTGATAACGATAATATTGCACATCTCTATCGTAAGGCTTTTGATCTATTTATTTGATAACTTTACCATAAAGATGAAAGGTTTTAGGAGCAGTTCCTATGAAATGTGTAGGGACACCGAGTTGACCTTCCCATACATCAACTTGTAACGTAAATTCGCCACTTTTCTTGACACAAGTTGATGCAAATGTTACTGAGTATCGAACTTGAATTGAAGTTGAGACAATGGTTTTATCATGTTCAGGAAATTGGTGAAATTTGAACCGATACTCATATGATGTGTCATTTGACTTAGAGGAATTAGAAACTGTAACTATGAACTCGATTGGATCACTAATTGATTTAGGTAGTGAGTTGTACAAAAAAATAGTTCCGTTGGGTGAGTAAGAACACTCAACATAGGCTGAAAAAAGACAAGAATAAAGTAAATTGAAAGTTTCTCAAAGATGACTCAATAAAGATAAAATCAAACAATGAATTAATGCATAAAGATGATGAGTTTCAGCATAGATGTTCATTAAAAAGTTGCATTAAATCTATATTAATATTGAACTAATATTGACATTAATATTAAACTTACATATTTCATTGTTGAATGAGACGATACACAGAAGTAAGAATGATGATAAAATTCTCATGGTGATTTGCACTTGAACAATATTGACTTAAAAGTTAAAAGTTGCAAATGATCATCAAAACAAAACTCCGATTATAGCTTTATATTAGGGTTTACAAGCGGCAATGACCTGTGCTGGTTGTAAAGGTCAACCGCACTAGAGGGCGATCGAGATAAAAGTTGCTTTAACAGAGTTTGCATTTGAAGACTCTTTTGATTGTCATCACCACTTGTAAACCATGCTATGAAGCTGTCATCGGAGTTTTGTTGTGATAGCTGTCATCGGAGTTTTGTTGTGATAATTGTTTGAAAACAACTTTCATCTAAACATTGTTCAAGTGCAAATCATCTGTAACTTCAGACCAACCATGAGAAGTTTATCATCATTCTTCATTCTGTGTTTCGTCTCATTCGTCAATGGAATGTGTGAGTTTAATATTAATTTGATGTAATTATTATTGTAATATTTAATAAACTAAAAATGGATCCCATCAAATCTCAAAATATTGAATCGAGATTAATCTTTTAAATTGAAAGAATCAAAGAAAGAAGATGAGATGTGATGTCACACCAAGCCATAGATAACGACATATTGAGATTTTTAATATCAATAAATGGTTGATGGTATCCACTCTAACTGCACTGTAATAAGACAGCTTGATAAAGATGTAAACACTCGTTTATCTCCGGTTTTTGTTTTTTTTATTTCCAGTCTATGACACAGCTCCTAGGCTGTATGACTTTGGGCCTGGAACAATTGGTGCACCAATGTTATTTAGATATTCATTCGACGATGCAAGAATGGGTCCTCCATATGAATTTCGATTCAAATTTGCCCAATTTCCACAATATGATAAAACCCTTGTCTCAGATCAAAATGGTAAAGATTACGTCGTAACATTTGAATCAGCGAAAGCTGGTAACTATACAGTACAAATCGATGCATGGTATTCTCGTCATGGAATTCCTTTTCATTGGATAGGAACTCTTCACTCTACTTTCCAGCTTACAGGTAACGTTTTGAATACCCATCCGACAAATACCAACATCAAGCTCATTTTATATATTAATATTTTTCTAGATTCACTAACTGGAACTATAGCGGTAAATGATGATGCAAGGAAAAAGGTTGTTTCCACTGCAGAGACGTTTAAACTCACTGCCAGAATGAGTTATTATTTCGGGTTCTTCAACTCAGCTGCTATAACATACAAATGGATTATCAATGATGAACAACAAGAAGAAAGCAAAGAGGTTATTGAACATACTTTTTCTCGGCCTCAACTGAACAACATTTCAGTGATTGTTACAGCAACTAAAACCAATGGAAGTCGTCTTATACAAAAATCTGGTACATTCAACCTTACATTGGAAAGCAAAGATCCAATTACTGATTTGACTGTTGATGGTCCAACCGAGGTTAAAGTGTTTGAAAGACTTCAACTGGACTGCAAAATTCATGGTGGAACACCTCCATTTCATTATGACTATTCCTCCTGGATGGGAGGACCTTACAGCGAACATATTGATGTTACTAAACCTTTGAATGAAAGCCTTTTCTCATTAATCAGATATTTCAGTGAAAAAGGAACAAGAAAGCTAAAAATTGTTGCTAAAAATGATGTATCTTCAATTACAAAATGGATGGAGATTTCAGTCTATTAGTCTATAGAACGCAATTGTTACCACTGGAGAAATCTTGATAAGAATTAACATGTTTTTGATGTTACTCTTCACAAAAGATGAATCTCTTTGATACTAGGTCAAACGATCGCTCGCCAAGATCGGATTGTGCTTAAAACATAGTCAATCATCATTTAGTAGAGCTATATATTTTTCTATGCATCAGAATAAAAAATAAATATACAATTAACGAAATTACATACGAGTTTGAAAAAACTGATTTTAAATTGATCATAACTCAATTTAATAAATGTGAATTTCAATAACCAACTCAATAATGTCACTTTTTTAATATTGCGATTAGCATCTAATTGATAATCATTATTGGTGAAATTTAATTTGAGTGTTTAGTAAATTCTTAAAATGCATCATAAGAAGGCATTTTTTACTTATGAATACAAACCAGATAGAATGGGAATTTAGAGGTGATATGTGATGCAATTAGATCTAACAAGGGGGATACCCGAGGTCATCCGAACCGATTTCAATGATTAGTGTGTCATTGAATTCGTCTTATTAAAAAACATTATAGTTCGTCTTCTTTTGAGTAGCAAATGGACAGAAGGGTCAAAAATCGCCATTTATTGTCTATCGCTATGCATAGATCAATGGGAAAGCAATAATATGAACCCATTGCGATGAGCCTTTTTGTTTCACTCATTTTGTTTTGTATGCTCTTTACCATACTTTACATGTAAAAAATTGAATTTTAATTCCGTTTTTCTCGTTAATCTTTAATTTGCTACTCGGGAGATTTCGAAACAATTAAACACACATAAAACCTAATTAGTTTATGATAAAAATATTAACTTTTATTCGGATGACCTCGGGTACTTTCCTCGTAAGTGCATTTTCTGGCTGATCTTCAAAATTTGCAACAGAAAAATGTTTCGATATTTCGGTATTATTCAAGCTCCAAACAATTTTATTTTAGTGAAACTATCAATTGTATTTATTCAATAGGATGCAGAGCAAAGAGTTGCCGTTATGTACTTAGGATTTCATATTAGGTCATCCGGGAAGTCGTGCCCTCTGACCCTGTTTTCAAAATTTGCGATAGATATCGACAATTTTTTCAAATTCACTATTTTAAACTGACCCAATTAATACGCTCTGATATTACCAATTAATCAATTGTCAAGTTTTTCAACCAAATACAGTTTAGATAACATAATAGAATTGGCGAGAAATTACTTTAATACACTGAAATGTTGAATATTTGACGAATTATCGATACATCATTTTCAAGAAAAAGATATAAACTTCTTGTTCCTTTTTCGCTGAAATAATTAGATATTGAGAAGAAGCTATCATTTGTGTCTTTTTCAACACTTTCATTTTCGATATAAGGTTCTTCCATCGACAAACGATAACGATAATGAAATGGAGGCGTTCCTCCATGAATTTTGAAGTCTAGTTGAAGTTTTTCAAACACTTTAACCTCGGTGGGACCATCAACAGTCAAATCAGTAATTGGATCTTTACTTTTCAATGTAAGTTTGAATGTACCAGATTTTTGTATAAGACGACTTCCGTTGGTTTTAGTTGCTGTAACAATCACTGAAATGTTGTTCAGTTGAGGCTGGGAAAAAGTATGTTCAATAACACTATCGCTTTCTTCTTGTTGTTCATCATTGATAATCCATTTGTATGTTATATTGGCTGGTGGGACAACATATCGTCCGGTAAAATACTCAGTAGAATCAAAAATATAGGCAGTCAGCACAACCAGCCTTGCAGTGGTCACAATATTTTTTCTCAAACTATCAGAGTTAACTGATTGGTTTTTATCTATGATTCCAATGAGTGAATCTAGAAAATATTAATAACATTATAATATTAGATACAGAATTGACAAGCACTGATATTATCAGATTGGCGTCTCAATAACTTTACCTGAAAGCTCGAAAGTACGATGAACAGTTCCTAACAAATACGAAGGGACATCGTGACGACAATGCCATACATCAACCTTTACTGTGTAGGTACCAGCTTTCGGTGTTGAAGACGAATCAAATGTCACTGAGTATACAGCTTGTGAAGTTGAAACAATGGTTTTATCATGTTGAGGAAATTGGTCAAATTTAAACCGATATTCATATGATGGATCATCTGTTGTATATCGATTATTAACTGTGAAAGTGATTGGTAAGTCAAGGGTAACAGGCCCATCGTGTTCAATATAAATCCAGTCACAGGCTAAAGTAAAAAATGATTGAATGAGAAAAAAGTGAATCAAAAGGACTCTCAAAGGTACATAGCAATATTTAAATTGCATAAAATTAACACCATAACATAAGTTGATGTAAAAAGATTTTTGACTGTTTTATAATCTTGCTTTTCTAATCTTAATAGTTTGCTAATCTTACCTGTAACCTCCATGGTATAAAGAATAGTTCCTATCGAATGAGTTTGGACCCCGAGTTGTAATTTCCATACGTCAACTTGTACTGTATAGTTGCCACCTTTCGATTCACAGGTTGATGCAAATTTTACTGCGTATGTTGTCATTGACTCATGTGATACGATGGTTTTATCAAGCTGTGGAAATTGGTCAAATTTGAACCGATATTCATATGATGTAGCTCTGGATCTATAGGACTCTGCAACTTCAACCATAAATCTAATTTCAGCATTAACTACAAAAGGTCTCATGATAAAAACACTAAAAGTTTGGTTTTGGGACCAAACTTTCTCACCATAAGCTGAAAGTAAACGAAATAGACAATAAAACGTGAGTCAGTAGGATTTTCAAGATGACTGAGTGTTTGTACATCAAACACAGCATCTCATTGAAATTGAATAAAATTTAAACCATGACAATAATTAATGTAAAAAGATCTTTTATTTTAGCTTAGAAGATCATTAAATAATTATATAAAATTAATATTGAACCTACGATTTCCATTGATAGTTGAGACGAAACACAAAATAATGAATGATGATAAACTTCTCATGGTTGGTCTGAAATTACAGATGATTTGCACTTGAACAATGTTTGGATGGAAACTGTTTTCAAACATTTATCACAACTAAACTCCGATGACAGCTTCATATTATGGTTTACAAGGGGCGATGACCTGGGCTAGTTGTAAAGGTTACCCGCGCTAGATGGCGATGGAGATAAAGTTGCTTCAACAGAGCCTTGTAATGTATTTTGTTGACTGATTTGTTATTTCTATCAAATTTGTGGCCACTAGTTTCGTCGTGATCTAGATTAACCATTGGACTTAATCATTAAACTATTCAATCGACAATAGCGAGTGAGGTTATAAGAACTCGAACTGGCTTTTAGTTTTCGTGCTATTAGGTTAAAGTTTGAGCCAACGGTCTGTCCGTGTTTGTATTCTGATCTAGCGACAGCGAAGTGACATCTAACTGATAACCTTTGCAGTTGAAGTTCAGTTCTTGACAATGATGTTTCAATGAATATATAAAAATATAAAAACTCAATCCTAAAGCCTAATATGAATGTAAAATGTTTCAACTTACAATTTTTGAGTGGGTCATAGTGAATGTGTTGATGATGATGTGTTAAACACAAACAAAATGTAAAATTTGACCTATCGATAAAACTTTCATCTTTTGAGTTACATACTCGTGAGTTTTATCGGTGAAATATAAAATTTCAGGTATCTTTTACGGTCACAAAGAGCACTCAGACCAAACTGAAAAGAAATGATCTGTTGTACGAAAAACAGAAATTTGGCTTCGCGAAATAAGTTCATTTTATGGCTGATCTTTATCAGAAAAATGATTTTGATTAAAAAATCTGGTTGAATAAGTGTAAAATAGGTACCGAGGTTTCAACTTTAACCTCAATTTTCTCAAAAACTGTCGATTAGGCAAATTTTTTGATAGCACTAATGGACTCAGTTTTTGTTTCCCTACCCTTCAGTACCAAATCATACTACGAGAAAAATAGTCCTTTACACAGTTCTGGTTATTATTGTTAATAAGAAATGATTCAATTACATTGTATGAATGATTACTAATCATTGATTAGTTTTAAATTTTTACTCTTATCATGGTTGGTTTGAAGTTACCAAGGTTTTTAGGTAATACACGATTTGCACTTGAATAATGTTTAGATGAAAGTTGTTTTCAAACAATTATTAATATTATATCACAACACAAGTCCGATGGCAGCTTCATATTATGGTTTACAAGCGGTGATGACCTGGGCTAGTTGTAAAGGTCAACCGCACTAGAGGGCGATCGAGATAAAAGTTGCTTTAACAGAGTTTATTGCATTTAAAGCCTCTTTTGATTATCATTACCGCTTGTAAACCCTAATAAAGCTTTATGAAGCTGTCATGATAAATATTTGCAAAAATTTCTATCTCAACATTGTTCAAGTGCAAATGATCAATAATCTCAGACTAACCATGCGAAGTTTATCATCATTTTTCATTTTGTGCATTGTCTTATCCATCAATGGAATGAGTAAGTTCAATATTTATTTAATGCAGTTATTTCATTAACTAAGCGTACCGTACAAGTGTACCATAAGATACAAGATAAGTAGCTTGTTTGAGAAGTAAACACTCAATTTTCTCCGGTTGTTGTCGATTTTTATTTCAGCCTGTGACGCGTATCTTGAGCTGTATGATTTTGGACCTGGAACAATTGGCGCACCAATGTTATTTAGAGTTGATTCTCACAACGGTCCAACGGGCCCTTCATATGAATTTCGATTCAAATTTGACCAATTACCACAATATGATAAAACCATTGTCTTGAATCAATATATTGTAGATTACGTCGTAACATTTGAATCAGTGAAAGCTGGTAACTATACAGTACAAATTGATGCATGGACTTGTAATCACGGCGTTCCTTTTGATTCGTTAGGAACTCTTAATTCTACCTTCCAGCTTACAGGTAACGCTATCGAGTCATCAATCCAGAAATACCAACATAAAGCTTATTTTATGTATTTTTTTAGATTCCCTCACTGGAACTATAGCTGTAAATGATAATCCAAGGAAAAGAGTTGTTTCCACTGCAGAAACGTTTAAACTCACTGCCAGAACGAAATATTATTTCAATTTTTTCAACTCAGCTAATATAAGTTACAAATGGATTATTAATGATGAGCCACAAATAGAAAGCGAAGGTGTTATTAGACACTCTTTTTCCCAGCCTCAATTGAACAACATTTCAGTGATTGTCACAGCAACTAAAACCAATGGAAGTCGTCTTATACAAAAATCTGGTACATTCAACCTTACATTGGAAAGCAAAGATCCAATTACTAATTTGACTATTGATGGTCCAACCGAGGTTAAGGTGTTTGAAAGAGTTCAACTGGACTGCAAAATTCATGGTGGAACACCTCCATTTCAATACGAGTACACTTTTTGGATGGACAAACCTTACAGCGAATATATTAATGTTATCAAAGATTCGAATGAAAGCTTCTCATCATTAATCAGATATTTCAGTGCAAAAGGGACAAGAACTGCGAAAATTGTTGCTAGAAATGATATATCTTCGATTGAAAAGAGGATGGAGATTTCAGTCTACTAGTCTATAGAACGGACTCGTGATCGCTCGAAAAAACTGGTATAAATTTTCATAAGAATTGACATTTTTTTCAATGCTGCTCTTCAAACAAGGTGAATCTATGAATATTAAATTGAAAATTTTAAACTAATGTCACATTTAAAGTGTTAGTGATAAACTCCAAATAAACATTTTTGAAAGATCTGACTTGAGATTTACAGACAAAATCATGAGGAACAGTACTGATAAAATTGGTGGACAAAGTAAAATCGTGAAGTTGGTGAAACCGTTTAGGAAAAAATACAACTGAGGAAGAATTTTATCAAATGAAAAAGAGCAAGTTGGATCTCAGGTCAGTATTGAAAGTGATTCGAAACTGTTTCGCTGAAATTCAATTAATTGCTGAGATATTTTGATTTCTCATTTAATATCTTATATTTTAATAATTTAATTGAAAGCTGAGAAAACACAAAAATCAAAAAACGAGCTGTAAAATTAAAAATGGTCGAAACGGGGACCCTATGCATAAACTGTATTTTGATTAAAATTTATGTTAGTCAATAGGAGCTGAAAATTTTTGCCATTTTTCAATTAAAAATACCTCAGAATTTAATATAGATAATCAATTTTTGTTGATTGCGAAAAATGCATGAATATTGTATTATGTTAATAAGATGCTAACCAGTATTCATCTCTGTCCGATATTCGAATGAAATAAAATAAAAAATAATAAAATTAAAATCGACTCTAAACTGTATCCGGCCAACCTAATAATTTAAATTTTAACTCTTTTATCATTATTGTATAATAAAAATGGTTCAATTATGAAAAATTAGTTTTAAATTTTTGCTCTTCTTTTTTACTCGTTTCTAATGGGAATTTTCAGCAAAACTAAAATGTCATTCAAATTGAGAAAACAAATTGAATCTGTACAAGAGGATAATAAGCAAAGGGTAAAAGCTTAGAAGACATAGTTTTGATGAAAAATAGCTTTAATAGACTGAAATCGTCAAGGTTTTTATAAAAAAATTAACATCATTTCCAACATAAATGTTTAATTTTCTTATTCCCTTTTCGCTGAAATGACGAACAATTGAGAAAGAGGTTTCATTTGTCTCTCGAGCAACGTTGTCATAGGTGCTAGGTTCGCCCATTACAAAAGTATAGTCATAATGAAATGGAGGTGTTCTGCCTTGAATTTTGCAGTCCAGTTGAAGTCTTTCAAACACTTTAACCTCGGTGGGACCATCAACAGTAAAGTTAGTAATTGGATCTTGGCTTTTCAATGTAGTGCTGAATGAACCAGATTTTTGTATAAGACGACTTACATTGGTTTTAGTTGCTGTAACAATCACTGAAATGTTGTTCAGTTGAGGCTGGGGAAAAGTGCGTTCAATAACCTTAGAGCTTTCCTCTTGAATTTCATCATTAATAATCCATTTATAAGTTACATTGGCTGACGGGATTCCACATCGACCCATGAAATACCCAGTAGGATCACGAATTTCAGCAATCAGTTTAACCGGCTTTTCAGTGGAAAAGACATTTTCTGCAGTAATTTCAAGCCCAATAGATCTAACTTTTTGATCTTTTTTTATAAATCCAATGAGTGAATCTACAAAAAGATGAACAAGTGTCACAATAAGTAGATTTTTGACTTTTTACGATTGGTGTCTCATCGACTTTACCTGAAAGCTCGAAAGTGCGAAGATAAGTTCCTATGGAATAAGAAGGAACACCAAGAAACCAACCTTCAATTTGCACTGTATAGTTACCAGGTTTCGATGTTGAAGATGAATCAAATATCACTGAATATTCAATTACACTTTCATTTGAGACGAGGGTTTTATCATGTTGAGGGAATTGTTCAAATTTGAACCGATATTCATATAATGGGACATCTGTTTTAAAGGTATTTTCAACTGTGAAAGTGATTGGGATATCGAAGGTAACAGGGCCATTGTCATGCATTTCAATATAGTGACAGTCTAAAGTAAATAATGAATAGACAAGAAAAACGTGAATCAAAATGAAAAGTGATCGACTGTTTGTATTAATAACATTCAAGCAAATTTCCAATAATGTCTTCATATTAGAGTGTAAAGTAGTGATGCGCAATATCCATCCATATCAATCAGAACAAAAAGTAGATTTTCTTCATCGAAATTAAAATCTTTTTGATGGATAAAATCACGATATCGAGTGCAGAAATACTGTTTATTATCTTTGATAAGGATAATATCACTTTTCTCTAGTGTACAGGCAGCTTTTAGATCTACTTATTTTATTGATTACTGGATAACTTACCATAAAGAACGAAGGTATCGCGAGCAGTCCCTATCGAATGAGTTGGAACACCGAGATGAACTTCCCATACATCAACATGTACTGTATAGTTGCCCTCTATTGGTTCACAAGTGGATGAAAATTTCACTTCATGTGCACCGCGATATGAAGTTGAGACAATAGTTTTATCATGTTGAGGGAATTGGTCGAATCTAAACCGATATTCATATGTTATATTCATCGGTTCATTTGTCACTTTGACTAAGAATTGAATTGGGCAAAAAACTCGACACGGTCCCGAGTTACTCAACCTAAAAGTACGGTTTTGTGACCAAGCATACGGCGCATAGGCTGAAAGTAAACAAATAGACAAATTGAGTTGAGAGATTTCAAAAAGATGGCTGACTAAAAATAAAACCATAACATGAATTATCTGAAAAGATTTTTGATAAAAGCATAATTGTAGCTTGTTGGCTTGTTAAATAGTCGCACTGTATTAATATTAAACCTACGCTTTCCATTGACGAATGAGACGAAACACAGAATGAAGAATGATGATAAACTTCTCATGGTTATTCTGAAGTTCTAGATGAGCTGCACTTGTACAATGGTTAGATGGAAACTGTTTTCAAATAATCATCACAAGAAGCTCCGATGATACCTTTAAATCAGTTTTTACAAGTGGTTATGACCTGGGCTGGTTGTAAAGGTCAACCACACTAGGTGGAGATAAAAGTTGCTTTAACACAGTTGCAGAGTTTAAACATATTGAGGCTATTTTGAAATTGAAACCATTGAAATAAAGGAAACATTGAAACATTTCTCAAATATGCAAAAATCAAAAATTTTTAAGTTTTAGTCTCAAACACGTCAAAATAAGATTTTGTCTTACATAAAAAACAATCGAACTGTCCAACTTCATACCTGGGCTTTGAAAATATAAAAAGGTTTCAAATCTGACCTCAAAGTTGTTGGAAAAGGTGCAATTTGCCTAAAATAACTCAACAATGTTTAGATAACCATCAAAACTCAATTTCATGGACTTTCCATAAAAACTACATGTATTTTTCCTCAATTGAAACAAGAATGTCACTAAACTGAAGAAAAAATGAATCTTTAAAATAGGATAAAAAGCAAAGAGTAAAATTTATGTACTTTGGATTTCATAGACTTGGTGAGAAATACTTTAATGAACTTTAATAGTAACTCTCTCGCTAATTGTCGATACCTCATTTCTAAGAACAATATGTAAATCTATTGTTCCTTTTTCGCTGAAATAATTAATTATCGAGAAATAACTTTCATTTATGTCGCGAACAACGGCTACATCAGTGTTAGGTTCTTCCAAGGTTAGTGTTAAGTCCAGTTGATGTCTTTCAAACACTTTAACCTCGGTTGGACCATCAAAAGTTAAATTATTCATTGGATGCTTGCTTTCCAATGTAATATTGAATGTACCAGATTTTTGTATAAGACGACTTCCATTGGTTTTAGTTGCTGTAACAATCACTGAGATGTTGTTAAGTTGAGGCTGGGAAAAAGTCCGTTCAATAACCTTAGAGTTTTCCTCTTGAACCTCATCATTAACAATCCATTTGTAAGTTATATTAGCTGGTGGGATTCCACATCGTCCGGTGAAAAACCCAGTAGGATCACGAATTTCAGCAGTTAGTTTAACTGGCATTACAGTGACCACTAAATTATCCATCGGAAGTACATAAAAATGATTTTGGTCTTTGTCTATAAATCCAATGAGTGAGTCTAGAAAATAAATGCAAAATGATACAATTAGTAATTTTGCGACATTACAGGATTGGTATCTCGATAACTTTACCTGAAAGCTCGAAAGTATAAAGAACAGTTCCCAAGGAATAAGAAGGAACTCTAAGGAACCAAACATCAACTTTCACTTTATAGTTACCAGCTTTCCATGTTGAAGATGATTCAAATGTTAATGAATATTCAACTGAGCGTGAAGTTGAGACAATGGTTTTATCATGTTGAGGAAATTGGTCAAATGCGAACCGATATTCATATGATGGATCATCCACTCTATGATGATTAAACACTGAGAAGGTGATTGGGGCATCGAAGGTAATAGGGCCATTGTCGCCCATCTCAATATAGTTGCATTCTGAAGTAAATAATAAATAGACAAGAAAACGTGAATCAAAAGGATTCTAAAGTGATTAAGTGTTTGCACATAACATTAGATAAATAAAATGTCCAATGACGAATTTATTTTAGAGTGTACAATAGTGATGGGCAATATCCCTTTCCGATATCGATTAGGACAAAATTTGATTTTTTTTTCATCGAAATTTAACTCCTTTTCTTAGTGTAAAATAACGATGAATATCGTGTGAAGAAATGCCAATTGTGGTAACATCACACATCTCTAGTGTACACCCCATAAACAACTCATCTCTGTTTGCCTGGCGAGTCGCATTCTTACCGAAAAGCTCGAAAGAAGAATTAACAGCTCCTATCGAAAGAGTTTGGACACCGAGTTGACATTCCCATACATCAACTCGCACTGTATAGTTGCCCTCTTTTGGTTCACAAGTGGATGCAAATTGCACTGAGTACATGGTATCACCTTCAGTCGAGACGATGGTTTTATCATGCTGAGGAAACTCGTCAAATGTGAACCGATATTCATAAGATGTGTCATTTGATTCAGAGTGATTCGTAACTGAAATATAAAATCTGACTGGTGTATCAATCGATGCAGCTCCGTAGTGAAGTAGGAAGGTTCGGTTGTGTGACCAAACAAGCTTGCTATACACTGAAAGTAAAATGAATAGACAAGCGAAACGTCAAAAAGGACATCAAATATTATTGAGATCACACCAAGAACGACATCTTTTTGAAATATCTCATTAATAAAATTAACAACATAACATGAATTAATAGATCTTTGATTGTAGCGTAAATAGTTTATAAGTAGTTGCATTAAATTCATATTGAACTTACTCATTCCATTGATGGATAAGACAATACACAAAATGAAAAATGATGATAAACTTCTCATGGTTCAACTGAAGTTATACGAGATGTAGATGATTTGCACTTGAACAATGTTTAAATGAAAGTTGTTTTCAAACAATTTTCATAACAAAACTCCGATGACAGCTGCATGTTAGTGTTTACAAGCGGTTATGACCTGGGCTAGCTGTATAGGTAACCCACACTAGATGGCGACCCAGAAAAAAGTTGCTACAAAAGAGTAATGCAAGGCATTTGAAGACTTTATTTGATTCTTAACAAGATGAAAGTTTTGATCACTGTAAAGCAAAAGTCGAAAATAGTACTAGGTGTATCTAAATTAATCATTCGCGTGTTTTATCTTTAAAGCTCAATTGTGACCGCGCGAGACAAATCGAGAAAACTCACAGCAATTTTGATAAGACTTGCCATAGTTTCTGATGTTACTCTTCAGAAAAGATGAATCTTTTAGTATCAAATGTTTACTGTAATGTCACGTCTGTATTGGCCAGATTAATTGACCCTGGCTTTGTCAATTATTTACATCTCAGCCTGACAAGATATGGAAATTCAGTTCCAAACGTGATTTTCCATTTTTGGTTAAACAGTAAAATCTTCTGGTTAACATCAAAATATCTTTCGATTCCCTTCGGTCCTTGTCTCCGTTCAGCTCAATTCAATGTCTACATTCAATCCTTTTTTTCCTCTAACGTAAACTGGATAAAAATTTGAATGCTACCAATGAATTAACTGTCTTTATAAACCACCTTCATGTTCATCAATTAGCCATACCACTGGAGGAACCAACACAAGACAGTCATTGGCTCCATCGACACCAGGTTGATTCGATATATGCATACATTTTAATGAATCACTCTTTTATTATTGTGTATAAAAAATGATTCAGTTAAATGACTAATTTATGATTTTTACTCTTCGTTTTTTTCTGGCGTAAATTATCAACAAAACTAGAACATTTTGAAATGGCGAAAAACTGCATGCGAATGAATGACAGGAATAAGAGCAAAGAGTATAAGCTATGCAATCACAGTAAATCAAAAGTGGATTGTCAAAGTGGCTAAGAACAAAAATTTTTTAGTTTTTCTCATAGACAATGACCATTCTTCATCAACCATTCGAGTCTTTAAATGTGGATTGAATTTATTGTATTCAGTGAAAAGAAATTTACGATCAGCCATGATCGGGGGCTCAGCTTGTTATTTTTAAAAATAAAATTGGTGTTATATTGATTGTATTATAACCTGTGAGGAAAAATTTTGTTACAAATCAGGAGATCATGAATTTCTCAGAATTGGCTATAGCTAGAGGGCTGAATTTTTCTAGGAATTTAGATGGCACTATGAGCTACATTTGGTATAAATTTCAAGGCGAAGAAAGAATTAGTTCAGAACTAATCAATCATGAAAACTAGTGACTTCAAACCTGCCTGTCAAAACTTTTTTTTTGCCAATTGTGACCAACTCAGTCAAGCTGAAATAGTTAAAAAATTTTGTGAATTTGGTGTCAATCGAATGACCGCTAATAGGTGGTATCATAGATTATCATCTGATAGTGAAAATTTTCTCAAAAATCCAGCCGGAAGACCTGAAATGAAAATTACGTCATCGGTACGCAAAAAAGTTTTGGCAATGACGGAGAACAAAGTTTTTCCAGGATATCGAGCGATTGGAAGAAAACTTAATGTTGATAATCATACAGCTAAAAAAGTGGTGCAAAAAATGGAAATTAATGTGAAAAAAAGAAAAAAAGTTCCGAAAATTTCGGCTAAACAAGAATCAACGATTTCCGAAAGATTGCCTAAACTCAAGAAAGAATTGAATTATAAATTGGTGATTCTCGATGATGAAACCTATTTTGATCTGAATGGCCATGATTTTTATGGCGGTCGTTTTTTTTCATACAAAGAAATCGATCAAGTTCCAGATTCAGTGCAATTCAGATTCAAAGAAAAATTTGGAAAAAAACTTTTAATCTGGGCAGCAATTAGTGAATTAGGCATCTCTGAAATTTATTATCATGAATCTACTGGAGCTATGAATTCTGAAATTTACATCAATGAATGTATTCAAAAAAGATTGCTCCCTTTCATCAAAAAACACGGTGCAAGAAGAACGATTTTCTGGCCTGATCTTGCATCTTCTCATTATGCTGCTGCAACTTTATCCAAACTTTCAGAACTTTCTATTAATGTAGTTCCAAAGTTTTCTAACCCCCCAGCAGTCCCTGAATTAAGGCCAATCGAGACTTTCTGGAGTCACCTAAAAGCTAAAGTTTACGCTGACGGATTTGTTGCTCAGAATTCTGAGGAATTGATTAAAAGAATTAAAAGTCAGCTCAAAAAATTCAGTGCTGCCTATTTTAAAAGCCTCATGGCTAATCTCAAATTTAAAGTGAACGAGGCGGATCAACAAGGATTATCCTACATAAGAAGGAGCCTCTGATCTTTGGCTATAAATAGAGACCAACATTGAAATGATTGATCAATTAATTATTAAACTACGAAACAATTAACAATTTGTAACATAATTTTTCCTCACAGGTTATGTTCATCGGGAAGTACCCTGAACACTTTCACACCCAGATAACCTTCTACTTGCACATCTGATATTCACTTTTAGGGTCTGTTGAAATTTATTCATATGCCTTGTCTTTACATATAACTGGTGTGATTACAGACAATAGACAGTCCTTAGTCCATCTATCCCAAAACCAGGCTCATTTGATATATAAATATTGATATATATAAAGAATTACTCTTTTACATTACTCAATTACTCTTGAATTATTATTGTGTATAAAAAATGATTCAATCGTAGGGATGTAAACTTCCAGCAACAGTTAAAGCAGTAATTGTAGCTTTGCTTTTCAATGTAAGGTTGAATGAACCAGATTTTTGTATGATACGACTTCCAATGGTTTTAGTTGCTGTAACAATCACTGAAATGTTGTTCGATTGAGGCTGAGAAAAAGTATGAATAATAACCTTAGAACTTCCCTCTTGTACTGCATCATTAATAATCCATTTATAAGTTACATTGGCTGACGGGATTCCACATCGTCCCATGAAATATCCTTTAGGATCACGAGTAACGGCAATCAGTATAACTGGCATTTCAGTATAAACAACTGAAGAATGAGAAATTTCTCCTACTCTCAACCTTTCCATACCAAAACAATGATCATATTCTTGATCTTTTTTTATAAATCCAACAAGTGAATCTAGAAAAATCGATAAAAAGGGTGTTGCAGTCAAACTTTTAAATCGCAAAAACTTTTTCGAACTTTACTTAAATTTGAAAATTTTACATTTCCAAATAGTCAAATAACCAAGTAACAAGTGAAATAAATTGGTCAAAGTTTTGTTGTGGGTAACCTAGCAAGAACGATAAATGTAGATTATGGGCGCAACATTGTATCTAATTTGAAATCTTTTTAATGAAAAATTTCGATTTCAAAGCCTACATTTCTTTTAACTTAAAAGTAGCGTAAACGATGAAATTAGTAAAAATGAATGCTAGGTTAGGATCATTGGGTCAACTAAAATCTTGATGATTTTCATTCTCTAAGAGTGATTGCACTTCAATTTAATTTTACCTTGATTTAATTTCATTAAAGGTTATTATTTAACCATCTTTGATTTGCTAATTAGTTCTGGAAAATTGTAAGAAAATCTATTCTGAATATTCCGACTATTCCTGAATATTCAAATAGGAGCACAATTATGGTTGTATTAGAAGTAGATCAGAAGATATCAACTTTGAATAAGAAGGTAGATATTAATAGGTTTTAGTTCATATTAATGGATTGATGATTCAATAACGTTACCTGTAAGCTGGAAGGTGGAATTAACAGCTCCTAACGAATAAGAAGGGACACCGAGATGACATTGCCAAACATCGAGTTGCACGGTATAGTTGCCAGGTTTAACTGTTGAAGAAGATTCAAATGTTATTGTGTATTCAACGCCATATCTAGTAAAGATAATGGTTTTATCATGTTGAGGAAACTGGTCAAATTTGAATCTGTA
>NW_015449936.1:3512968-3558800 GCF_000239435.1 Tetranychus urticae
GTCAAGAAAAACGTGAATCAAAATAATTCTCAAAGATGAATGGACATAATTTTTAAGTACCAAATACTCAAATAGCCGCTTTATATTAGGTTTTTCAATGATGTGCAATATCCATTTTCAGATATTGAATAGCACAAAATATCGATACTTTGGCCAAATTTTACGATTTTTAAATGGATAAAATAAATAACGCACATCGCCAGTGTAAAAGCGCATTTGAATTGGTCTATTTGTTGTATTGTTGACTTCCTAGTCTTACCTTTAAGTTCAAAGGTGTCAAGAAGAGTTCCTAACGATTGCATTGGGGCACCGAGTACAGATCTCAGTACTTCAACTTGTACTGTATAGTTGCCACTTTTCAGTTCACAGGTTGATGCAAATCTAACTGAGTAGCTTTTCATTGAAACAGGCCATACGATGGTTTTATCATACTGTGGAAATTGGTCAAATTTGAACCGATATTCATATGATGTAGCTCTTGATCCATAGGCCCTTGCCACTATAGCCAGAAAATTAATTTCAGAGTTAACTACAAAAGGTCCAGTTTTCAACAGACTAAAAGTTCGGTTGTGGGTAAAAACACCCATATCACGGACTGAAAGTACACAAATTGAAAATGTGAATCAAAAGGACTTGCAAAGATGACTGAATGCTTGTAATACATCAAACACAGCATCTTATTGAAATTGAATAAAATTTAAACCATGACAATAATTAATGTAAAAATATATTTGATTTTAGCTTAACGGCTCATCAAATAATTATAAGTTAATTATTAAATTAATATTAAACCTACTCTGTCCATTGATGGTTGCGACCAAACACAGAATAAAGAATGACGATAAACTTCTCATGGTTGGTCTGAAATTACAGATGATTTGCACTTGAACAATGTTTGGATGGAAACTGTTTTCAAATATTTATCACAACTTAACTCCAATGACAGCTTCAAGCGATGATGACCTGGGCTAATTGTAAAGGTCACCCGCACTAGATGGCGACCGAGATAAACGTTGCTTTAACAGAGCATTCAATGTATTTAAAGACGTTGAATGTTGCGATAACTGTAATAAAAGACACAAGTAATAAATAATATTTAATGTTTTATAATAGCGTTAATCAAATACTTTTCGTTCCAATCAGTCTATTTTTTCAATGAAAAAGTTTTTATCTCTCATTGATTTTATCGAGGAAAACTAAGAAAACAGCATAAATTTGATTATGAAATTAATCAAACTAATAATTAAATTCATTGTTAAGATGCTACAAGGTGCTGAACAATGTCATTTATTGGGTGGCATAGCATTGAAATGGCTGCCAGCAGATAAGAGATCGAGCCTCGAAAGTTGAATAACTATGAAATGTTAAGTTATCGAAACATTCACTTATTTCTTCTTCACTTCAGACTAAAGTCTTCAAATACATCTTACATCGGAACTCTGTTAAAGCAACTTTTAGCTCGCCATCTGTTGTGGGTTACCTATATAACTAGCCCAGGTCATCACCGCTTGTAAACACTGATATAAAGCTGTCATCAGAGTTTTTATGTGATAAATATTTGAAAACAACCTTCATTTAAATATTGGCCAAGTGAAAATCGTCTATAAGTTCAGTTCAACATGAGAAGTTTATCTTCATTCTTCATTTTGTGTATCGTCTTATCCATCAATGGAATGAGTAAGTTAAATATTTATTTGACGCAATTTTTTGATAAACTAAGCGTACTGTAATAATATAACTTATTTGAAGTTTAAGCGCAATTATCTCCGCTTTTTCTTGCCTATTTTTTTTATTTTCAGCCTGTGGTGCAGGTCTTACGATGTATAACTATGGACCTGGAACAATTGGTACACCAGTATTATTTAGAGTTCATTCTTACGATAGCCCAAGTGGTCCTCCATATGAATTTCGATTCAAATTTGACCAATTTCCACAATATGATAAAATCATTGTCTCAGATCAAGCATGGGTAGATTACTTCGTAACATTTGAATCAGCGAAAGCGGGTAACTACACAATACAAATTGATGCATGGACTTGTAATCACGGCGTTCCTTTTGATTCGTTAGGAGCTCTTAATTCTACCTTCCAGCTTACAGGTAACGTTATCGAGTCAACAATCCAGAAATACAAACATTAAGCTTATTTTTTGTATTTTCTAGATTCACTCACTGGGACTATAGTTGTAAATGATGATGCGAATATAAAAGTTGTTTCCACTGCTGAGACGTATGCACTCACTGCCAGAATTAGTTCTTCCGGGATCGTCAACTCAGCTAATATAACTTACAAATGGATTATTAATGATGAACCACAAGAGGAAAGTTATAAGATTATTGAACATACTTTTTCCCAGCCTCAACTGAACAACATCTCAGTTATTGTTACAGCAACTAAAACCAATGGAAGTCGTCTGATACAAAAATCTGGTACATTCAACCTTACATTGATAAGCAAAGATCCAATTACTAATTTGACGATTGATGGTCCAACCGAGGTTAAAGTGTTTGAAAGAGTTCAACTAGACTGCAAAATTCAAGGCGGAACACCTCCATTTCAATATGCATATCATATTTCAATGGAAAAACCTTACAGCGAGTATATTAGTGTTAACAAACATTCGAATGAAAGCTTATCAACATTAATCAGATATTTCAGTACAAAAGGAACAAGAACTTTGCATGTTGAAGGGTAGAAAACTTAGCTTAGTTTAATCATTCAATGATTTCGATTTTCAATTTGATTCTCTTTATTCATATCTTTCATAAGATTTTATTTCATTTAAAAATTCATTTAAATTCACTTAAATTGCTCAAACAATATTTAACCATTTCTTGAAAACTTTCTCAATTGTTAAAACCTGAAAAAAAGGTTATCTTTCAACTCGCAAATCCGTTCTTAAATTACCTTAATTTCTTGTAAAATTTGACCACAATCTTGGTTAAATTCAGGTTCACTTAAAGTTGAATTTTAAGTGACAAAAAGTAAGAGATTAAAAAATCCCTTTCTTTTTCTGGTTAATTTTCAACTGTTCCTCACCTCAACTTTTAATCCTCAAAGCATTGTCAAAGGTAAAGTTATCTCTCAAGAGATATATGTCTCAACATCACTAATGGGTAAAAAGGCTACTAGCCTTAACAATACTAAATTAAGATAAGACATCTTACAAAACCAGTAATGAACCCTTAACCAGACAATTGTCGAAAGACATTCAATTTTACTTTCTTCAATCATTTCCCTCCAAAATTATCCTTTGTTTTACAGAGCTTATAAAAACCAAAATTTTCATTCTTTAACTTCACTTCAATTCTATTGTAAGTCAAACCTCAGTCAGTTTCAATTTCCATTGAAAACCAAAAATTCATGTTCAATTCAGCTTCCATTCCTCAAGGAATCTTAATTTCAAGTTAACCATTAAAACCTTTAATAAAGTTCAAGACCTTCAGTAAAATCTTATTCTAATTATTCAAGTGATTCTCATACCTCTAAGTATATTCTGAATTGTGTGATATCTCTTATGAGATCTACGGAAACATCGATAAGTGTTCAGTTAGGTGCATAGCTTATTCAAGCGATCCAGAATACGAGCTTTATTAGTTTGTAGTGAAAGCAAGCTTTGCAGTCTTCGATCAGATTACCGTAACAAACCTTTCACTTGGCGACTCTGGCAGGATCGCTAAGTTCTGTGCCTGTTGAACTCTAATTCTGTGTTTTCTGTGTTAAGGGCGTAGAAACCCCCTTGTGTTAATTTGACCTTTCGAAGGTTATCTTGTGTAACCCTCACCTCTATAATATCGGACTCGCCGTGCCTTTTACAAGAAATTAGTGCCTGTTTCTTCAGTTCTCAAGAACTCTTTCAATTCAATTCAACTCCGATCTTCCATGATCTTTCATTTCAACAATTAAACTCAAACTCAGGACTCTGATTTCTTCATAAGCAATTCCATTTGCTTTCTCAAGGTAAAATTAACCAAGTCTTTTTGCATGTTTATTCCTCAAGGAATATTCAACCTTCATCCATACAATTCAAATTCCTCAAAGAATCTTCAATTAACAATTAACTCTGAACAATTTCAACTTTAAACCTTCAAAACAATTTCAATTCAATTCTTCTAAGAATATTCCGGTTAACTCTTTTCAACTCTAAACCTAAACTCAGTTCAACTATTTCAATTCAATTTTAAATTTCAACAATTACAACTCCAGTTCCCTGAACTCTTCAACCATTCAAATTTCAACTTTAAGTCTTCAAACTTTCATCCATACTCAGTTCCATACGCATTCAATTTTACCATCACTTAAGTGATATTCTAATTACTTTCCACTTCATTCAACTCATTCACTATGGCCGTTCAAAGAAGAAGAAGATTCAATGTTGCAGCAGATGAACCAATCATCTATGAAATGAATCTTGAAACAATGAATCAAACTCTCGCTGGTTGGAATGTTCTTGTTCCTATTCCCTGTCTTGCACGACGAAGATTTTTCGATTGCATAAAAACGCACTTATTGTCTGTTGGTGAACAGCTAACTGATGATGACATCGAATGTCTACCCACCGCTACTGTTACTCAATTTGTCGTTCCCGATTGGATGACTCAATGCAGACATAATGGAATCACTGAAGACGAGATAAAGACCATAATACGAACATTAGGTCGAGATCGTGAGGCTATGTTACGCATAACTTATGCGGATATTTGTTCCCTTCCTATTCCCCTCGAATCTCAGAGAAAGCTTTTAGAGATATTGAACACCCTAGGTGCTCACATCGATCCTTTAGCTAATCAGAACAATCAACCACCTCCTCCACTCTTTCATCCTTCACCTTCCTCTACTCATAGTGAACCTCAAGTAAATCCTCAATTTCTTTTGAATGCACTTTCAAATCTGAAACCAGATCCTCCAGTCATTGAATTTAAAAAGGGCGAAGATGTCTTTGAATTTATTACAAATACTAAACAACGACTCGCTCAAGAGAACGTCGATGATACAACTAGGTTACGTTGTTTCAAAAAATCATTAGCCCATGAACTATTAGCTGTTGCTAATACGTTAGATAGTAGCATCACAGGCTATAAAGAGTATTTAGATGCTTTAATTAGTGCTTTAAAAACTCCGGCAATGCAGTATTCTGCACAATACCAATTAAGACAACTTCGTTATAACCTTTCTGAACATCCCAATACATTCTTGTTAAAGTTAAAATCTTCCCTCACCAAAGCTGTAGGAACTTATTCAGATGAAGTTTTTAAACATGAACTTTTCAATCATCTTCCTCATTTCATTGTCCATGAGATTAACACTCTAGGGCTTAACGATGATATTACTAAAATTACCAATTTATTAATTAGAAAACATTTCGAGGCTGAACAACACAAAAACTTTAACAAAAATAAAACCAATCCTTCTCAAACTCCTCGAAATTCCAATATCAATACTTATTTAAGAAAACCTGATTCCAGAAACCCTTCTTCCAATCGTACTCAACCTTATCGTCCTCCTCAAACTTCCAATTCAAACACAATTATTTGCAACTATTGCAAGAAACCAGGACACACTCTTCAACAATGTCGTACTAGACCTCAAAACAATCCCAATTACCGATTAAACAATTCAAATAATCCTCCTAATCCAAATATCCGAGCAATTACAGCACCCCCGAGTGCTACTTCACCTTCAAACACTACTCCATCATCTTCCAATTTAGCTACTTCTCTTCCTCCTGAACCTCAAACTGATGCAGTAAGAACTCCAGGACTTATGTGGTCACTTTCATCAGTCCCAACTGTCCCACTTTTAACCAAATTAGGTGAAACAGACTTGTGTCATATGCCACAAGCTACTTTCAAGCTTTGCAAGCCTACTCGAGAATTGGTTCGAGAAGGTCGAGTATTGCTTGATACTGGTTCCACGCTATCCGCTCTTGATGCTAATGTCGCTGATGAACTTGGTGCTCACGTTATCCCTTACACAAGAACTTTAAAGGGAATTGCCGCTAAACAATACGTCCATTCCAAAGGCTTTGCCTACGCTATTGTTAAGCATCCAGCTATGAGAGAAGCCCGAGTATTTCGCCTGCATATTGTTCAAGAATTTGAACCAGTTTGCCTGATTGGAAATGCATTTATCCACCTTTATTATTTCAATTTAAAATCTAATGGAGAATATTATGAAACTACCTGCTCTGAATCCCCTGATTCACCACCTCTTGATCCTACTTTTTATTTCCGATTTTGCACCCCTGATGAAACCAAACAAATTTTCAACACAACTACTCTTCCCGATTGCAACAATTATATTATCGATTCAAAACCTAAACCCAATAAACCAATTCATGTCCCTGTCGATATTGAAGACGCTTCAGCATTGATGGCAAAATGTGAATTCATTACTCCTGAATTACGCATAAAGAAATCAAAATTCAACCCTTCCGAGAAAAGATAGCTGCTAGAATTAATCCAGATTTACCAGAACCATTGCAAGAGCAATTAACTGATTTAATTGAATCATTTCAAACAAGTTTTTCACAGTCAAAGAATGACTTAGGACTTGTCCCTGCTTCTGTTTGTCCAGTTAAAATTGATCTTGACGATCAAGAAATCCCTAACCAGAATCCCTACAATTGCGCTATTCACAGACGATTAGAATTCAAAAAAATCATTGACGAGATGCTTGCTAATGATATCATTGAGCATAGCACTGCTCCTGGTGGTTCACCTTCCCTCTTGGTCCCTAAACCTGATGGAAGTTTTAGAATGGTAATTGATTACCGAAAACTAAATCGTATCACCAAAGTTCCCCGTTATCCTATGCCCAGAATAGACGACTGCCTAGAAGTCGTTAGAGGAGGCAAATATTTCAATATCTTTGATTTAGCTCAAGGATATCACCAAATTGAGCTTCCTCCAGGTGAAAGAGAGAAAACCGTATTCGTCACTCCTGATGGTAAATACCATTATAAGCGTATGCCAATGGGTTTGGCCAGTGCACCCTTCATCTTTCAACGTCTGATGAACAAAGTCTTAGAAGGCTTAATCTATCAGAAATGCATTGGGTATTTTGATGACATTCCAGTCGTAGGAAAAGATTTTCCTGAATTACTAACTAATACTGAACTCGTCTTAACTCGTCTACAACAATTTAACCTCAAAGTTAAATTAGAAAAATGTCATTTTGGTTTTGAAGAAATACTTCTTCTTGGACATCTTGTCTCTGGACAAGGAATTCGACCTGATCCAAAGAAAGTCGAAGCCCTGAAAAATCTTCCTTATCCTCGTAATGTACGAGAATTACAAAGCATCCTTGGTTGTTACAACTATTTCTCACGCTACATTCCAAACTTCTCAACTTTAGCTGCTCCTTTATACCGCCTCATTTCTAAAGAAAAAAGATTCAGAATCCTTCCCGAAGATAAAAAAGCTCTTGATTCCCTCAAAGATTCACTCATTTCAACAACCATGTTGGTTCATTTCGATCCAAATCTGAGAAGAAAGATTTCTGCTGATGCATCTGATCATGCTGTTGGTGGAATCCTTCTTCAAGAAGATCCAAAATCCCCTTCTTATAATTCTGCTACACCAATCGAAGAAGTTAAAGATTGGCTTCCACTTTCCTTTTATTCACAAAAACTCCAAAAATACCAAAAACATTACTCTGTTTCCGAAAAGGAACTATTAGCTATATTTGTTGGAGTCAACAAATTCACTCATTTCCTCGAAGGAGAACTCTTTCTCATCGAGACTGACCATCACGCGCTTTGCCAGTTAACTAAAGTCAATTTCAAAAATTCCCGATTACAGCGTTGGTCCATTATGCTTTCTACTTTCAATTTCAAAGTTGTTTACCGAAAAGGTTCAACTCATCCTCCTGATTGCTTTTCCCGATATCAAAATTCATGGTCCCACAGAAAAACTATTGATCCCGAGGAAGAATTCCTCGACCGTATTTATTTAATTGATTACATTGCTGATCCACTTGAAAATCGTTTTTACGATATTGGTTTAAATGTTTTATGCAGTTCTGATATTGATCATTCAAATGATTTAAATTGTATCCCCGCTATCTCCTATTCAACCAGTTCTGAAACTCATCACATCAAACCTTCTTCAAATTCAAATCCCTCCGAAATTAGTAAATGGAAAGAAAAAGTTCGTCAAACTCAAGCAACTAATCCAGATATTCACAAGCTAATTGATTTATATCACTCTAATGATTCCATAGCGCTCAAACGCTATTTAATTAGAGATGGTTTACTATACCGAAAGGATATTAATACTCCATTTGGTTCACGTCTGGTAATTGACTCTCAACTCCTTAAAGATATCTTTGCCTATGAACATGAGAGCCCCTTAGGTGGACATTTTGGCCCGGAGAAAACTTATCTTCAAATATCCAGAAGATTTTGGTGCCAATACCTACAAGACCTTGTCAAACAATTATGCGACAATTGCATAACTTGTCAAATTGCAAAGCCCACAAATGTCATCTACGTAGATCCTTCCACTAAACCTATCCCTAAAGAGATCTTTGAAAGATTCGAATTGGATGTGCAAGGACCTATTGTGGTCAATCAGGTTAAAAAGTATATAATTGTTTTAGTTGACATACTTTCAAGATATGTCATAGCTAAGTTAACTAACAATCAAACAGCTTCAACAGTTATCGATATGCTTAAGTCAGTATTCCAAACGTATGGATTTCCTAAGGTAATCCAAACGGATCAAGGAACTAACTTCACAAGTGAAGCAGTTCATGAGTTCCTCAAGGAACATGGAATAAAACATGAAAAGTCAAATCCGTATCATCCTCAATCTCAAGGTATCGTTGAACGATGTAATCGTACAATTGCCGAGAGAGTTAGATCATACGTAATTGCTAATTCAACAAAAAACCTGAAAAATACGCTTGAAGCGTCAGTATTTGCAATCAATACTTCAGTCCACAAAATAACTCGCTTTTCTCCTTATTTTCTAGTCTTTGGTCGACACCCAAGAAAGCCATTAGATAATCTCTTAGATTTTCAAGATGAAATTAATTTCAATGTTGCTCAAGCTAGAAAATTAGCCTTTGCCAGACTCTATTCTCAACAAATTTACCAAATTAGCAGAACTAAAGCTTTACATAAAGGATCCCCATATCGCTTAGGCGATTTTGTATTTGTTAAAAATGAATCAATCGATCCATCTTTAGCAAAGAAACTTAGACAGAAATTTCATGGACCTTACTTGGTTTGTGGAATTCAAAAAGGATCAATTTTATTGCTTGAAACAGAAGACTTAGGTTTGTTTAGTACAAACGTTTCCAACACAAAACTTTATCGAGGAGAACTAAATGACCGAATGAAACAATTAAAAGAAAGATTCTTCAATCCAGACACCTACTTAGAACCAGAAAATTTCAATTTCCCTAATTTAGCTTCAGACTCAGAAATAGTTAATCATTCAGATGATTTAACTCATCACTCTAGTGATTTTGATTCTCAAAATCCAAATTCAGATTCAGACTTAACCAATAATTCAGACAATTCAGCAAATCAATCAAGTGATATTAATCCTCAAAAGTTAGATTCAGATTCAGTTAATCATTCAAATGATTTTGATTCTCAGCAATTAGATTCAGATTCAGACCTTAATTCAGTTCCAAACGATTCTCAAGAATCATCTAACAATTCAATTCAATCAGACCTTCCAATCATTTCAGTAAATGATATTAATTTAAACAAATTTTTAACCATTCCCTTCGATTCTTTAGAATCTCAAACAACTTCAAATGCAGATACAAATTTAAACAATCAAACCATATCTCAAGATATATCAAAATTAGCCAAATCAAGCCCGCATAAATCTTCAAGGATTCAATCAGCTAAAACAATTAACCAAAATACTTTACCAAAACAAATCTCTCATGAGATATTTAAGCCAAACAATTCAAATGAAAGCTTTTCAAATGATTCAAATATTGATTCAATTCATCCAAATTCAACTTCAAATTTCTCCGATAATTCAAATTATATCGAAAAAGAGTTTCCAATCAAAGCTAAAAAGCCTAAAGTTAAAAGAAAGTATTTATCAGCAGATAGAGAAATTTTAAAACAATCCAAAAAACTGTTTAATCATTCAAATGATATTAATCAGAGGCAAACTAGAGCCCAGACAAAAAGTAAAAATTTAGGCGCCAACACTTATGTGTTATATTTATGCTATGATATCTCACCGGTTAAATCAAAGCATGAGAACCAACTCTTAACCATATCTAACTTTGACTCAACTAAAATTTTAACCAATGAGATTAATTTGACAAATCAAGGGAAACCAATTTCATCCCCCACTGGTACCAATGTAACCGAAGTTAAAACAAAAGAATCCTTCTTACCCTCACTTTCATTTTCGTCTCTCATAAGACACAGTCAAAGCTCAAGCTTTATTGTTCGACTTAACTTTCTCAAGTTTCTCTTGTTTTACTTTCACTTGGCAAATCCAACCACAAATTCCAAATTCCTTTCAACTTTACCACTTTACCTTAATTATCATAATCCTTTGTTTTTACTGAACTTGTTTACCTGGACACTGCAATTTTCATTGCACCTTCAAACACAGTTATTTCCAAAATTCTTCTCATTTTCAAAAGTCTCTTCAAACTCGTCATTCCGTTCTTCCAATCTATCCTTCAAAGGATCTAAATTGTTACAGTTTTTGAAAACTATTCCAACTTTTCGATTCCAACTTCTCCTGAATTCAACTCAACTCATCAATCTTCCGATAATTCAATTCATTTCTTCAACTTATCCAAACTCCAACAGTTTCAATCTTCTCTATTTTTCCGATTCCAAATTTTCTAACTCAAACTTTTCTAAGTCTATCTATTCAATTGTGTTAAACTCAAAAGTTTCCAATTCAATTCATCTCATCATGCAACCAGCTAAACGAACCATCATTGAAAAGATTTTACCTTCTGGTGAAACTGTTAGAGTGCCAACTCCTCACATTCGAGTTGATCGAATTCGTTCACCTTCACCTTCACCTGTACCACTAAACAAGTTTCCCGATGCAGACTTAATTCCTGCAACATTTTGTGATGACCCAACAGTCAAAATTTTTGTGCCTCGTCCTCCACCTTCTGTTACTGAAAGTGAACCAGCCGACTCGAACTATCAACGTGTTCATCGATCAATTATGATCAAAGGGTCCTCATCATTACCTTCACTTTCAACTGATTCGGAAATGCTTCCGCCTCCACCTCCACCTAACACAAAATATACTCGTGAAAATTATGATTTCAAAGCGAACGTTTTAAGTGACGATTCCACTGATGATGAGACTGATGCAGTTCGACTCAGTCGAAAACCTCATTCCCCTTCATCCATTCATCCTGAAACTCTCCAACATCAAGTTTACCAAAAGCCTCCCAATCAATGGAACCCTGAGAACTATGCCGATATTTCACGGAAAGGTAAAATTCCTCTAAAGAAATTTGCAAATGATCCGAATGCTGCTAGAGTAGCTCAACAATTAGAAAAGGAAAAGTCTGACAAATTACAACAATTGAGACAAGAGAGACAAGATCGATTCGAGCAATCACCCACCTTCCACAAACGAAATATGGAATTGAGAAGAAATCTCACTGAAGCAATGATTGGCAAGCCAAAGCAATTCGAGGAACTGGCAATTCAAGATGCTGAAAATCAAATGCAGATGACTCCCTACAAAACGATAAGTAATTCCCCTCAGTACAAACTTAACTTCAGTCTTCCAGATCGGTATCACAATATCCCTTTCAAACCCACTCCTGTTCCTCCTCAAATAAATCATAACTTATGGCCTAACCGCTATCTTAAACCATCAGATTATCCTTTTGCAAAAAATGAATTCCCTGCACCTCTACCAACTGCTCCTCTTCCTGATTTCTTATCGGATGAACGATTTCTTGAAATCAAACAAATGATTAAGAAAAAAGCACAAACTTTTTCCATCCTCAAAACTGAATTTAATAAATTCATGCGATTTAAAATTTATGACAATGTATATCATAATGATCTAATTAAGACAATAGATTTGCCTGAGATTCCTCATGGAATAGTTAGAGAAAATTTAACCAACCCTGACTTTGATTCAATCAAAGAATTGATTCAATGTGCCTTTTGTGAGCAATATGCTCTAGAACCTCGAGAGTGCAGATCATGCAAAAAATGCTATTGTCTTAAGTGTATTCATTGGTTACGACAACTTGTCGAAGTTTTGGAACTAATGCCTCTTACCCATCACAATCAATTCCTTTGCGTTTTACCAAAATGCATAAAATATCATTCTCAGAAGGATGATTATCCCTTCTTTCAACCTCTATCCAAGTATTCAACTGTCGAAACATATCGAAAAACTCTCTTCAAATGTAGACGAACTCATTGCCCTGTTAATCTTCCTCATGATGAATTCCTTGAACATGAAAAGAAATGCCGTTTAGGAATCTTTGCAGCCAAAATTTACTTCAATTTCTCCTTTGAAGAAATTCAAATTTCCCCTGAAGTTCGTGAAGAAATTAAGAAAGTTCCCAAAAGTTTAACAAACTTCTTACCCGAGCATCTCCAACAAGGTAACTTCGATTTACCTGAAAATCATAAAGATCATCCCAATCAATGGTATGAAAAAATGGGTCTTTGGGCTTGTCTTTCACATTTGAAAGAAGAAAATCCCAACGATCCATACCTTAGTCCAGCAGCAATACGATCGCTCGCTGATTTCAACTTAAACTTTTGGGATGCCAAGAAACAACTTCATGATCCCACTCATCCTCTATCCGAAAATGAAACTTTCATCCAACATATTGTTGGCTTTGATCCTATCATTGGAAAGAAAGTTGATAAAACTCAATTTCCTCCTAAACCTTACACAATTAAGTGGTCCCGTGTCCCTTTTTACCTCCTTACCGATTCTGAAGAATGGGTTAAAGTTGCTAGAGGAGGAATTCCTCGTTCTAACCCTCCATTTGCTAAAACTGTTGCACCGGAGACCGAAGATCGGTTAACTCCATTCATCAAAATTGATCCTCTTGAGAGACTTTCACCTGAAAGTTTGAAAGAACTTTTGGAATATGCAAAACATCATTTCCCATCAATGAGAGGATTTCGAACTGAACACATTTTTCCAACATCGAATAATGCTAAAGCATTGGCAAATCGCCGCAACAAACAAGATCTAGCTACTCGAGAGTTTCATAACCTCACAGTCATAAATATGCCAAAATTAAGAGTTAATACCGAGAAGTTAATTCAAGAAAATATCGCACTCCATCCCTCTCCTGGAACTACCTTTTCAATGCACATGGCATATTGCCGAATCGATGGATGGACATTCGATGGTAAAAGAGATGCTCCTCGTCCTAGACCAATTTGGGTCGTTATTGTCGATGGTTTCCGAAACATTGTTTTTGAAACTCTTATCCATCATGAAAAGATCACTTATATGGATTCTCAGTTTCATGGATTGAAAGAAAGAGACCTCAAGCATTCAAAATCATTCATCTCTGTCAGAGATCAAATTCTCGCCTTCTGCTTGACCGCTACTGCTATTGTTGGTTCCGGTATAATTAATATGATGAGATCCCTCGACCTTCACGAAGACGAAATTTACGCTCTTCAACACAAATTTAGAGATGTTACCCAACATTTCTCACCCTTTGTTCAAACCCCTACTTCTCTCTCATTAATTTCATTCTTACTCTTCCCTGGCTTTACGCTTCGAGCTGAACCACACTCTCCAGCTATCGAAGCTATCACAAGTATGAACTTGTACATGGCCTATTGGCAAGAAATCGAGGAATCTGCCAGAAAATGGGGCGGTATTAACCATGAAAATATGGTCCGAACTTGTGGACACAAGAAAGTTTCTAAACTTTTGGAAATTTATCAACAAAGAGTTGAAAACAATCAAGCTCGTTGGCCATCTAATTGGGCTTACTATACCCATCATAAAGATCTTAATTTTAGAGCTCGAAAAGTCTCTCCTGCTTCATCACCTACACCCTCTGAGTATTCAAATTATGGAAGCGATTGCAATGTTTCCATTCATTCGCATCATTCATCCGCATCATCAACTTCATCAATTGAATCAATCAATTATGAATACCGGCCTCAAGCTCCTGATCCACGAAAGTCTCCCCCTCAAGATGTCCCTCTGATTGATTTATCTGAAGATGATTCAAACAATTCATCTGTTCAAATCGCTCCCCCACAAACTCCAGCCAACACTCCGCCATCATCACAAACTTCCACAATTACCTTATCTACTCAATCCACTATAGCTCAAGCTATATCTTCATTGGAGTCCTCAACTGAAAGAAAGAGAAGACATCATTCGGGTGAGGAAAGTTCACCAAACTTTCCACCTCCAAAAATTGAGCTAGATCGAAGTTCTCCAACTTCATCAATTTATTCTTACCTCGCCGATTTATTACAAACTCCTCAATCATCTCCGAATCAATTATCCTCCGCATCCTCAACATCTTCACTCACCTCCGGAACATCAGATTCTCAATCTGATTCAACTTCAACATCTTCCTCTTCATCTTCTTCTTCCCCCAGATCTCAAGTATATGCACAAGGCAAAATCATTCCGTACCCAATTCCACCAAGCCCATGGAGAAGGATCGAAAGACCACTTCCTCATTCGGATTCTTCAAGACTTTCCAACATTTCCAGTACTTCAAGACATTCATTCACCAGTACCGCTTCCTCAGGATCTTCAAACAACTCTCAAAGAACCATTTATCCATCACAAGTCCGCTCACACATATTTTACCCGACTCACCAAAGATCTTCATCAAGAGACTCCTCATCCTCAAATCGAAATGCCTAAATCTGAATTAAACTAAGTATTCAAGGTCTTAAACCTAGAGGAGTGAAGGGTAGAAAACTTAGCTTAGTTTAATCATTCAATGATTTCGATTTTCAATTTGATTCTCTTTATTCATATCTTTCATAAGATTTTATTTCATTTAAAAATTCATTTAAATTCACTTAAATTGCTCAAACAATATTTAACCATTTCTTGAAAACTTTCTCAATTGTTAAAACCTGAAAAAAAGGTTATCTTTCAACTCGCAAATCCGTTCTTAAATTACCTTAATTTCTTGTAAAATTTGACCACAATCTTGGTTAAATTCAGGTTCACTTAAAGTTGAATTTTAAGTGACAAAAAGTAAGAGATTAAAAAATCCCTTTCTTTTTCTGGTTAATTTTCAACTGTTCCTCACCTCAACTTTTAATCCTCAAAGCATTGTCAAAGGTAAAGTTATCTCTCAAGAGATATATGTCTCAACATCACTAATGGGTAAAAAGGCTACTAGCCTTAACAATACTAAATTAAGATAAGACATCTTACAAAACCAGTAATGAACCCTTAACCAGACAATTGTCGAAAGACATTCAATTTTACTTTCTTCAATCATTTCCCTCCAAAATTATCCTTTGTTTTACAGAGCTTATAAAAACCAAAATTTTCATTCTTTAACTTCACTTCAATTCTATTGTAAGTCAAACCTCAGTCAGTTTCAATTTCCATTGAAAACCAAAAATTCATGTTCAATTCAGCTTCCATTCCTCAAGGAATCTTAATTTCAAGTTAACCATTAAAACCTTTAATAAAGTTCAAGACCTTCAGTAAAATCTTATTCTAATTATTCAAGTGATTCTCATACCTCTAAGTATATTCTGAATTGTGTGATATCTCTTATGAGATCTACGGAAACATCGATAAGTGTTCAGTTAGGTGCATAGCTTATTCAAGCGATCCAGAATACGAGCTTTATTAGTTTGTAGTGAAAGCAAGCTTTGCAGTCTTCGATCAGATTACCGTAACAAACCTTTCAATGTTACTGCTAGTAATGATATAGTTTCGCTTAGAAAGAGCATGGAATTTTCAGTCTATTAGTCTATAACGCAAGTTATAAAGTTAGTATGCAATTGGGACCGCACGAGAAAATTTAAACAGATTTTGGTAAAAAAATGATTTTTGATTTTGCTCGCAACACAAAAGATGAATCTTTTAAGATATATAGTATAAAATAATTTAATATAATAAATGTTTTATTTTAATGTCACATTTGTAATAATGCGATTGACATCTAATTAATTGAAATTGTTGTAATTCAATTTGAGTGTGGAAAAAATTGTTAAATTTATTCATCATAAGAAGGCATTTTTCAGTTATGAATACAAATAGATAGAATGGAAATTTAGAGGTGATAAATGCCAATTTGTTCAAAAAAACCATGATTTGTTTGCAATTGATTAACAACATCAAAAAGCTTGTGGTATCATTTAATTGTATAAATAAAATTGGTGTTATATTCAATGACCAGATTTGAATTGTCAATTATTTACTTCTCAGCCTGGCATTACAAACATATGAAAACATATACCTAAAACTAAAATTCCTGAACAGAGAAGAAATATTGAATTGACATTTTATTCATTTGAACCTTCATTTGCTCATGTTTTTACCTTTTATTTTCCTATTATGCCCAAAGTATTATTAGTAATATTTCACCCTTTTGTCCAAAATAAATCTTTAAGAAGATTTGTTAAAAATTCATTTCTTCATTTGCCTTTCCATTTCAAAATTAGGTTTTTTCATTTCAACCAAATATTAATAGTTTTGACAGCATAGTGTATAGAAAATGATTCAGTTTAAATGGCTAATTTATGATTTTTACTCTTGGGTTTTTGCCTGATTTCCGTTGTGAATTATAAGTAAAACTATAACGTTCTGATATGGCGAAAAATTGTGAATGAGAATGAATGACAGAAAAAAAGAGCAAAGAGTATAAGTTATGTATTAATACTTTGCATTTCTTACTATGGAAGTTACTTTAATAAACTGAAATGGTCAAGGACTTAAACAATGAGGATACATCATTTTCAACTCTAATGAATAAGTCTTTGGTTCCTTTTTCGCTGAAATAATTAACTATTGAGAAGAAGCTCTCATTTGTAGCTTTTTCAACTCTTTCAGCTTCGAAAAGAGATTCTTTCATCGAAAAACTGTAGCGATAATGAAATGGAGGTGTTCCTCCGTGAATTTTGCAGTCCAGTTGAAGTCTTTCAAACACTTTAACCTCGGTGATACCATCAACAGTAAATTCAGTAATTAGATCTCGGCTTTTCAATGTAGTGCTTAATGTACCAGATTTTTGTATAAGACGACTTCCATTGGTTTTAGTTGCTGTAACAATCACTGAGATGTTGTTTAGTTGAGGCTGGGAAAAAGTGCGTTCAATAACCTTAGAGTTTTCCTCTTGAACTTCATCATTAATAATCCATTTGTAAGTTATATTAGCTGGTTGGATTCCACATCGTCCGGTGAAAAACCCGGTAGGATCCGCAATATCAGCCATCAGTTTAACAGGCGTTACAGTTGAAACAAATTTGTTCATCAAAACTTCATATCTAATATGTTGATTACGATTTAAATTGATCATTCCAGTAATAGAATCTAGAAAAATGAATGAAAAAGTAGTACAATAATTGTTAAGCATATTCTTGATATTGACGGCTTGGTGTCTCATTAACGCTACCTGAAAGCTCGAAAGTATGAAGAACAGTTCCTATAGAACAAGAGCGAACACCAATAAACCAAACATCAACTTTCACTGTATAGTTACCAGCTTTCGATGTTGAAGATGATTCAAATGTTACTGTGTATTCAACTCGATGTGAAATTGAGCCAATAGTTTTATCATGTTGTGGAAATTGGTCAAATGCGAACCGATATTCATATGATGGATCATCTAGTTTATGGCGATTAAAAACTGAGAAGGTGATTGGTGAGTCAAGGGTAACAGGTCCATCGTTTTCAACTTCGAGCCAACGTAAAGCTATATCTAAAGTAAAAAATGAATAGACAAGAAAAGCGTGAACCAAACGGATTCTAAAAGGTGATTGAGTGATTGCACATAACATGCAAGCATAAAACATTTTCAATGGCTACTTTAAAGAGTGTGCAGTATCCATTTTCTGATATCAATTAGGACAGAGTGTCGATATTTTTCATCGAAATTTAACTCTTTTCGATTACCGAAATTTTACCTGTGAGCTCGAAGGTGTCAACAACTGTTCCTACTGGGTGTGCAGGTACATCGAGTTGATACTCCCATACATCAACTTGTACAGTATAGTTGCCAACTTTGCGTTCACAGGTTGATGCAAAGACTACATCGTATACGCATATATGTCTAGGAAATGAGATGGTTTTATCATGTTGAGGAAACTGGTCAAATTTGAACCGATATTCATATACAGTATTACTTATACTCATATATTCATATGCAGTAGTATTTGATTTAGAGGGGTTTGTAACTTCAACTGTAAAAGTGGCTCGTTCATCAGTTGGTACTGGTCCAAAGTCGTATAAACAAATAGTTTGGTTTTGCGAGCAAATCCGTTCACGACACGCTAGAAGTAAAATAAATAGAAAAACGTGAATCGAAAGGATTCGTAAAGATGATTCAGTGTTTGCCCATCAAATACGACATCTTATTGTGATTGAATAAAGTTAAAACCATAACATTAATTAATGTAAAAAGATTTTTCATTGTAGCTTAGATAGTCCATGAAATAGTTGCACTGGATTAATTTTGAACTTACATATTCCATTGATGAGTGAGACGAAACGCAGAATGAAGAATGATGATAAACTTCTCATGTTGCACTGAAGTTATAGATGATTCACACTTGAACAATGTTTAGATGAAATTTGTTTACAAACAATTATCACAACAAAACTGGCAGCTTCATGTTAGTATTTACAAGCGATGATGACCAGGGCTAGTTGTATAGGTAAACCGCACTAGATGGCGACCGAGAAAAAAGTTGCTTCAGCAGACTTTACATTTTTTGTTGCTGCTCTTGCAGTTGATGTCAAATTGATAGTCATAAGGGAAATCAATCCAGAAATTTAATTAAAGTGCGGAGTAAATTGTTAAATTTATTCATCATAAGAGTCTATCATCTTTTGAGTTATGAATACAAATACATCATGGAATTTTTGGTGATAAATGTCTATTCTTTCAAAAAATGATTTTTTGCAATTAAGAAAAAACAATTACAATGTTTTCTGAATCAATTAATTGTATGCATAAATTGGTTTTATTGTATATGATTGATCTGGAAGTACAACTGGAACACTTTCACTCCCAGATGATCGTCTACTTGGACATCTAGCATTCACCTTTAGGATCTGTTGAAATTGATTAATATGCCATTAACCCTTATCTGTCTCTACATACAACTCGTGTGGTTTGCAACTTTTTATTCAAAGTTCATAAAATTTGATTCATGAAGAAATGTAAATGAGTTCTTCACTCAGAGCTTTTGATAAAGATTCGAGAGATTCTTCATTTCTATTCTGTTATTTATGCCCCACGAGACTATAACGATGACAATTTTCGACCTCTGATAGCTCAGTCAGAGACAGTCATTGGCTCCATCGATCCCAACACCAGGCTCATTTGATGCATGAATACATTTTAAAGAATTATATTTTTTATTATACATTACTTAATCACTATTGTACTATTATTGGTTATAAACAATGATTCAATCGCAGTCAGGGAAATGCCATCCATTACAGTGCAATGCAAAAGTTTAGGAATCGCGTTTTTATTCGCATAATTCATTCGCTGCATACTCAAAATTGATCAAACTTGGCAGCAATATTAGAAACAAGTTAATAAATAATATTATCAAAAATCATCATGTAAAATAAAAAACGAAGTGGCCATTTTAGCAATTGAGTATTGAGGGCTTCAAAACAGTATTGCAAAAGTTTAGGAATTCTCCATTTTTCATGGAAAATAATTGAGCTAATTGTACGATTTTTTGTATAATAATGGCTTTATTAGTAAAAGAACAATGAACTAATTTTGCAAAATTCAAATTCAATTGCACAAATTCGCTAGATATCAGTCATAATCTCATTCATCTTATATCTTGACCATTAATACAATTGAAAAACCATTGAAATAAGATACAAAACAAGATGGTGACTGATATCTTTCGAATTTGTTAATAAATGATTGCCATTTTTCCATGATTTGAAGAGCCATGCACAAGCTATAATTTAAAAGCATTTTCAAATTTTCAGACTTCGAAATTGTTTTTTAATTGCCGCATATGCCACAAAATCGACATTTTTCCCATCGAACTCCATGTTAAATTAACTTTGAAATTTTTATCTCAAAAACTTTTGCAAATTTTACCAAAATTAGTTCATTGTTTGTTCACTAATGCAGTAACAATTATACGAAAAATCGAACAATTATCTAAATTAATTTCAATGCAAAATGGAGAATTCTTAAACTTTTGCAATACTGTCTGAAGGCCTCAAAAAATAATTGACAAAATGGACACTCCAATTTTATTTTTTCAAAATTTTTTTCAACATATTTTTTTCAAACCTAGCGAGAGTGTGGATGCCAATTTTGATTCATTTTGCGACATAAACGCATGCGTTATTCAAATACAAACGCGATTCCTTAACTTTTGCATTGCACTGTAGCTCCATCCATGGATCCAAATAAAACGTCTCTCTATGAAGCAGCTCAGATTGTTATTATAAAACACAAACGTCTTTTTCCGGCCATAACTCGTTTTAGGGTAGCAGCCAATTATACGATATCAAATAACCGTAAAAGACATGCCATCTGATTTGAGTTGAGGGATCTAAGTTGTCCAAAGTTGCCCATGAATGAATCACTTCGAGTCCCAATGTTGAAGATTGGTCTTTTGTATCAAATCCAGTTGTTAAAGGCTCGTTACCAGTACTTAGATGGTGTATCATTGCCCCTTTACATGCAACTCTCTTCTACACGGTACCAAACTAGTTCCTGCAAGTTCCTAACTCAATTGATCCATTTCCTCATCAAATGGTGTCTACAAGTCACGACTAATTATGTTTACGGTCAATTGTTTTCATGAATCGACTGATAAACAGTGATAGGCAACCAATACAATTGGGTTTTCATTTGTTTTTGTATTGACATTATCCTTATAACATTGGATGAGTTCAAGAGTCAACATAAAATGAAATTAAATTTTACTTGGTTAACATTAGTTTCATTTGCTTGCTTGATTAATGCAATAATATAATGACAAAGATGATGATTAGATTCAAGCTTACAAATTCATTAGCTTTACAATGTTAAGGTTTTCAGTTGCAATATTTCTGAATCACACTTTAAATAATACCTTGTGTGGGCAGAAATGGGGAAAACAAGGAATAGATCTTCGAAGCTCAAAGACAGTGAGTATTGCGCTTAAATCCAAATTAAAATAATGTTATCTTGCCTGAGTTTGGAGTTTAGTATTTTCACTCCTAAGACAAGATTAACATATGTTATTGTCATTGTTGTTTTTTTGAGTTGCCTGATTAAAGTTGCCTGTTAAAATTAGTGAAATAAGAAACATTTACCATTTCATTGAGTGTTTCAATGTTCAAGTCCAGTTCTGGATCGATATGTAATCCATTGAACCTTGAAGTTATTATCATCAATCATCATTCCCTATATCAAAACTATCAACAATCTTGAAAAGAACAGAAAGATGGTTAAATCAATTGCGGTGAAAAGGTTGATTGTTCAAAAATAAGCTCTTGTAGCTGTTATACTCATCTTTTTCTTTGATTGATATTTATAATAACCAGTTTAACCAAACAATCAAGAGTGGAAACGTGGTAACAGAAATTTAAAGGTAAGAATTTATCTTTTCCTCTCCCCATCTAACTTTCAAATTTCAAATTTGATTTAATTCTAGTAGACAGAATTCATAGGTATTCCTTGTTTACCTGAACCTCTCTTCTTCTCCTTCTGGTAGCCAGAAGTAAAGAAGACCCCTATTTCCCAACTGTCCAACTCAAAATAAATTAAACCTGAAATCCTGGTAGACAGGGTTTGAAGGGGAAAGATTCAGATTTAATGTTAGACCCGTAAAGTTTTGTGAGAAATCGCCAAATACTTTAACTAATAGACCAACAACTTCTTCACCTCCGATCATATTACCACTGAAATCAAGCCATTTTAAACTCTCAAGTATTATTCATATCTTCCAAAATGAATGAGAGTCCTACTTTCTTCAGAAGACAATATGAAAAGTTGACCTGTTCGAGCTTTGGTTCAGTTTTTCTCATGGCCTCAACAATGATTCGTCCCCCTTCGATGGTCATTGTGTTATCACTTGAATTTAATATTTGTTCATAGCATTCTTTCCTCTTTTGACAATTACATAGATTTATGAATGGTTAGTGAATTGTTCCCTTAATCCAGTTTAACTAAAATCCTATTCTAATGTAAATACGAGGTAAATAAGGGTTCTTAGATTCAATTAAATTGAACTTATTCTCATATTACTGATGAAATACTGCAAATGAGTCAGAATCGAGAATAAAAAGAAAAGCAAAATGTCTCAAGGTCTCTTTGTTGAGCAAATTATTGATCTGTTCTTGTCGGAGTCCTTGAGACATTTTATCTTCTTTTTATTCTCTTTGAACAAGTCTGAGAGTAATCGATGGTAGAGAATGTGTACTTTAACTTTTTTGTTTCATTTATACGCAGAGCCTCAAATTGTTAAATTGTTACTTTCTTGATAATATGATATATGCATAAAACTGATTTAATTATCCTTCTAATGCAACAATAAACCATCAACCTGAATAACCAAAAAGTTTTTCCCCCTAAGTAAGAGATACGGATTCTGCGTTTTCCCCCCAGCCTGTTTGGACGCTAATTTCTCAGCAACCTCAATTCCGAAAAAGCTCTGATTATTTTTCGTGGATGAAGTTTAATCATGGCTTTCAGGCTATATAAAAATTTTCTTTAGAATCTTTGAGTTTGGCCACAATCTTTACGCAAAAATTTCATGCTTTGACTTTATATATTAAGTAGATATTAAAAATTGTGAAAATTTTGCATCTTGTTTGCGCAGTAAGTTTGTAATTGTGCAATTTTGTGAGATCGCCGTTTGCAATTTATCTCTCACTTTTGTTAATCTCAGTACCATTTCTTTCTCACAATAAAACTTGTCTATTTGCCTTGGTTTCATCCTTCACATATTTTCATATTTGAATTGCAATATTTTCAACTTTTGTACGTGTATATTCTTTGTTTAGGTGTCTTCAACATTGAAATGAATCTCTTTCTCTATCACCACCATAGTTAGTATCACCATAAAATACTAACCATATTTTATGTGTCCTGTTTTGAATCTTCATCTTTTCACCTTTTTCCACCTCATCTCTATGCGCATCCCTGCTTCATTTTTTTCTCATTTCGTGCCTTTCTTCCGTTCAATTATATTTTTTCATGATTATTCAATCAGTTAACTCTCAAAGATGATGACAATAATGAGTAGGATGGAGATGATGATAAGGTTCAGTATATTCAAATTCATCATCACTTGATTATTACATGAGATGGTTCTTAAGTTGATCACCTTCTTTATTATCGGAATCATTTTTATGTGCAAAAGCGCATGCTTAACACATAAAAATATATTCAACTTGTATTTGCTCAACAGTATCATTATATAAATATCGTTAATCAAGAAAAGAGGAAAACCATTTATTGGTTTATCCTTCATGAATTAAATTAAAGCTTTAAAAAAATGTGAAGGATCAGAAATGAAATTAATTAATATTAAATTTCAACTCTTTATAAACTCTAAGCCTCTATTGTTGCTGGAAAATATCAGTACATTGTGACATTACTGTAACACTAGTTTGGTTAACCCTCTTGGCTGTATGCAAAGAGCGATATAAAATTCAGCACCTTGACGGTTTTTGTAAATAGTTCTTGATTTATATTTTTATATACTTATTTTTTGAATAATTTATGCCATGAAAATCTAGGGAGCTCCGAAAATCGTGCAGTATTTGGACCTATGTCTCTAAAAGCAATCGAACCCAAATTTAAGCTGTTCACAAATCAAAACCTTAATGATTCAATCGATTTCACATTCGATTTTGGCGCAGACCAGATAAAGAATTCTTCTTTTGACAAAAAAAATATACCATATTTATCATTCATGGGTTTAAAAGCGAATTCAATGAAAACGAGTGGACCGGTGTAAAGCATGCTGAAGAATACATCCGTTTGCATCATAAAAAGTAGTTAACTAGATTTTTTTTCTTCAGAAATTCAAAAATGCAATTATAAATTGATTAATAAATTATTTCTCGATTATAAACCCAACAGATATAATATCTTTGCGTTAGATTGGCGAAAAGAAGCCAATCCAAAACTGTTAAACTATTTTAAAGCTAAAGCAAATGTTGCGGTTGTTGGCTCCGCTCTAGCTGATTTCATCATAAGATTGGTAAATTTTACTAACATAAAATATTCAGATGTCCAAATAATTGGACATAGCTTAGGGGGTTACATAGGTGGACATGCTGACAGAAGATTTCAAACCCAAAAATTGCTCGAATAATTGGACTTGATGCAGCAGGACCAGGTTTCAGGGAAACTAATGAAAGTCTTGGAGTCTCTGATGCACATTACGTTGAGAATGTGCACACTGATGCTGCAGCAAGTTGGATGAAGGGTAAAATTACATAAAATTTTAAATATATTCACTAATTAATATTCTGTTCACATTATGAAAACATGCTTATTTATTAACCAAGGTTTGGACTTGAAGAACCTATAGCTACGATTATTTACTATCCAAATGGCGGATATGGACACGATGGATGTAATGCTGAAAATGCGGAAAGGGTTGGCATGACGCAGGGCGCGTCTGGTAATTTAAAATCTAGATTAAATTGTTGATTAAGTCCTTATTGCGCTTTTCTCTCTACTTCAGCTGTCTTTGATACTTTAGAAAAATTATCATTAACACACTTTTTGCTTCTTCTTCAGGTTTTTGCGAAGTGGTAACATGTGATCACCAGTATGCGCATCGATTGATGCGCATCATGTCTGGGGAATTGCCAGAGTATTGCAATTTGTTGGTATAGCATGTGCAAGTTACGAACATTTCCTGCAGGGATACTGTGATTGTGCTTACAAATGTGCCATTCTGTCGCTTTTTGGTTCAAGCGACCCTGAGATACGTTATTATTATAAAAATTAATTGAAAAATGCAATACCTGGTGAAAAGTATTACTTCGTAACTTCTAAGGCACCTCCATATTGTAGTAAGTTTTTTCTTCTTTTCTCTAGTTCATTTTGTTTTTAATTCATTGATTTTTTCAGTGTATCACTATCATGTGGCTGTTAATTTTGTTGATGATAATGAATTTGATAAAGATATGGTTGTGGAAGTGCATGGAGATAATCAGATAATTGAGTTTACACTCAGAGCAAAAAGTCCGACATATCTGATCACTAGTGTTACTGCTTTAGGATACGTTTTAAAAGCAGTTTTAAGGAGTAATGAACCGAATGTATAATATCTTTACCAGTGCGAGCTGTGCGGGTTTCTTTTCTCAGCAACATTAATTCAAAGTAAGACAATTCTTTTTATCTAGATCTTAACTAATCTATACTTTATCATGACAGAATCCGCGGTATGCTTTCTGAACTGTTAGTAGTTAACTATTTTGCAAAAAATAAATCGCATCTCAATGCGTATCCAACTGCGGAGTTCGCTGCGTACATACAGGAGCATCACCTCTCACCAGCTTAAAGGGGGTGCAATGTTCGTGATGACACGAGAGTTCCAGTTTAAAATTATTCAACCCGAATAGTATCGAAACAGACAAGATTTCAGACGGCTACAGCTTTAAATTGCGACCGAATAATCTTAAAAAGCAAAAAAACAAGATGGAAAATCTGCAAAGTTAGTTAAATTTTTCTTCAAGCACATAAAATGTTGAAATGGATTGACATGAATAAAAATGAATGTAAACAAGTGTAAAATTTTGAAAAGATTGAATTGCACATTATTATTCTTATTGACTTCAACAAAATCTCTTTAATGAACCTTGTCATTGTTCTTTGATAAAATATTCAATTACTATTAATACAATATATTGTTTGACTTATAACAATGTGTTGTGCTGTATAACAATACGCTGTTTATGTGTTCGACGATATTGGTTTACACACCTGTGGTCATTGCTGCTCCTTTGAACATCTGATCTTGGATTGTGAGGATTATAAAAAATGCCAATTTTGCCTAAAGAACCATTATGTTTGTCCTACTAAACATTTGCCTTCCAACATTTGTGCTTCTTGCCCGCTTTCATGTAAAATTGGTCATTCCACTTATTCAGCTGCATGTACTACACTTCAAGAGAAAGCTAAACAACTTTATCTCAACAAATATGGCTTTACTCCGTTCTGGATTGTAGTTCCCAGGCATCCAGCCTATTACTAGTGCCATAAAATCAGCATTAGCGAGGCAGTCACCTTTAACCTTGGCTTGATTGCCTTTTCTTTTTGCTCAACGCTTTTCTAGGAAAACCACTTAACTTACTCTTTTTTCTGATCTTTTATTTTGAATAACCTTTAATATTGATTTACCAGCTAGATCTCACCCCTACTCCCAGCTCTGTTTTGATGCATCCTACTTAGCCTCTACACCTCCTCCACCAATATATAAATATTCAATCTTTGTTTATCATCTTTATCTTATCTCTAAACTATCGAAGTTCACGGTTGCCAACTTTAACAATGATTAAGTTTCAACAAACACCTATTGAAAATGGATACAAATTCATGTGATTCTCTACGTTCTTACTTGAAAACGCTCTTTCCGAAGGAACCCAAAAATGATAATGAACTCTTGGAACGTTTGAGAGCTTTGGGAGCCTCTGATCTTACGACCATCACCATTCTAGTTCAGAATGCTATCGATCTGTTCAATCGTGATCCTAATCAGAAACCTAACTTATACCTTTACTGCTACATTTACTCAAATTGAAATCTTATGTACTAAGAGCTCGCCCGGCTATTTACTCTTTATTCAATAAAACAATAAAACTCAAACCTTATCTTACTCGTTGGTTCCCCTCTTATAAGACAGTCCTTAAGTGGATTTCTCTTACCTTTCCATTATGATGGATCATACCTAGGGACAGTCCTTAAGTGGTTTTCTTCCGTGACTCCGAAGAATCTCTCTCGGACAGGTATAAGTATTGTTGTATTCTGCACAGTTTACTTATTAGTTCTCTCCTTCAACTCCTAAACTTTAACCCAGTATCATGAACAGTGAAAGTAAATTTCAGAAAGTCATTGATCAAACTCTATCTAATCTTAGTGAGTCCTCGCTGTCAGCTATCGGTTACTGTAATGAATCGGAACTGGCAGACATCAAATTATTAATCAACGATTCCAGCGGTCTAACTCCGGCACAAATAATCGCTCTACCTGAAATTTACTGTCACAACCTCAAACTGGCTATACTTGTCCTGGCTCATGCTATTCAAGAATTGAGTGACTGCTTAACCAGGGGCCAGTTGTAGTCCATGATTGAAGCTGTGGACGCTCTTCAACCTTCCAAGCTGGAGATGCCAAATGACAATAAACTACTGGATATCCAGCTTGTTTTGAACGTCATTGATGACTTGAGTTTTGATCAGAACCTACTCAAAGGACTGAACTACCAGCGGGTAGATTGGCCAAACGGTAAAGTAAAATTTCTACTCCTTTTTCAGTCTCCTCTGCCAAGAGAGGATCTTGTTTATATTAAAACATTTCATATGACCTCGATCCATCCGGTTATCACTGACTGGTACTATCTTCAGCAGACGAGTTCTTTCTCGAATAGCGAATTGGATGGTCAGTTAATTAACAATTTTGTAACATCTTTTAATTTGCTCACCAATTGATTGACAAATTGTAAGATTTGTTAAGTCACTTCTGAAAAATTTTTGAAATAAAAAACTTTCTTTTTCATTATAATTTATCCTTCGTGTTTCTTATGGTTTATGATGAAAATAGTATTCCAAAATCAAGAAACTCGATGGCTTTGAATCAATCAATTGATATTGGACAGTTGCTTGTAACTTTGATCATCAGCCACTAAGTCAGCTTGATAATGAACAGTATTTATATTAACTGATTTCCAATGTATTACCATTGTAATCGTTCCGTGTAATCAAAAACATTTATTATGGAAATATGTTGACATTTTTGAACTTAGACTGTGTTCAAACCTGACCGGTAATGCCTTGTCAGCAGATGATCTTGTAATTAAGTGAATAAAAAGTACAATATCGATTTGATCTTGAATCCAACTTTAATTCAGAGTCTGGCAAAACGATTGATTGACTTCAATCTGTCTTTGAGTGTTTATTAGGTTGCTGCAATTTTGAACATTCATCAATAATGTTTAACAATTGTCACCTTCAACCTAAAGTATAATACAAAAAGCAAGATAACCAAGAAAAACAAGAAACTTGTTCACAATCAGATACAAATCTAGACTCTTGCTTGCAATAATATTGTTTGAGTATAAATAAAATTCCAATTGTGAGGTTGGAGGAAAGATGATGAGACGATGAAAATGATGAAATAAATGTAAGACAAAGTAAAGATAATGAGATGAGACAATTTAATGCCTTGCTATATATAATAGATCTGCAAAGCTAAAAGCGTGGGTAGAAATGGGGAAAACAAGAAATAGATCTTCGAAGCTCAAAGACAGTGAGTATTGCGCTTAAATCCAAATTAAAATAATGTTATCTTTCCTGAGTTTGGAGTTTTGTATATTTTCACTCCTAGGACAATATTAACATATGTTATTGTCATTGTTGTTTTTTTGGGTATCTAGTAAAAGGCAAATAGTGACAAATAGTGGCAAAAAAGCAAATAGTGGCAAATGTAGCAAATAGTGGCAAATCATATGTTTTTCATCGAGTTACATGTTTGAAATTTATTGAGTGCTTTTTTAGTGCCTGTTTGCTATTTATTAAAATTACTTTCTTTTATTATAAGTCGAAATGAGTGCTGAAGGTAAGTTATGCATATAAAATTAATAGTTTGATGTTTCATAATGAAAAACTTTTTAACAGGCGATTCTACCGATGTTGAGCTCACAGTTGAAACTATCATTGATATGCTTAAAAGTTCGTGTCCAACAAAAACGATGGTACCAGAAGACCCTGGTGTTGCTGTGCCTTACTTATTAAAAAAACATGGTGATGATTATAAACTGGATCCATGGGTTTGGTCAATAAGGCCAACAAGGCAAGTTGCGAAAGTTTTAAAGAAACAATTCAGTTATACACTTCTGGGTAGAGAATCAAAGAAAAAAGTAACTTCAACCCAGTTCAAGCGAATTATTTACATGATGGATGATTGTCCAAACGTATTGGTCATTTATATTGGTGACAAAACCATCGCAAAGGTACGTGCTCATGGAAATTCCAAACGTGGCGTTCCTTACATTCGTGTTGCGAAACAAACAATTGATTTGATTGCTTCGAAAAGTGATTGTAAAAGTGCAAAAAAGCAATATGAGGATTGCAAAAAAGAAGTTAAAATGAATATTCCAACTGCCCTGAACGATCTTGATCGTAATACTTATGAGCTTCACCATTTACCGAGAAATACAAGCATGGTTTATAACACAAGAAAAGCAGTAAAAAATGCCGGTTTGATTAATCACGATGTTATTTATTCAAGTTATGCCCTAGCGAAATCTGAACTCAGTGAAGCTACATTTTTCTATCAACTTGTACCTGACCTTGTGATTATTCTTTGCTCTGTAGGTATCATCACTTTTACCAACAATTTACTTAGTGATGCAGCTTCAGAAAAGCAGGTATTGAGTTATGATACAACATTTAACTTAACTGATTATTATGTGTCTATGTTGTGTGCTCGCAATACTAAACTCATTGGTGATCCAATTTTTCCAGTCGTGTTCATGATCCACGATAAAAAACATGATGGAGTACACAATACACTATGGAAGAACTTCGTTAGTAGTAAGCTCAAAATTAATTGCCATGTTCCGATTGTGACTGATCGAGAAAATGCTATTGTTAATGCAATAAACTCGTCTGGATACAGTGAAAATCATTTATTTTGTTACAACCATTTCATATCTGACGTTAAATTTTGGTTGAGCAAGACGAATTCACCGACAAAAGACGTTGTAATATATAAAGGTATGGTTTCGAATTTACTATTGGCTGAAACTGAAGAAGAATTCGATATACTACTCGAAGGATACAAGAAAACTATGAGTGCGGAGTTTCTAACTTACTTCGAAAAAAATCTTGAGCATCCAATTAAGAAGCATGGAGCTCGTTTCAATGCAAAGAAATTCAATGCTTTCATTGAAGGTGATGTTAAAGTTACTAATAATTTAAGTGAAGCTCTAAATAATATGTTGAAATCGTACCAAGAAAGACAGAAGAAGCATTTACCTGAATTAATGATTGATCTGGTTCAATTTCAACTTGCATTGGCTGCTGAATTTAATCGTGCTCTCAGTAATGTTGGTGATTATAAAATTAAAGATCAGTATAATGCGAGTGCCTGCGAAATCGATATAAATTGTAATTTGGGTGATAACACTGTTGAATCTATTTTAGCACATTTGAAAGATTCAATTGATGTAAAAGAATCTAATGATGTTCATGAAGCTGTTCACGATTAGCAAAAGATGTTGAAATTGATTTCAATCAGAAGATGAGGAATTACACTGTCAAAGGAGCTATTTCAGGACGATGTCATTGTGTTGAAATCAGGAAAGGAACATTCTCATGCAGTTGCAGCGAATCAGTTCGTTGTTTTCACATTGTTTCTGTGGCAGATCATATTGGAATCGGTGCAGATAAGATTGAAAAATTGCCTTACAGGATGTGTAAAATTGAAAGGCGAAATCGACGAACTGGTGGCAAAAAAAGACCAAGAAAAAATGATCGTATTGTTCCTTTTCTTTCTGCTCCAGACAGTCTATTGATGCAAACTATAAAGACAGAATGTGATCAAGATGAGGATTCAACAAAAAGTATGCTGGCAACTCAACAAAATGATGTATTAAATAAAAACTCTGCTGTGGATGAATTACTAGCTGAATTCGGAAGTGGAGATTCTAGTGAAGATGAAAACGAATATCAAATTCCACCAGCGGCAGTTTATACTGAAGGTGCAGTGCCTGATAATTTCACGGTGAAAAATATCAATATTACATCTTTGAGTGGAAATAAATTCCTTACAGACGCTATTGTGTACGAATTTTTGATTCATTACGTCATGATCTGGGGTGCAAATGAAGCAATCATGGTCGTTGATCCATTATTATATACAGTACTTAAAGCATCACAAAAAATAACAAATCAATCTGCTATTGTTAAGCATTTGCATCGAAATGAAGCTATCAACAAGGATTTGCTTCTAATACCTATTAACAAAAATAAAAATCATTGGTTCCTAGCAGTCATTATTTGGAAATCACATGAAATAATTATATATGACTCACTTGTATACGATTATAAAGATGATTTTAAAGCATTGTTAAAGATAGTTGCACTATCAAATCTATTAGCAGAGGTTGAATTCGATGTTAATTTGTGGAGTTTGATAATTGCGAATGATGCACAAGAACAAGAAAATGGACATGACTGTGGAATCTTTACTATTTACCATGCAGCTAGTGTTATAAGAAGAAAGGTGAAACTAGTTGAAGAATCAAGTTCTGCTCGAAAATGGGTAAAATATGTTTTATCAAAAGCAACTTTTCCAATAATAAGTTCATCTAAAAACCACAAAGTGAAAGGTCAGTTGACAAAACTCTACCCAAAAATTTCGGCAGAAATTGAAGAAATCGAAGTCTCTTTTACGAGAAAAGATTGTTTTGAAAGTATGATTTCTAGTTTAACTCATGATCGTGATTTTACACTCTGTAGTGCACCAATTTGTAAATTCGAATTACATCAAAAAGAAAAATCTAATCTCTGTATTAATTGCAGGAAATGGTTCCACACTAACTGTGAACCAAAAAAATATAATGTTTATTTTATATGTAATTATTGTGATACTAATTCTGCTTTTGACTAAAACAAACTTGAGTATTATTCAATTTTTAACTCATTTAAATAAATATTTACATTTCATACTACATATTTGTAACTAGAAAATCAATTTATAAACTCCAACCACATCTGACTAGACCCCAACCCAACCCCAACCGATTTTGTATTGACCGCGTTATAAATTTATAATCAGTATCTATTTCAAAACAATATTTTATTGACATAAACAATTTTTTAATCCTTGAGTCGAATTAAAGGCTCCGGATATACAAAATCACAAGAATCATTGTCATCAGTAGTTCTGGCTTTACAAACAATTTTTCGGTTTTTTGAACCATTGAGATGCCTTTCAGCAGCCGATTTGCAACCAGGAGCAAATGTTTCCTCGCAGGCAGGACATTGGTATCTAACTTTACCTCTCTTTTTAATTTTTTCTTCCTTCGTTTGCTGTGCGAGTTCCTCAATTGTGAACACTTCGGGGTCCCTTGGTTTCATTTTCAATCTGGCTCCGACTTTGTCCTCTTCACCATCAGTATCAATTGTAACGCAATCCAATTTGCTGTACCATTCTGATTTTACTTTAACATGGAGTTCTTCATCAATTTTAGTATATTCAATACGTTTAACCGGCCATTCTATTTCATCATACGAAACCTTAAAGGAAAAGAAATTTAATGGTGTTTAAAGAAATTGTACAAAGAATATTATTATGGTACTACTTACTTTATCAGTCATGTTGTATTTGCAGTGAAATTAAAAAATATTGCGAAAAAACAATACAATAAAACAAAACAGAAAATATAAATATGGTAGGTGAAAGATGGACTTGTTGACCACATGTGTACCAAGAAATACCAAAACAAACAACTCTGTCAGTTGTTTATTGTTTAAATTTAAGTTTAAATTGAGCGCCATCTGCTGTTTGCCTCTATTTGCCTATTTGCCTTTTACTAGAGACCGTTTTTTTGAGTTGCCTGATTAAAGTTGCCTGTTAAAATTAGTGAAATAAGAAACATTTACCATTTCATTGAGTGTTTCAATGTTCAAGTCCAGTTCTGGATCGATATGTAATCCATTGAACCTTGAAGTTATTATCATCAATCATCATTCCCTATATCAAAACTATCAACAATCTTGAAAAGAACAGAAAGATGGTTAAATCAATTGCGGTGAAAAGGTTGATTGTTCAAAAATAAGCTCTTGTAGCTGTTATACTCATCTTTTTCTTTGATTGATATTTATAATAACCAGTTTAACCAAACAATCAAGAGTGGAAACGTGGTAACAGAAATTTAAAGGTAAGAATTTATCTTTTCCTCTCCCCATCTAACTTTCAAATTTCAAATTTGATTTAATTCTAGTAGACAGAATTCATAGGTATTCCTTGTTTACCTGAACCTCTCTTCTTCTCCTTCTGGTAGCCAGAAGTAAAGAAGACCCCTATTTCCCAACTGTCCAACTCAAAATAAATTAAACCTGAAATCCTGGTAGACAGGGTTTGAAGGGGAAAGATTCAGATTTAATGTTAGACCCGTAAAGTTTTGTGAGAAATCGCCAAATACTTTAACTAATAGACCAACAACTTCTTCACCTCCGATCATATTACCACTGAAATCAAGCCATTTTAAACTCTCAAGTATTATTCATATCTTCCAAAATGAATGAGAGTCCTACTTTCTTCAGAAGACAATATGAAAAGTTGACCTGTTCGAGCTTTGGTTCAGTTTTTCTCATGGCCTCAACAATGATTCGTCCCCCTTCGATGGTCATTGTGTTATCACTTGAATTTAATATTTGTTCATAGCATTCTTTCCTCTTTTGACAATTACATAGATTTATGAATGGTTAGTGAATTGTTCCCTTAATCCAGTTTAACTAAAATCCTATTCTAATGTAAATACGAGGTAAATAAGGGTTAACTGTTCAATCATTACAATATCACATGAAATTACCAGGAGAAACTTCATCTTCTTTGATACAAAATTAGACCAAAAAAAACAGATTTACTTTTCCATTTTGTATCAAATGTGAACCTGAAGTTGGTCTACATTTTATCCAAATGAAGAGGTTAAACAAAACTTGAAAAATGTTTACCTTGCTCTTCCTATTGATAGTCTTGAATTTACCTGATTGTTGAACTTGGTTGCTTTTATATTAATGGCTTGCTCAGGGGATTCCAGAGAATCGCATAAGCTAATGTTTCTCTCTGTCAATATCAATAGCACTTTGCACATTTGTAATCAGTTGATACAATGGAGAGGCCATTAAAATCTGATTCTATTTCAATTTTTCAATAGCAAAATTTTGGCCATTTTTGTATTATCCTTTTTTATTACTACTTTATTAACTAAAATTCATGTTGATTGAATTGTTTACTCTCACCTTGATAATAATTTAGTTTACCGGTTTATTATTATATTTACTTGATTACTTTCCATTTCTGGAATCAATCGAAATCTCGAGTGAAAACATAATTCATTTTGACTGGTTAATCTTGCTTGACAACCTTATTTTTGTATTATTTTATTTGCTTACTTATTTACCAACATTTCATTCTAATTTTTTTATTTTCTCTTTTTCCTTACTTAATCATCATTTAAACAAATAGATGAACCTGAAAAATTATTCCTCTTGTCGGCATCATGATTGATTCATTGAACTGTTTTCATGAATCGACTGATAAACAGTGATTGCCTACCAATACAATTGGGTTTTCATTTGTTTTTGTCCTTATCCATTATCCTTATAACATTAGATGAGTTCAAGAGTCAACATAAAATGAAATTAAATTTTACTTGGTTAACATTAGTTTCATTTGATTGCTTGATTAATGCAATAATATAATGACAAAGATGATGCTTAGATTCAAGCTTACAAATTCATTAGCTTTACAATGTTAAGGTTTTCAGTTGCAATATTTCTCAATCATAGCCTCTACAGCCTAAAGTTGTTTTAATAAATGCTCTCGTCGAGATGAGCCATCTTTTGAATTCTTTGTTGAACTTGGAGATGAGCAAGTTGATGGAGTTGATATTATTTTAAGATGATATGATCGTAATCATTATCTTTAATTCCGTAGACCTTCTGTTCAAATCAGCATTTTTTTTGCATCAATTTTCACTTTCAACCTAAAGTATAATACAAAAAGCAAGATAACCAAGAAAAACAAGAAACTTGTTCACAATCAGATACAAATCTAGACTCTTGCTTGCAATAATATTGTTTGAGTATAAATAAAATTCCAATTGTGAGGTTGGAGGAAAGATGATGAGACGATGAAAATGATGAAATAAATGTAAGACAAAGTAAAGATAATGAGATGAGACAATTTAATGCCTTGCTATATATAATAGATCTGCAAAGCTAAAAGCGTGAGTAGAAATGGGGAAAACAAGAAATAGATCTTTGAAGCCCAAAGACAGTGGTGACAATGAAAGTCAGAGAAGATATAAAGGTGGAAAATGGCGATATTCAGGGTTAACGAAAGAGCCATGAGCTAAGAAGCCTGAGTCTTGAGTTGACTGGTTTTGGTTTAAATTGAAGAGGAACATCAAGAAGTGATGAAAAGAAAGGGGAAAAAGCAAGGAAAAACAAGTAAGATAAGAAGATGAAAATGATGATAAAGAGAGAGAGAGAGAGAAAGAGAGAGTAAAAGGAGTAGAAATGAATGTGAAAAGTGAATATTGCGCTTAAATCCAATAAAATAAGCTTAACTTGCCTGAGTTTGGCGTTTTGTATATTTTCACTCCCAAGACAAGATTAACATTAGTTATTGCCATTGTTGTTTTTTGGAGTTGCCTGATTAAAGTTGCCTGTTAAAATCAGTGAAATATGACAAGATGACCTAGAATCTGTTACCGGGATTATTTACCCCAAACTTACTAACATTCCCTCATTTTATCAATTTTATTAATTTTGTGTATTGTTTTAATAAATTTTAAATTAATTATTTGCAATTGTATCTTTTAAACCACATTCAACCATTTTTATTTAGATATGGCTGGAAAGAAAAGAATTTCAGTTGCTGAATACTGGAAAAGATTACCAACACCTTTCCCGATTCTACCTAAGCTCAATAAACTACCTGAAAAACTATTAAGAACTATGATCGAAGAAATCATAGAGACTAAAGAAGAAAGACTAAGAGAAGAATGGAACAAAGTTCCTGATGTAAGAAAAGACCAGATTACCCTGTCTTCTAATGAGACGTTTGCTTTTCCTTTCAAATCAACTTTCAAAGTTCCTGTTTCTGGCCTTGCCCGCTACTTCAACTCACATGGTGCGCCACACAAAGAAATATCAGTCAAATTCCCGATTTGAGATCTGTCGGAACAGATTCCTGGTTAATACTATCATCGTCATGCAATCTTCCACTTATCGTGATCACCAACAAGTATGTGACTTTTTTTCGCAAATTGCAGTGTCCTATGCAGAAATCCCGGATAATTATTGCGGAATTTGTTGGTCCGTTGAGCATCTTACACATGAATGCAGAGCTTGTTCCTATTGCCAAAACCAAACACATCGCCTCAGCAAATGTCAGTTATATAACAAAACTTTACATCCAGACCGTGCTCTTAATATTGTTGCTAAACCCGACACAAAAGATAAACTAGATGTCATTGGATAATCATAAGAGATAAGCAATAAGGATACACGAGGATTAGAAAGTTGGTTAAAATGGAGATTCAAAATAAATGATTACATGAAAAATTAAAATCAATTAAGGTAAATGCAATAAAAAAAGGGGATAGATAAAAGAATAAACGGTTAACTTAGATGAGAAGATGGATTACGAATTTTCCTTTAACCCTCCAATACTACGAAGGAAATCCAATGAGATGGGTTTGCCAAGCGGTAACTCCCAATCAGTTATCCGAATGAAAAATTGGTCGTAGACAATACTTCTTCGTACACGATAGAGTTGTGTTACCACCTCCTGATAACCCCTATCCTCTCCAGGGAACTGAGTGCCAGAAAGCAATCGCCAATATTTTAAAAACATCCCTAGGGAAACCTTTCCATCCCAAACAGTTAACCACTCAAGAGCAGATAATAGCGATCGGACAGCCAAATCTAAAGCAAAAAAAAAGAAAAGAAAAAAAAAGAAGAAGAGAAGAAAATAGGAATAAAGAAAATCTCATTAATACAGTTAAAATTAAACGAGAAATAAAACTTACCAAATTGTGAATCCATTTTTTGCAATAAACAAGAAAGAGTTACGATGAAAAGAAAAAAAAATAGTTGAAAATCGAAGGAACCTAAAGTTAAAAGAAACAACTGTGATTAGTGAATGATTAATAATCGCAAAAACTTCTCCTTTTATTCCCCAACTGAATGGTGAGAAACACATGAATAAATCATTTTGGAAAAATACAGAGAAAAACATCTATCGGAAATCGGAACCATTAATGATATAATCTAAACATTGCTTATACATGATTCCCCCCTTTTTTTATCATATCCCTAATCACTACTAATAACTACTCACCATTCCCTAATTAAATACCTTGGTAAAAAACAAAAAAAAAAGAGAAACAGAATAAATAAATTAGGAATTGAAATAAATGTCTACGTAACCCCCCCCCCCCACTTAGGTTAGCACTCTCTTGCACTAACAGGTTATACATTGACATGTCCTCTATAAGATGGTATACTAATCTAATCCCTACCTATTGTCGCTTAGTGTCGCAATTGTGTCATATGATCAGAAATATTAAAAAATTTTGAGTTCATACCTTTGATATAAAAGTTAAACAGTTGTAGTACAAACTCCAACCGGTGTACCGTAAGATCCATTTGGCCGCTCATCAATCATCCATTTTGCCCAAATCAGTTGATGTGAATCCGGGACATCGAATGTCGTAGTGACATTCCCAGTAACCTCATCTACAACGGGCTTATATTTACTTCTGCCTTCACAAGTTATACTTCCCCAAGGGAATTTCTTCGGGCGCTGGGTTTTTCCAATCTTGTCCTTCTCCACTCCATCCTGTTCACACCGTACTTCACAGGTACAATATAAATACCGGTCTCGTGAAGATCGCTTCCTTCCTACCACATGCTCATAAAGTTTCTTTACACTGCGCGACTCATTTTTTTGTATCAGGTATTCTGATTGAAATAAGTTATCTTAATCGATTAAGTTGAATATTTTTTCATCTGAATGAAACTTAAGTAGACCTAAAGATTAACATAAATATGAAAAATTAAGCATATAAAACTATCAGGCCACACAAATTAACAAAAATGATAAACATGATTCGTCAGATGCGTCAATTTTTTTCGTTAAATTAATTTAATCATTGATTTCAACTCGATTCAGTAATCAATTTTGTTCCCTTTGTTTTTTATGACAAGTAAACATCTTTTGTTCATAGAATTAAATAAATTCACAATTTTATCTTTCTGAGTTTGCATGATTATCTCAGATGCGCTCAGAACTGCATTCCAAAGCTGATCAGCATTATTATACTGATTTTTTTCATAAACAATGTTTGATAACATTGACCAAAGGTTTTCTATTATGTTCAGATCAGGTGATCTTGCTGGCCAGTCGAGTATGTGATTGAAACATTCATTCAAACAAGCACGACTTTCTCGTGAAACATGAATACTGCAATTATCTTGCTGAAAATAATATTCCTCATCATTGAATTTTGCAGATAAAAAAGGATGCACTTTCTCTCTAATCATTTTACAATAATCAGAACTTTTCTGTCGACCAATCATGCGATGCAATAAAATAAAACCATCATAAGTTACACATCCCCATACCATGATAGACCCACCACCTTGTTGACGTTTCTGACGAACTAAATTCCGATTTGCATCAATATAACTTGACCAGTTATCAGGTCCATCAAAAGAGAATCTTTTTTCGTCAGTGAATACTGTTCGAGTCCAGTCGTGATTGGTGGCAATCCATTTCTCACACAATTCTAATCTTTTTTGCTTATGTTGACGGCTAAGAATGATCTTTTGAGTTCCTTTTTTGTAGTTAAACCCAAGTCTTGCAAGCTCTCTTTGCATTGTGCGTTTATTTACCTGAATTCCTGTCTCAGATATGACCTTAGCAGCAGTTACTTTAGCGTTAGCTTGATTTAACTTTCTTACTGTTCTCTTGATTTGGGTTGTATCAGCTCTAAGAATCAGCTTTCTCGGTCCTGTCTTTTTCTTAACTCTATTGTAATTGTTTTTGACCATATAACGGACTGTATTTAGCGGTATTTCCAGAATATTGGCCACTTTTGAGTAACTTTTCTCCCTCTCATAAAGTTCCTTTACTTTTGAAATGAAATCTTTAGAATACATATCTGATGATGAAAAAGACATATTATAAGTATTTAAATCAAATTTATCGAAATTGTTTGTCTTACCGAAGTTAGAGGCCGAAAAAGTAGAAAAAACGAAAAAAATTGTCGCACTGATTGAATGACTAGTTGATGATTTGCTTGTATTTAAGGTAAATTACTATTGTTTATGAAAATATGATTAAACATGTGCTTTTGATTTTAAATTGCCTTAACAACATAAAAATTCCTATGAGAATTAACCCATTTTTACCGCCTAAATCAAACAATTTAATACATTACGAAAAAATATGTCGCGCAGTGTATGTCAGTATAAGTATTAGGACAATATGCACATTGCCACAAATAACAATTGTCGCGTGCATAAGCTTTCGAGGCCTTTTCCTGATTAATTAACAATTTCCTATCATCTTCCTCGTCACTAGCATCAATTCCGGCCCATTCCTTAAGTTTTTGAAGACTGACTTCCTCCATCGTGTCCAAATCTACTGGATCAACAAATCGGTCTTCTGGGATCAGTGAACGTTCCCATTCTCCACCCTTAAGTATACCAGTTGGTGTACGAGCAAATAGAGGAGTAGAAACCGGGAAATACACCATAGATGCTTCGCCGCGGACCGTTTGTTTAATAGGAACAGCTACGGTTGGTTCTGGTGGCTGTTGATGGTTCCTTTTCTTCCCTTTGCGTGATTTTTTTCGTCTTTTTGTAGTATGACTTGTCGATTGACTGGTGCTCATCAACCCATTACCTTCACTATTACCGCCGGCATTACCACCGTTATCTTCATCATTACCTCCACCATTACCACCGGCATTACCTCCAGCATTACCATCGGAATTACCGTTAGGATTACCCTCATCATTACCTCCAGCATTACCTCCACCATTACCACCGGCATTACCACCGGCATTACCTCCAGCATTACCATCGGAATTACCGTTAGGATTAGCATCATCATTACCTCCATTATTACCTCCAAGATTACCATCAGGATCACCATCAACATTCGTACCGTCGCCTCCAACAAGATTTACACCGCTGTTCCCACTGTCAGCTGTAGGTCGAATTTGGAAGTCTATCTCTAAGGCGTCCGAAAGCGACCCATCGCTAGGCGTAGGAACGCCACCAGTAGTTGAGGAAAAGGAGTATTCGGAAGTACCAGCGTCGTCATCAACAGGCGCTGCTGGCAAACTCTCAGAGATTTGATTTTGTGCGTTTACTGAAAAAAATAAGAATATTATGTTATAAGTACTTGCATGCCCTACGCCATACCATTCAATTATAACAACTAGTTTTGAATATGGCACAAAAAACTAGGTGGTTCTAGCCGCCGAGTAGAGATGGCGCTACCAAACAAAAAAAAATGGCGTAGGGGAGCTTTAGGAAAGAGCTATGGGCCTCCCGAGAGTGTAAAGAATGATAAAATCATAGAAAACAAATCTTACCAGAGGGAGAAATGGAGAAAACAAAAAGTAGAAGTATACCCAGTTCGCCTGGTGACATTATGACACGGGGATACAATAAAATAATAACCAAAATAAACAAAAAAAAAACAAAAAAAAAATTAAAGTATATGTATATAACTGTATGAAAACTGTAGATGTTGTTGTTGTACTACATGAGTTTACTTTACCACATGGTTGAAAACCGGGGACCGTTTCAACAATCCAATTGGCTTGAAGGCGCTACGTTTAAACTTATTTTTTAAGAGTACCAATGTAAATATCTAGTTATCGGGAGTCCAAGATGCCGCTAAGTGTTTCGTTCATAAATTTTCATGGTATTTTCACCGTCGTATTCCCCAGTGTTATGAAAAGGAACTCCTTCTTCGATATTCTCCCTCTCTTTGGTAGATTGATCCGTATCATTGATTCTTACACCTTGTCCATATGAGTATGCTCGCCAAATTGGAGACCAATTTTATGATTAGCGCGGGGTGATGTAATGAGAAAAACTTCCTTTCTCATGGCTCATTCACCTAAATAAGGAATGCTTCCTCTCGGTATTGATTACCAAATATGAACTCTATTTGATTATTCCTAAAACCCTAATATGAAGTTATCTCGTAAACTGCTCCCATGATCATTAATATAAAAGAACTCATTAATGTTCAGAAGATAAGTTCCAACTCAGCACTAAATCAACTCAGTTACGCTACTACAAAATCCCTAGCCCCCACAATGTATGAATCCCCTTATTGAATTGATTAAAGTCATCCTAGACAGTAAACCTTTGCATTGTGCATTAACTTTATTGTGTCCGTAACTTTCGTTACATTGCGATAACTGTAATAAAGGACAGAAGTAATGAATAATATTAGAATGTTTTATAATTTTGTTAATCAAATACTTGACGTTTCAATAAAACCATTTTTTCAATAAAAAAGTTTTCATCTCTCATTGATTTTATTGAGGAAAACCAACAAGAAAACATAAATTTGATTATTACATTAATCAAGCTAACATGAAATTCATTATTAAGATGCTACAAAGATGCTGAACAATTTCATTTATTGGGTGGCATAGCATAGTGTGCTTAAAAGAGATCGAGCCTCGAAAGTTGATATACTAATGAAATGGTAAGCTATCGAAACATTCATTGAGTGGCGATCAAACAAAGTCTTCAAATGCATCTTACATCGGTACTCTGTTAAAGCAACTTTTAGCTCGCCATCTGTTGTGGTTTACCTTTATAACTGACCCAGGTCATCACCGCTTGTAAACTATGATATGAAGCTGCCATCGGAGTTTTGATCCATGAAGAAATGTAAATGAGTTTTTCACTCAAAGCTTCTGATAGAGATTCAAGAGATTTTTCCTTTCATTCTATTATTCATGCACCACGAGACTATAACGATGACAATTTTCGACCTCTGAAAGCTCTAAATCTTGTGAAAACTACTTTAAAAATTTGCATATTATTGCAATATTTTCTGAAATTCTCAAAGTTTTGATAATGGAATCAATTAGTCGAAGTTGGGTTATTTTTTAGATATTGATTTTATTAGACGCATTTATTGATGAGTTGAATATTGCAAATAAATTAGATGTCTTAATAAACCGACTTTAATGGTCATCAACCAGCCATATCACTGGAGGAACCAACCAAAGACAGTCATTGGCTTCATCTATCCCAACAACAGGCTCATTTTATATATGAATACATTTTAAACAATTATATTTTTTATTATAAATTACTTAATTACTCTTGTACTATTTTCATAGTAATCAATGATTCGATCGCAGCCAGGGAAATGGCTTCCATCAGCAGGTGGATCTTTGCTTTCCAATGTAGTGCTGAATGTACCAGATTTTTGTATAAGACGACTTCCATTGGTTTTAGTTGCTGTAACAATCACTGAAATGTTGTTCAGTTGAGGCTGGGAAAAAGTATGTTCAATAACCTTAAAACTTTCCTCTTGAACTTCACCATTAACAATCCATTTATATGTTACATTGAACGGGTGAATTCCACAGCGTCCGGTGAAATACCCAGATGGATCACGAATATCAGCAAAAAGTTGGGTTGGCTTTCCAGTGAAAACAGTCAAATCATCCATCGTAATGCAAGAATAAAATTTCTGATCTAGTTTTATAAATCCAATAAATGAATCTAGAAAAATTGATAAAAAGAGTGTTGCAGTCAAAGTTTTAAATCGCTACAACTTTTTACTTTTGGTTCATATTAATGGATTGATGACTCGATAACGTTACCTGTTAGCTGAAAGGTGGAACTAACAGTTCCTAACGAATAAGAAGGGACACCGAGATCCCAAACGTCAAGTTGCACGGTATAGTTGCCAGGTTTAAGTGTTGAAGATGATTCAAATGTTATTGTGTATTCAAGTTCATTTTTAGTTGACACAATGGTTTTATCATGTTCAGGAAACTGGTCAAATTTGAATCGGTATTCATATGATGTGAGATAGTTATAAAAATTGTGAGCTGTGAAGGTGATTGCTGTACCAAGCGTAGCAGGACCATCGTTATGTTGTCCTGATCCAGTTACAGTCTAAAGTAAAAAATGAATAGAGTAGTAGTAAATATACACAATCTAACTCCCTCTACACAAGATAACTCCTTTACACATTCTTTCAAAAATTGATTAATTAATTTGATTGATTTGATCAAATTTAAGAATTAAAAACTGATCAATCCTGATTGATTTATTGAAAAATTTATGTATTAGTTTAATTGAACATGTGTAAAATAAGCATAATAAATTATTAGTCATTGTTATTGATGATAGAGAAAATCTTAAAGATGGGAAACGAAAGTTTCCCTTCTTTAAGATTTGTACTAAAATATGAAAACTGGTTTGTTATTGAGACAGACTATTAAAAGTGAGAGAAGCAACTCCCCCTCGGTGTATAAAAAATGAACGATATTGTCTGAAAAATTTCACTTGTTTGTATATTATCATGTAAAATGGATCAAGTAAGTGAAAACCATATACCTGATGCTCAGTTGATATTAGATGTTACCCAGCTTCAGCCTCTTACTGTATCATTACAATTATTTCAAAATGAAGCGAATGATGAACCTGATACATATAATCAACACTTGCAAGTAATTCATACATCAATAACTTCATCTTATGAGTTTACTTGCTTTTCACGGGATGTTGAAGCACAGTATCCAGATTATATCACACTCGAAAGTCGCTTATCAACTTATGAGACCTGGACTAATGAAAACAAATCGCCGTCTGAACTCGCGCAAGCTGGTTTTCTTTTCATAGGGGAAACTGATACTGTTGTATGTTTTCATTGTGGTATTCACATCCAAAATTGGATTCCAGATGATGATATTTGGGTAGCCCATGCAATTTGCTCCCCTTGGTGCACCTATCTGTATATCAAGTGTGGAATCAGTTTTATCAGATCGTGTCTGAAAGCTCAAACAGTGAAAAGATCTGACACACCGTTGCTTGAACCATCAAACAATAGATATGTTTGCAAAGTTTGTCTCGAAAAAGAAGTAGGAGTTTGTTTCTATCCTTGTGAACACACTGTTACATGCATCAATTGTGCACCAGGTATCGCTTCTTGTCCTATCTGTCGTTCGAAGATAATAGGAGTATTTAAACTGAAATTCATCGATTGAAAAGACATTGATTATGAAGTACTTACAAGAGAATTGTTCAATAGCTAATATTGTAACATCATTTACATTAAATAATAAACTTTCACGAGAAAAAATAAAAGAAAAATTTCAATTTATAAAATATCCTAAACGTTTTTCGGGTGGAATATTGAAGTATCTAGATGGTTGTCTCTTGATATTTGATTCCGGGAAGATTATTGTAACAGGAGTGCAAAATATTTCAACATCAATGATTCTAATTGATCGTTTTTGTTCAAGATATTCTGATGAGATTAAGTACAGTACACATAAAATAGTAAATATTACAGTTTGTTCACAAATATCCGGTGAATTTGATTATCAAAAGCTGTTAAATCATCCAGGATCTTCCTATGAACCTGAACTCTTTCCAGGAATACATCTAAAACTTGATAAATCAAAGGTTATTTATATCATATTTAGAACAGGAAAGATCATTATAACTGGTTTAAAAGATTTAGAATCTATTCCAGACTATTGTGATCTATTTGATTATGAAATAAGAATGAAATTTATATAAAAGAAAGGACTTCATTAATGACACCCCAAATCACCATTGCCATCATGACTCAAGGAGAAGACGCTAAAATTTGGTACAAGAAAGTACTTTTTTCTGTTCAACTAATGGTTCTGGTTGGAATGTTGATTGTCTCTATTGCAAACATCATCTTGAAAACCGGTAACCTTTCCTTGTGGACAGCGCTACTTGGATCATCACTTGGTTTTCTACTTCCAACCCCAAAGATAAAATCTAATCACTCGGAAAACCCCGTACAGAATACATTAAGCTCCCCAGTTGTTATTTAAATGTAATGACAATATAAAGAAATAAATTTATTTTGACCAAAAATTAGAAAATGTCCTTCTCAATTTATTTAAAACACCCTTTTACAATGTTGATCGCGGGGCCAACTGGCTCAGGTAAAACTTTTTTCATTCGTAATATGATTAATAAAGTTCAACATATTTGTCACCCTCCTCCTAAAAAGATAACCTATCTTTATGGTGAATATCAAAAAGTTTTCAATTCAATGCCAAATGTAAAGTTTATTGAAGGACTTCAGGAAGAGATAATAAAGAACGCAGGTGGCGAAGAACCTGAATGGATTGTCATTGATGATTTAATGTTGGAAGCATCAAATCAAACAGTCATTAGTGATCTTTTTACAAAGGGTTCTCACCATCGAAACATATCTGTGATTTTAGTTACTCAAAACTTTTTCATGAGAGGCGTAGAGAGTAGAAATATTAGTTTAAATAGTCAATATGTTGTTTGTTTCAAAAATCCCCGAGACAAGTCAATAATAACTAATATCGGTAGACAAATGTTCCCAACTAAAATCAAAAAGTTCCAAGCTGCTTATGAAATAGCAACATCATTGCCATTTTCTTATTTATTTATCGATTCTATGCCAATGA
>NW_015449936.1:3558900-3625952 GCF_000239435.1 Tetranychus urticae
CCAATGTACGCATTCATTCTATAAGCTATATAAAGATTAAAATGAATTTAAAATAAATTCAAATGCCTATTGAAAGTGTAATCAAGTGTCTACCAACACTTAAAGATCTTGCACAGGCTAAAACGAAAAAACAACAGAATAAACTTTTATCAAAAGCAAAATCTTGCATCTATTATTCAATATCAGAAATAAGTAAAAATATACTAAACGGAAATATATCAATTGACAATCACCATAAAAAGAAACTTGAGCCATATAGAAATCAACTGCGAGTGCTCTCAAGGAAAAGTATCCCATTAAAGAAAAGAAAAGAAATCATAATACAGACAGGTGGAGCATTCCTACCTGCACTACTTTGGCCAGCAATATCTTTTTTGAGTGCAAAACTATCTGATCAATTCAAGAAATGAATGTTGTAAATAAATTAGTTTTAATTCCAGAAAAAGAATATAGTCTACTTAAAAGTAGTAATAATCAAGAGGTGTCACGTGATGTTAAGCCTGCTGAGTCTATTCCCGCAAATCAAGAGGAAAATAATTCTGCAATTAATTTGAATGAATATAAAGAGTCATTCAGAAAAGCCTTGCAAAAATATGAAAAGAAACTATCAGCCAGGCCTAAAAAGAGAAAGTTGAAAAAATGTCAGAACCTCAAGTGGACCAACGTGAAGAGTTTCTGAAATCACTTTACTACGACTTGGATAGTTTCGGCAGTTTTGGGGGTGCGAAAAGACTTTTCAACGTTGCTAAACAATTTGATCCTTCAATCAATTACAAATTTGTTAAGAAATGGTTAATGAGTCAAGATACCTATACAAACTTCCGTACAAGACGAAAAACTTTTCAGAGGCTAGCTGTATTAGTTGATAGAATTGATGAACAATGGCAAGCTGATCTAATGGACATGTCCTATTGGTCAAGACAAAACGATGGTATTCATCATTTATTAGTTGTGATTGACATACTGAGTAGGTTTGCATGGGTGCAACCGTGTAAAGATAAATCAGCATCTACAATAATAAATGGATTTTCTCAAATTTTCAACTCAGGAAGGAAGCCAGAAAAATTACAAACGGACCAAGGACGTGAATTTAATAATAATAGATTTAAATTTTTTTGTACATCTCAGGGCGTTCATTATTTCACAACAACTGATGCATCAATAAAATGTGCTCTAGCTGAACGATTTATAAGAACATTACGTGCACGCATATATCGATTTATTTACTATAAACATACACATCGATACATCGATGACTTGCAAAATATTGTTGAAAACTACAACAACTCGTATCACAGAACTATTAGAACAGCTCCGAACTCTGTAACACGGGATAATCAACAAGCAATAGTGGATACTATACAGAGATCTATTAGAAGTGATGAGCATAAAAAGAAAATGTTCAATGAAAATGATCTCGTCAAAATTCCATTAAATTCTGGAAATTTCGAAAAGGATGCTGTTCAAAAATGGACAGATGAAGTATTTAAAGTTTCAGGAGTCAAAGAAACACCTCAAAAATTCATTTACAAGTTGAAAGATTTACAAGGTGAAAATATATCATCAATATTCTATCCCGAAGAACTGCAAAAAGTTAATTTCGACCCTAGTGACGTCTACAGAGTGGAAAAAATAATTAAAAGAATTTATGATAGATCACGAAGACAATATAAATACTTGGTTAGATGGGAAGGATGGCCACGCAAATTCGATAGTTGGGTTTGGGATCTCGATAACTTATCAATACAAAATGACAACAACAGATAATTTCACAATAGATCTTATATCGAATGGATCCATGAGCATTTTCCCTGGTAATACATTATCGAGATTCGCAAATCAAATTGACCCTGCATTAGAATTAGATGGAGAATGGGAAGTTGCGCTTACTGAAATTTATTTTCCCCTAGAGGTTGAGCCTGAAATTCCCACTAAACTTGAGTTGAAATTTTCAATTATGAGCGCGCATTATGTCGTCTATGATAAGCAAGACTTAAGATTAGAACATCCATGGGTGAATAAAGCAGAAAGGACAGTGAGTATTTTGCCAGGTGATTCAATAGAAAAAATTTTGAATAAACTAAATCACGAAATGGAAGCCGCTACAAAAGATTTGGCGGTTATGAAATCATATCCGAAATTTTTTCTTGAAAATGGTAAAGTAACATTTTCGGTTGGTTTCTACGATTATGCGGCCGCTAAATATGCTAAATTAAACATCTTGACTGACCCATCTCACACAGAGGAAATAAAAAATAAAATAATTCAGGACAACAGGAGCTCAGATAAATTACCTGTAATTATCCCTTCAGCTGATAATGCAACACATGGTATAAAATTCTACTTCAAGAACAAGTATTACGGTAAATGCAGTGTTATTGGAGCTGGAGGGGAGGATTCACCCGAATGGTCATGCGCTGGTAGGATGCTGTATGTTCCGAAATTTCAAGACAAAAAAATATTGGAATATCTAGGTTTTGATCCAAAAGTTCATGATTACACCAGTTCTTTAAGCTCGCAAACACTAAATTTCAAAGGTCTAAAATCATTTGAGAAAGAGGTGAAACTAATGTACGTGTATGCTGATATCATTAGAGATCATAATGTTGGAGGTACAAAATCACCAATATTGCGAGCAATTCCGCTAACGGGTGGTATCTATCAAGGCATTGGTTACTGTACATTTGAGCATCGCATTTATTATCCAATTCGGAAAAACCACATTGAAAGCGTTTCAGTAATTTTAACTGATGATACAGGAGACCAAATTAAATTCGCTGGCATCGGAAGAGTTTTCCTCAGTCTTGATTTCCGAAAGAAAAAATTAATATAAAGAAATTGATGTAAACTTTATGTAATAAAATGATTCAAAGAAAAACATATTGTCCTAAAGATAGTGATTTCAACGATTATTTTGTAAATCAAATCGGTTCGGGATTTGGTGATATCAGAATTGTCAGAGGTCCTAGATATCAAAGGGGTTATGGTTTTGGTAGCTTTATCGCACGCCTAGCGCTTCCAATAATTAAAGCTTTAGGAAAAGAAGCCTTAGATAAAGGTGTTAGTATTGGTAAAAGGGTCGCGCAAGATCCACAAATTCAAGAAGCTTTCAAAGAGGGTGTGAAAGATTTCGCAAGTAAAGGGCTTGCAAAAATCAAAGAGAGTGTCAAATCACAGCAAGGTAGCGGTCGTGTAAGATTATATAAAAGAAAAAGACTGACTGAAGCAGCCAAAAAACCCACACGTAAAGTGCAAACGCGCTCTCTTAAAAGAGCGTGCAGTAAAAACAGAACTAAAAACAAAAAGCATAAAGACATTTTCACATAATGGAATTTATTCACACATCTTCAAGTCCAGCTACTATTGCTGAATTAGATTTATTCAAAATCCCTCCTACACAAACTGTTATTGAGAGTATGTATGACGTAGAATATAGACCAGTAGGATCACTCTCAAAATCAACTGTTTTTGAATTTGTTGTACCTGGATCTGAACACTACACGGACTTGGCTGCCTCATATTTGTATGTTCAATTAAAGATCGATACGGACTCAACAGAAAAAATAATTCCTACAAATAATTATGCTGCCTCAATATTTGAACAACTTGATGTTTACCTTGGCAATGTAAACATAACACCTGGTAATAGCTTGTATCATTATCAAACTTTCATTGATGATGTATTTTTCAAACATAAATCAGCCATTGATGCATGTCAAATAATAAACGCAGAAGATAAGCGAGTCGAGCAAGTGAAGAAAACATTTGACTTTGTTTTACCAATTCATGCTCCAATGTTTCAACAAGAAAAATTTTTGATTGATAATGTACCAATTTCACTGAGATTGAAATGCGCACCTGCTTCTTTTGGCCTGACCTGCAATAAACCTATCACCAAATTACTTTTTGAATTTCAAAAAATATCTTTGTTTATTAGAAGAGTCAAACTCTATTCGCCTGTTCAAATGTCTATTACTAAAAACTTGGGAAAAACACCTGTCAAATATTACTTTCAACGTAATGAAGTCAAATCATTCCATCTTCCCACTGGATTTGCGGCTAACAGCGTTGATAACGTTTACAACGGACAATTACCTAGGAAAATAATTATTGGTTTCGTTACAGATAAATCATTCAATGCTGACCTTGCATCTGATGCATTCACTTTCTCACACAAAAAATTACAGAGTGCTGCAGTTGTTGTGAATGGAATAAAAATTCCTAGTTCACCATATAAACCTGATTTCGCGGGCAAATTATTCATGCGAGAATATTATAATATTTTCAGATCTATGAACCAAGACCATGGACTACCTAAAATCAGATTGGATTATGCTGATTATGAGAATAAATATCCCTTTCTAGTGTTTGACCTCACTGATGACGGTACTCTTGCATCTGATTCTGGTACTCTATCTCTTATTAAAAGAGGAAATGTCCGTATAGATATTCAATTCAGTGCAGCACTTGACGAAGGAATGCATATGATTTTATTTGGTATATATGACAGTATTCTTCAAATTGATGCAGCACGCAATATTGTAACCGATTATTGATGGCCCTCACAACAATTGATATTCAAAATTTCCTCGTGCAGTATTCTGACTTTAAAGGAGTCTATGCAATTGATCAATTACCTGTAACATTATTATCGAAACCATTTGGCATTGTAATCAACCTCGATCCGATTTGGAAACAAGGTTCACACTGGACTGCAGTTTATGTACCTGAATATGGAGCTGCAATCTATTTTGATTCTTATGCTCTAAAGCCTCCACAGCTGATTGAAACATTTATTGAGCGCAATTGTAAAAACTATGGATTTGATTACAACAAAGCTGTTTATCAAGGTGATTTATCAATAAAATGTGGATACTTTTGTATTGAATTTTTAAAAAGCTGTTTTAATAATGATAAAATTCCATTCAAAAAATGTAATACAGAATACAATGAAAAAATGCTGTATAAAATTCAATAAACAATTTTGTAATGTCCAAAAGCATAAGATGAGATTCCATCATCCAAAATATATCTTTTATCATCGAGGGGCGAAAGAGACAGCTTGTTAATTTTAACTGATGAAATTGAATGTTGTTTGCTCTGTAATCGAAAATTGTCATGATTCAATAATACATGGTTGAACAAACAGTCCTTGTAATCATCGATTGTAATTGCGCTTTTGACAATTGCTTTTTGAACTCCTTTTGCAGTAAGCTTCTTTTTTGTACCATATTTTATTGCATAAAGCTTTGATTTTATAGCAACAACTTCATCAATTATTTCGCCACTCATTTCATCTTTAAGGTATCCAAGTTTCTTTTTATTTGTAACATCATATAGAAAATGATCTTGAGGATAATCGGAAAAATCCATGAGAAAATGAAATTCTTTTAAATCATTGAATAAATTTTCTGTTTCAATTTTGTAAATGAAACTATCAGTATCTGTGTAAATTAATGACAAATTTTCCCCGTATTTAGGTAAAAAATGATCATAATGTAATTTGAACATGTGAAGTTTCGACAATTCCAAAACACTAAAGCCAAGGTAAATCGGTTTATCAAGGATTACTTTGAATTTACGTAATTTTATGATTGCTAAGTTATTGTCCAAAATGTAAAATTGCTCAAACATTGGTTGTCTTATTTGTTGTAAGGCTTGTCTGGCATTTGTAGCGACTTTGACTTCACTATGTTTGCGTTTATCCTCAATACTTTTACCGTATAATGAATTGACCATTAGTTTCCAAAAATCTTTTTCAAATGATGAAGTAGCCTTTCTCCTATTTTCAGTACACATTTGAATGTAGGGTCGTAACCAAGGCTCTTGTTCAAATTTAATTATGCGATGCACTTTTTTGAGAACAAGTCCTTTCTCGATGTAAAAACGTAAATTTTGTTCGTGAAGGACATATTTTTCCTTTTTCATTAAATTTGGGACCAGTTTTGCAGTTTTGTAACGCTTGATCCCTTTGGATTGCAAGAATTCAACAATTTCCTTTTGATAATTACTGAGTTGATCATTTTCAACAATTATTTTTTCAGGAGCAAGAGGGTAATCATTATGCAAATCATGTAATGATGCAGGATAATCCAAGTCAACTTCAAGCATGTATCCTGTTTTTCGATCCTGATTAGAATTCAAAATTTCATGAATGACATTTTGGAACATATTCTCTGGTACCCATTCAAAGTTTCTGCATGGTAAAACGTCACTCAGGGCATAACCGTAAAGATTATTAACATCAAGATAGGCGATAAATGATGTTGGTTCCTCAGGGTTATATTCTTCGGAAAATTGATTGTTTGCTTTAGCATGTCGAGACATTGCACATGATATTCCTCCTCGTATTTGATTTTCAATCATTAAAATCATATCAATGTCAGTTAAAAGATCCAACTCCATTCCAGTAAATTTCAAAGATGCATCCCAAGTAAGTCCAGGAGTAGAAAAATAATGACATGGGTCTAATCCAAACTGCGCAAGACTTGTAGCACGAAAGTTTTGAAAAATCGCTGTGAGTAGTAAAACATCAACTTTGAGATAAACGTCATGAAAATCACCAAGGTTCTTGCATTTAAAATGCTTCCATATTGCTCCAAGTCTATCATAAGTCTGTTGATCAATAGTTTTCAATGATAAATTTGAATAAAATTTATCAATCGAAGGCAATTTTCTTTCCTCAAATCTTTCCCAAGAATCCATGTATTCATAAGGCAGGGCACCTTTTGTAAGTATAAATGGTAAATCTTCGTCTGAAAATACTTGCTTTAGAAATTTTGTTTTTTCTTCATTTGACAGATTATTCGCAAGTGTATCCAAACTAGAAAGTAAGAAAGCAAGGCTGTCTAAAAACAGAAAATCATCCATAATGATTGCAATGTATTTCTCAGTATTTTGTGGAATCACGCTAATTTTTCTGATTGAATCTGTCTTGAGACCTTTAATAATTAAATGGGCGTCATAACCTTTCAAATTATGGAAAATAATCGGTAATTTATCAGGTAAACGCATTTTTAGAATTATTGTGCGTGAATTAAACGCAATTATTGTGCGCAGCTCCTCGAAATTTTCCTGTAAGGTGACAATGATCCAGCACTTTATCATCATTTAATCGTTTATGACAAACATAACATTGAGTTGCTCTTTCAAAAATTTGTCGTTCAGTATTATTTAATGAAACTGATTTTTTGTTAGAATCCAAATGTGTTTGAAGAAATTCTCGCAGCTCCAACAACGTTTCAATAAATTTTTCTGATGCATCAGGACCTCTGTAAAATTTTTCGTAGATGATTGAATCATTCCAATCGACAGCAACCAAACCAAATGAGCATGCCTCATGTTTCTGGTACTCAAAGGTGTTACGTGTGAGAGCTTTATCAGATTTTACCAACAAAGCTTCAAAATCTGCGTAAACAACATACGGAAATTTTATTGTTTTTTCTATCTTATCGAATTTACATTTAGTTGGAATATTCTGTTTTCCAGGTAAAATAACCGTTTGAGATGATTTGTTGTAACAAGGAGCTTCATGTTTTGTCAAGGTTCCTTGCTCCCTGAAACCGCATAGACAGTTGTAACAAAAAAATCTCTCCCATGAAGCCTTAGATTTGATGAATGCGTGAAAGTTTGTAATGCAATAGAAGTGATCATTGTAAAGAAAAAGATTGACGTGTTTCTCTTTGCGTGGGTATTGCACAAGCAAAGGGACAATTTTCCTTTTTTTATCAAGTGACAGTGTATAGAGATTGATTGAAATGTTGTTTCGCCTCTTGAATCGTTTTATCTCAGATAAACCAGTCTTTGCACTTACATCACGAAAATCATATAAATTTTCATAATTTTTGTATTGATACAATTTTTCTTTATTTCTTCTCTGTGGATGAAGACCCATGAGAACAGCCCATTTGAAGCAGAACTTTTTGCATTTTGGAGATAGTAAACTTTTCTTACGATGTAACTCGGGTGGTAGTCGAGTTGTGCAGCAGCCTCCGCTGTGTTCCTTCAACTTTCCGCTTCGTATTTCGAGAACTTTTACTTGATCAAGTACCCATCCACTTCCTCTTTGCGTGAATTGATCAATTGAAAGTTCAAGTTTTTCAATCCAATCCTTCATCAAGTCATCAAAATTATGCATACTCGTTAATCTATGCATTTCCGAAACTTTGTATATTTCTGTAGAATCCATTTCACCATCAGTTTTTTGTTTGATGAATTTGAGGAGTACGCATGCTTGCACTTTAACTGAACCCAGCTTTTCAAGTATGTATTTCAGCAGAGCTTCAATGTTTCCATTTTCGGTCGATAAAAGGTTTTCAATTGAAGTCCAATTCTCTGATTTCACGTAAACTGCAAGCGTGTTTTTGTAAGCCTTTTTGTGCAGCTTGAATGTAGCGAAATCACCTAAATCTGTTGTTTTTATGTTTTTACATTGTATGAGATGGTTCAAAAAATCTAATCTATTTAATTTGCGTTTACATTTTTCACAATTGATAGTTTTACATTTGGTTTTGTGTAGAAGCAGAGACTTGTGTTTCATAAACTTTTCACCACATGATTCACAAGAAAACATTTTTACAAGTGAAATTTCATCTCAGAAATATTTGCTTTAAATAAAAATTCGATAACATTTTTGTGAGCGCTCTCTTTTTTATTTTTTTTTTAGTAAAACAAAAAAAGATTACAAGGAAAATTTGAGTATAAAAGATAACATAGTAGAAAAAGATTGAATATTGTGATTACATTTTAGTGTTTGAGTAAACAAAGTGATAAAAAATCAAAATGTGAATAAAGAGTAAAAAGTAGCAAGATAATTATTCATAAATCATATGAACCATTGCAGCAGCAATACCATCAGAGACTGAGTTTGAAATCAGCTTTTCAGCTTCATTTCGAGACAAGCAAATTTTCGTTTCTTTGTAATCTGTTTTGAGCTGAACCTCTACGGAACCATCCAATTTAGCATGACCTGAAACCTTTCTTCCAATACAAGGACTGAATTCAAAGTGATTTACCATACCATTGACAGCCGTCTCCATCTTTTGCTTAAGCACTTCGTATTCTTTGAATCTCAAAAATAGTCCAGCTTTCGTGGGTATAAAGATTTTATTTCCCTGCCACATCCCTTCTTTTTTACGGCGAATGTCCACAAAGAAAATCTCACCATTTCTTTTAGGTTTTTGCACAGCTATCCATAGTCCAGGGGAGATTTCAACGGATAAAAGTTGTTCAAACTCTTCATTAAACTTTTTACGATGGAAAGATTTGTTTGGTGAGTTTACTTGTTCACTGTTTGAGTTCATGTTGAGCACAAGTCGGAAAGTAAAAACTGAATGAAGAAAAGTTTGAAAGGTTCTCTTTTTATACCTAAAGTCCAGAGGATCCAAATCCCTTCTCTCCACGCTCACTACAATCAACTATGTGTTCCACCTCGATTAATTCGGGAAATTCCGCCTTTTCAACAATTAACTGGGCAATTTTCATATCTTTATTAATGATGAAATGTCTATCCGAGCAATTGTGAAGGATAACTTTGATTTCACCAGTGTAGTCAGGATCTATTACGCCTCCATGGACAATAATACCTTGAGATGCGAGGCCAGAACGTGAAGCAATTCTAACGTAGGTTCCTTCAGGGGGTTTTACTTTAATTCCTGTTTTCACAATTACTGTCTTTCCAACGGGTAAAATCAAATGTTCAAAGGACTTAATATCAAATCCAACTGATCCAGACGTAGCTTTTACGAGCGGTGAAGCACTTGAGTAACATCGACTGAAGAATAGAGACATTTTGTGAAGTTAAATAAAAATCCACCCAACTTTTATATGCAAACTCTCAAGGTTGAGCTCACACAAATTATCTTTAAATTTAAATACTTCTTTATTTAAATCTAGTGGCCTTCTTTTTTTCACAAGAATTATACTTGATCGCCTTGCACACTTAGCAAATTAGATATGAATGTGTAATTATCATAATAATTGTGAGAATTTTTCGACAAGGTCATAAGCGACTAAGCGAAAACAATGATACATCAGCACATACTTACGCTAAGAGTCAGCCTTCAATTCATGTTGTAGATCTGGAATCAAATACGTTACCAAATCCATTTTTGTAGGATCATGCGAAATTTCTTTATAATGCATGACGATTTCTTTTCTAAGTTGATAAATTGAGTCATACTTTGATGAATATTCATTCAACCTAATACCAAAGAAATCCAACGCATAAACGAGTTCAATTTTCTCGCCCATTGATAATTTTTGATGAGAAAGGCAACCAGTCCAGAAAAAGTGAAGAATAATGTCACAATAATACGGATCAACTCGTTCTGTTTAAAAGATATTAGTCAGCTTGAAATTACAAAAATCAAGAAACTTACCTTTCAGGATAAATGAATTATTCTCCTGTCTTCTAACAGGACCAATCAAAGATCCTCTCAAACTTTTAGTAAAAGAACTATTGGGAAAACAATTGTAAAGTCTTTTTGTGGAACAAGGTTTCAAAATACGTAGCTTCTCACTATCCAAGTATAACAAGATATCCTTGTTTGCTGGTTTCCATCTAAATACATCAACCAAGATTTCCATGTTGAGTTTGAGATGTTGCAAGATTGACTGCAACTTTTTTCAAAAGCACATTTCTTATATACGTTGTATACGCGATAAAAATGACTCAAAATTTACAAACAAATAACATTTATTTAAAAACAAAATGAAAAGAAAGAGATAAAAAAGATACGAGAAAAATACAAAAATAACAATGAAAACATAATATCATTGAACAAATAAAAATATGAAAAACAATTCATAATAACAAAAAACATAAAAATATAACAAATACATTGTAAACTGGAAAAAGATAACAAAACATAAGAAACATTGATTAAAATGATTATTATCAATTATCAACAATACAAAGAAATAAGGAAAGAAGATCATCCTGCAGCTGCAAATGATCCTTGGTCACGAAGAAATCATCAGCTTCCATCTCCACCAGTGTATCAACAACGTTGCAGCACTCACGGCGACATTCCGTTTTCAACAAAGATGAATCCAAAACGTTGTTTAAGATCTTTTTCATTTCCTTCAACGATTCTCCATAGATATATTTATTCTCCCTTACCATTGTTAGTAAGTGTAGGATTTTTTTATGCAGCGGTTGCTTTTTGTGTAGAGATTTTCTTGGGAAAGTTTTCCGTGCTGAAAATCGTGCCATTCTAATAAAATAAAAAAAAAAGAAAAGAAAAAAAAAGAAAAGAAAAGATTAGATTAGATTAGATAAATGCACAATGAATGAAACAAAAAAAGAAAAAATGTTGAAAAAAAACAATCAAAACATACTTAAGGTGAAATAACATAGATTCGTTTCTCAATGTTTGTACGGCATATTGGACATCCTTTTGTCTTTTTCAAGTATAAATGCTTATCACAATGAGTACAAACAGCAAGATGCCGGCAAGGCAAATATAGAATGTCAAGTTTGTTGACTAAACAAACACAACAAAAGCTCTTTTCAATATCATATACATCTTTTCTTATATATGGACAGTGTGGTGAAAGAATTTCATGCAAATACTTTGGTGAAAATGGCATAGTTTCTTCAGTACCGAGCCGACAGAAAGCACATTGAACGGTTTTTCCATGTCCGGTCCAAAAGAAACCACTCTCAACAAGTAGATTTTTACTCCTTGGTGCGATTGATGTTCCATTGAAAGAATCTAAGCGGTTAGTGCGAATCATATAAAGTTGAAAAACCTTCTCTGGATTCACCCAAATTTCATCTGTTATTTCTTTTTCGAAAATATCATCACTTTTCTTGATTTTAAATACTGGCAAAGTAACAGGCGCTGCAAAGTTATTTTCCAAGTGATCCTTAGGCAAAGAGTAATAAGAAACTTTTTTATTTCCGTCCAAACAAAAGGCAAAACCTCTGTCTCTACCGTTAATAAACGAACACTCTGGACTAAACTGTTTATGTATTTCATCCAAGTCTGTTTCAAGCAAAGATAGAGGAATTTCCAACCCACAAGCAAAACAACAAGCATTCGTTTTATCCTCTTTGCAGAAAAACCCCTTTGAGATTATTTTATCAACTTTTGCTTTTGGAAAATCAGTTGTTTCGAATGAAGAAATTCTATGGTCAGCATGTTTCATTTTCAGATACAAGTGAAGTGAAGCAACAGCTTTTGGGCAAGTCCAATGCTCGATAATTGGTGAAAGCATATTCTAAAAAGTAATAAAGAAAATTTTATTAACGTAAAATTTCAAATATTACATTTCTTTTCATTTCAATATCGTTTTTGATCTTTTTCAAGATATTACAATGATTCTTACACTTAGAAATAAAATGTTTCTTATATTTACAATTTACTAACCAATTCATTGCTTGGTCAACTCTTGGACAATTGTTTTGAGCTGCAAGAATACATAAACTTGAATTTGTGAATTTAGAAGAGAAATTGTTGACAATTTTTCTTTTATCTATTAACTTGATTTGTTTTTTGTATGAACATGATTTGCAGTGAAGAGTTTTATATTCGAGTTTTTTATGAACTTTTTTCAAGTATTTAACATATTTAGAAGCCAAACAGGGATTACCAGTCTTCTCAGTGGGACATAGTAAATCTTTCGGGATTTTCGGGTAATTTGTTATTGGGACGATTCCGTGTTTCTTGAAATAATCATTTTTACTTGGAGCACGAAAACCAATATTTTTAGTGGGTTTAGATAAGTTTTCAATTATTATTTTCATTGTCGAGACTAAAAAGACAAATGAGACAAATTGTTAGAATTTTACCAATGAAGTGATTATCTATTGAGTATAATCTAAAACTCTTCTACGAATCTCTTGATCAACAGATGATAAAAGTCGTAAAAGATTTCGTCGTGAAACGTACAAGTGATAGGCTTCAAAATCAACAGTGATTATTGTTTCCAGCATAGAATGGGTCAAATGAGGCGGGGTAAGTTTTAAAATGGTGAAAAAATCAAGGATTGAGACGATAAAATCAGCAAGATTCAAAATTTGATTTGTTTCGTTTGTATCAGTAAATGCATTAGCATGAACTTGCGTGGCTGCATCTTTTTTTCTAACAAACAACAAAGATGTTGGATTTTTCCCAGGAGAAACTCGATACATTGTAAACCTATCTGGAAATAGTCAGCAATAAGAATTGAAAATTAATAAAGACGCTTAACTCGAAAAGAACAAAAAAACATATATGAAACAGAAGCAAACAAAAAAGTTTCAATCCACAATCATAATCAACCATCAAAGTGATTTCGATCGAAAAAGTTTCAATTCACAATCAAAAATCACTATCAAAGTGACTTAAGTCAAAAAAGTTTCAATTCTCAATCAATATCAACTAACAAAGTGAGCTCAATTGAAAAAGTTTCAATTCACAATCAATATCAACTAACAAAGTAAGTCCAATTGAAAAAGTTTCAATTCACAATCAATATCAACTAACAAAGCAAGTTCAGTTGAAAAGGTTTCATTTCACAATCAAAATTCACTCTCAAAGTGAGTTCAATTAAAAAAGTTCAATTCACAATCATAATGCAACTGAAAAGCAAAGACAACCAAAAAAGTTTCAATTCACAATCAATATCAACTAACAAAGTGATTTCAATCGAAAAAGTTTCAATTCACAATCAAAAAGTCACTTTCAAAGTGAGTTCAATTAAAAAAGGTCAATTCACAATCAAAATCAACTATAAAAGTGAGTTCAATTGAAAAAGTTTCAATTCGCAATCAAAATTCAATATCACAAGTGATGAATGTCAAGAAAGCTTCAATGCACAATCATTATACGCTAACAAAGTTAAGACAATCAGTAAAAATTCAAATCTCAAACATAAATCAGTTGCAAAGCAAAAACAAATATAAAAGTTTCAATTCACAATGATTATTCATCATCAAAGTGATGAAAGTCAAAAAAGTTTAGTTTAAAGTCATAATGTAGCTTAAAAGCAAAGTCAACCAAAAAAGGCACAATTTAAAATAAACAATCAGTGAAAATACAAAGACAATCAAAAAGTTCCAGTTTACAGTCATAATTCATCAACAAAGCAAAGAAAATCAAGAAAGCTTTGATTCTCAATAATAAATGACTTACAAACCAAAGAAAGTCAAACAACAATAAACAGTATAAGTAAACATGCAAACAAAAAGAGACTTACGTTTTAACGTTGCAAAACAGACAGATAAACGCAAAAATCAAATAGAACGAATAACCAACCAAATTCGAACCAGTTGATGGCTTACAAACGAGTATCAAGGGACAAGACCAAAATTTGAACAGACCAAAGCAAACCACGTCGGATCAGAAATACGAATAAGAACCCAATAAACTACTCGAATGAGATTAAAAAGACTAACGCACAAAAACAAGTTACACCACTAATTCAAAGATTAACAACTAAAACAATGCAAAAAAACTGTTTTTTTTTCGCACACAACAAGAAGATTGAACTTTGTTCAGAATAAAATGAATCTGAATATGAAGATGAATTCGTTCTGTATTTATACTTTATCACAAGGACATGTTGTTTTGAAACAATGTTTCAATTTCTGATTCGATAATTGCTTAGTTAATTATTTTGTTTAATTAATTGTAAATACACAACTATCATTAATTACTCAAATTTTGGTAAAGCTGTCTGAAGGACAAGCATAACTGTAAAAATTAGATCTCCGCATTTTCCGATAAGTGTCCTTGTCAATGATGAGAAATTAGACTAGACTTAATCTAGACTTTAATCATCTTAAAGGTTGGTATAATTACTCTATCATTCACGCAAAACAATTAAAAAATTCATAAAACATAACTCTTAAACAGCAGGAAAGTAAAAGATAACCCGTCTCAAGGTGAATGTAATTGTCAGACAATTGAAACGGTTAAGTGAATTAGACGAAAACCTGTCTCAAGGTGAAGGAAGTTATTGAACAATTGAAACATTCAGTTATTTAATGGTAAACACAGCTTCAAGGTTGACCCTGAATTAATTAAAGAACATCGAAAATATGCATTCAATTTCGATCAAGAGGAGTTATCTTGTGTAGAGGAGTTAGATTGTGTATATTTACTACTACTATAAGTCAAAAAACACGATTCAAAATAATTTCTAAAGGTAAATGGACATAATGATCAGTCACCAAAAACTCAAATAGCCGTTTTATGTTGGGTTATGATGTGCGATATCCATTTTAGTTATCGACTAGCCCAAAATATCGATACTTTGGCCGAAGTTTACATTTTTTCTATGAATGAAATGCATATCTCACAACTTCAGTGGATCTGGATTTGAACTCGTCTATTTGTTGGTGAATTGCTAATCTTACCTGTAAGCTCGAAGGTGTCAACAACTGTTCCTAGTGAATGAGTTGGGACGCCGAGTTTAGTTTCCCACACATCAACCTGTACTGTATAGTTGCCACCTTTCGGTTCACAGGTTGATGCAAATTTTACGTCATAATATGTAATATGCATTAATGGCCAAGTTGATACGAGGATTTTATCATGCTGTGGAAATTGGTCAAATTTGAACCGATATTCATATGTAGCATTTGATCTGCGGGTATTTGCAACTCTAATCCGAAATCCATTTACAGTGTTAACTACGAAAGGTCCAATTTTCAACAGACTAAAAGTTCGATTGTGGGACCAAACACCTATATCACGGACTGAAAGTAAACGAATTGGACAAGAAAATGTGAATCAGAAGGATTTTCAAAGATGACTGAGTGCTTGTAAGCTTATATCAAACATATAATAGCATCTTGTTGAAATTGAATAAAACTAAATCATGACAATAACTTATGCAAAAAGATCTTTTATTTTAGCTTAGAAGATCATTAATTAATTTGTTTGAATAAATATTAAACTTACGATTTCCATTGATGGATGAGATGAAACACAGAATAATGAATGACGATAAACCTCTCATGGTTGGTCTGAAATTACAGATGATTTGAACTTGAACAATGTTTGGATGGAAACTATTTTGAAATATTAATATTTATCGCTACAAAAACTCCAATGACAGCTTCAAGCGGTGATGACCTGGGCTAGTTGTAAAGGTCAACCGCACTAGATGGCGACCGAGATAAAAGTTGCTTTAACAGAGCATTCAATGTTTTTAAAGACGTTGAATGTTGCGATAACTGTAATAAAAGACACAAGTAATAAATAATATTTAATGTTTTATAATTTCGTTAATAAAATTTTTTTCGTTTCAATAAAACTATTTTTTCAATGAAAAGTTTTCATATCTCATTGATTTTATCGAGGAAAGCTAAGAAGACAGCATAAATTTGATTATGACATTAATCAAGCTAAAATGAAATTCAGTATTAAGATGCTACAAAGATGCTGAACAATTTCATTTATTGGGTGGCATAGCATCGAAATGGCTGCCAGCAGCTAAGAGATCGAGCCTCGAAAGTTGATATAATAATGAAATGGTAAGTTATCGCAACATTAACTTCATTTAGTGTCGATCAAATAAAGTCTTGAAATGCATCTTACATCGGAACTCTGTTAAAGCAACTTTTAGCTCGCCATCTGTTGTGGGTTACCTTTATAACTGACCCAGGTCATCACCACTTGTAAGCCATAATATGAAGCTACCATCGGAGTTTTGTTGTGATAAGTATTGAAAACAGTTTCCATCTAAACATTGTTCAAGTTCAAATCATCTATAACTTCAGACCAACCATGAGAAGTTTATCATCATTCTTCATTCTTTGTATTGTCTTATCCAGCAATGGAATATGTAAGTTCAGTATTTATTTGATGCAATTATTTAAACTAACAAGCGTACTGTAATATGAAAGCTTGTTTGAGGTGTAAGCTTAATTATCTCCACTTTGTTCTTGTCTATTTTCTTATTTTCAGCCTGTGACGCGGCTGTTACGTGGTATGACTGGGGTCCTGGAACAATTGGTGTACCAATGCAAATTAGAGTAGCATCTGACTCTGGAACAAGAGGCCCTTCATATGAATTTCGATTCAAATTTGACCAATTTCCACAATATGATAAAACTATTGTCTCAGATCGAAGTTATGTAGATTACGTTGTAACATTTGAACCAGCGAAAGCTGGTAACTATACAATGCAAATTGATGTATGGAATTGTTATCACGGTGTGCCTTTTGATTGGTTAGGAACTCTTAATTCTACCTTCCAGCTTTTAGGTAACGTTTCGAATCATCATCCCAGAAATACTAAAATTAAGCTTATTTTGGGTATTTTTCTAGATTCACTCACTGGAACTATAGCTGTAAATGATGATGAAAATAAAAAAGTTGTTTCCACTGCAGAGGCATATGAACTCACTGCCAGAATGAGTTATCATTCCTGGTCTTTCGAAGCAACTAATATAACTTACAAATGGATTATTAATGATGAAGTACAAGAGGAGAGTTATAAGGTTATTCAACATACTTTTTCCCAGCCTCAACTGAACAACATTTCAGTGATTGTTACAGCAACTAAAACCAATGGAAGTGATCTTATACAAAAATCTGGTTCATTCAGCACTACATTGGAAAGCAAAGATCCAATTACTAACTTTACTGTTGATGGTCCAACCGAGGTTAAAGTGTTTGAAAGACTTCAACTGGACTGCAAAATTCATGGTGGAACACCTCCATTTCAATGCGAGTACTTTTTTTGGATTGACAATCCTTACAGCGAACATATCAAAGTTACTAAACATTCGAATGAAAGCTCCTCATCATTAATCAGATATTTCAGTGCAAAAGGAACAAGAACTTTGAGAATCATTGCTAAAAACGATGTATCCTCGATTACAAAGAGCATGGAAATTTCAGTCTATTAGTCTATAAAATACAATCGTGGCCGCTCGAGAAAACTGACAGAAATTTAGGACAAACCAAAACATTATTTTGATGTTGCTCTCACCAGAAAAGATGAATCTTTTTAAATATATAATACAATATGATAAATATAATAAATGTTTTATTGTAATGTCACATTTTTAATAATGAAATTGACATATTGATTGAGTTTTTGAAATTCAATTTGAGTGTGGAAAAAATCTTTAAATTTATTCATCATAAGAACGCATTTTTTAGTTATGAATACAAATTAGATAGAATGGGAATTTAGGTGATAAATGCCAATTTGTTCAAAAAACAATGATTTGTTTGCAATTAATTGACAACACTAAGAATCTTGTGGTATCAGTTAATTGTATAAATAAAATTGGTGTTATATTCAATGACCAGATTTCAATTGACCATGGCTTTGTCAATTATTTACATCTCAGCCTGGCGAGAAATGGGAATTCAGTTCCAAACTGGATTTTCCAACTTTAATTTAGCAATAAGATCTCCTGGTGAATATCAAAATCTCTTTCGATTTCTTTTAGCCCTTCTTTTCGTTCACCTCAATTCAATGTCTCCATTCAATCTCCGTTTTTGCAATCACGTACATTTTATATCGTCGTTTATTTAACATTTTATTAAATAACACTTTAACACAACAATTTCACTTTCGTATGATTAACGAAAGGAATGCTTCTATTTCTTGGTTCAATGTTAAAACTGTTAGCACAGGGTAATTTTACTATCTGATTGCATAAATCTGAGTTTTTAATCAAGCAAAGAGCGTTAAGTTTAATTCCTCCAGCAGCTAATTTGATGCTTAAATCATCAAAAGCGGAAGAATTAACTTTACGAACTTAATTCAAAATGATTTTGTATGAAAACATTCAATTGACCAGAAGAAGCTGATTTGGAGATTATTTTATTGCTAAAGATATTAAACCCATGTTGATGTGGCTTTACTTGGAGATGGTGAGGACGGTGATTGTTTTAGCAGTGATGGATTATTGTACATTCCAGCTGAGATTAAATGTTTCTCCATTTCTTTTGATCCAATGAACGATAATCCCTTTCGATAGTTATTCTCGTTTTCAAATGAGTTCGATGTTGAACCTTTTTTCAATTCTGTTGGGACAGAATAATTATTTACTATTGACTCTTCTTGGACGGCATCCTCTTCGATTGGTGGACACATTACTTCAAGTCTATACGGACTACGATAGATGCGTCCATTGATTATTCTTGTGCGCGAGTCACGAAGAGCAGTTGGTGCTTTGAGATGAGATGAAAGTTGACCGGTTGAGGGTGACAATGAAGGTGGAGATTGAGGTGAGGCCAGTGAAGATGAAGATGTTGATGATGGTGGTGAGGGTAATGATGAGGGTGAAATAGATAATGACAAAGATGAAGTTGTTGATGATGGTATTGTTGAAGTTAATGATGGTCGAGCTGATTGTGACATTTCGTTGAGAAGATGATTGGTCATTGATGTTAATGGCGTTGATGGTCTTGAATTAACCGATGATATGGTTGATATTGGGCTGGCTTGAAGCAAATCTTTTGCCGATACTGTTGACTTTTGAGTGGATCCAACTGGACGAGCGGCAGCAATGAGTTTTTTGAAATCATGAATAGATGTGGGTTTTACTGGTCCTAATCGATCAGAAGCTAAACTTCGACGACATCCTGGTACAGTAACATCAAATCCATTTGTCATTTCTTTAGTAAATGACCAGCTTCGCCTTTGATTAGGTGAGAGGAGGTTTGGTGGTGAAGGTAATGGTTCACTTTGGGGGGATGTAATTGGAGACGGAGTTTCTGCCGATCGTTTCTCTAGTTTTCGTTTGGAGTCATAAATCATTGAAATCAAATCACTTGTTGATAGTTTACTTCTAACTGAACCAGAACTAAGCAGAGTACCAATGGGTGAAGGCAAATCAGATTGAAGTGCAGGATCAACAGGACTAATATTTACATTGAGAGCGTCTTGAGCACGACGTTCAATTGACCCAAGACCTGAGAAACTATGTCTATTCATGTTGAAACGAGGTTTTGGAAAAGTTGGTGGACCCACTCGACCTGTGACAACAGTTGATGGCGTCTCAGAGTTTGGTGCTTCTACTTGAATGTTAGCAAGTGGTCGATAAGGTGTTGATGATAATGGACTTGGTGCTACTAATTTTGGTGGTGAACAATCTTGTTGCAGCTTTGATTGGGAATTTTCATTCTCTTTGCCATCCAAAGATTCAGTTAATGATGCATTGGCTGCTGAATTTGTTGGTTGGGAAGGTCGATTATTATTTGTACGGTCATGTGATACAATTGATCGATTTTTAGATGACACAGTGTTTACGGTTGCTGCTCGCGGACTGATAAGACACGCATCTTCAACGGAAGGTCTAGGCAAAGTGGACCATTTTTTGTTTTCAGCTTCTAATTTTTTTGCTCGCTCTAAATAGGCCATTGGGTGATCATCTCGACGTCGTCCGAGAGAATTGGATGGATACAAAACTCGACCATTAGAATCTAATTCCACTTTAACTTGTTGTTGTTTAATTTTGTATGGAAGAATCAATGTACTCGGTCGCTTTTGATTAGAATCAGATTCTTGTGATTCATTTTCGTTTCTTTCACCCTCTGGTGCTTTCATTTGAGGTAGATTAAAATTTGTAACTTTTTTGGGCTTTACAAGATTTTGAGGTAAATTTGATTCGTTTTTTGATGGAAATGATGGTTCCATTTTGTTCGAGTAGGTTCGGTTTTTATCATTTTCAATTTCTTCTTCGCTTTTTGATCGAAAATCAGAGCGAAGTAAACTTTGAAAGAAAACTTGATCAGTGATTGGTTTAGGTAGATAAGGATTGGAATCAACTTTTTTCAATGTTGCCAAATTTTTCTCAATTGATTGAGGTTTGTACAAATTGTCTGTGCTTAGGCCATTGATTGATCTGGAAGTACAACCTGGAACACTTTCACACCCAGATGATCGTCTACTTGGACATCTAACATCAGATTCACCTTTAGGGTCTGTTGAAATTGATTCATAAGCCATGAACCCTTCCCTGTCTTTACATATAACTGGTGTGATTTTAGACTTTTTATTCAAAGTTCCAAACGAGAAAATTTCTTTAATCTTGAACGGCTTGTAGCTACCGAATAATTTCTTTTTACTTTTCTCTTTTTTAGATGCTGATTGCTTCTCTCGGTTTGATGATTGTTTGTCCACATCATTGGTACCTATACTTCCATTGGAACTAGTACCATTTGAACTATGCTGATCACAGACGTCAGATGATGATGAAGCTGATGATGATGATGTTACATTACAAAGAGAGGGATAATCAGTTGAGCCGATGCACGTTTTTGAGCGAACACGTTCACCAAGTTTATCACTTTGTTCCGACTCAGAATGATTTCTGATGGAAGGTGTTGATGATCGTGATTGAGATCTTGATGAATCAGGTGGGTTGGAGATTACATTAATTGAGGTAAAGCCAAAGTCATTTGCAGTTTGATTTGAACTAATTGCTGTTGATCCACGACCTAATTCTAATGATTTTGGACGCTGATGCTCACTATTACTGTAACTATTGTTGTCGTTATTGTTACTATTAAAAGTATATTTACTGGAAGAGCCATTTGTTTTACGGATGCTTGAAACCCTGACTGGAGGCGGAGGTGGAGCAACTCTTGACCAACAAGAATCATTATCTTTATTAACAGGTGCTCTACTTGGTTTAACTGGACTGGGCTTTTTGACAACTTGATCTGATGAATTAAATGAAGAAGCATTGTTTGATGTATTCACAGGCGTAATCCCACTTTCAGTGTCTGTTTTGGAGTACATGGAAGTAAGACTCATATCTCCGATGGTGCTATTTGAACTCACTGAAGAGGCTCGATTGCGATGAGACTTTACACCACCACGAGAAGAGGTTCCAGGTGATGTTATAGTATCATTTTCGCTGGAAGAGGCGACGCGTGAACGACTATCGTCCACAATATTGACAGATCCCAATTTGGAGTCGCGAAAAAGTCCACTGTCAGTATGCATAGAGGTGTAATAGCCATCAGTATCAACTGAATAAACTGATTCAACTTCATCGTCAATGTGAAGGAAATCTGTTCCACGTTGGTGATTAATGATTGAACGATGATGGTGCGGGTGATGGTGAGAATGGGAAGATTCCGAGTTTGAGGGACTCATCGGTGACAGTAATTTAGAGTTTTGTTTATGCATGTCATATCTATTTTTAGATCCATTGGTATTCATATTCATCTGACGGTCATTGGTAATATCTGGCGTTAATGTTTCGGTAGATCCATCGAAATATTTCAACCAAGACTCGGAATCACGATTGGCAAACCGAATTGACCGACCATTAAGCTCAGTTCGTGTTGAAGCTGTAGGTAAACCTGACTTTGTTGATCGTTTTATTACGGCTTCACCGCATATTGCACTATATTGTGGATCTTCTCTACTTTTTTCTAAACCAGAAAGACGACTCATGGCATATGAAGATGAGATAGCCGAAGTATCAGACACATATCCATTTGAATCAGCTGCCATATAACATCCACGGTCAGTATCTTGTTGTGTGGTTAAGGTTAAACTCTCCGAGAGAACGGAATCTTTACCAAGAGATGATCCAGAAGGAGATCCTGGCGGTGGACAATTTTCTTGCCCTCGTTGATTGCGCCTACAAACTCCAATATTACATTTACCCGAAGAAACATGATCAGAATCAACTGAAGCATGAGTTGAACTAGAAGCCGACCAATTACCACTTGATGATCTTCCATCATCTCCTGGACCTTTGGCTGATGGTCCGTCTCTCATTTTAATTCCGTTTGATGAAAGGTAACTTTTCACTTCAACAGCGGAAGGTAATTGGGTGGAAGACTTTTTCTCTACTACAGTGGTTCCACTTGTACCGGAAACATCACTGGTTGTTAATAAACTTGATGAACTAGGATCATGTACAGAGTTAGGGGATCGACCCACACCAATACTATTGCTATTACTACGTGAAGTGGAAGAGTTGGGCTCAATTAAACTAGAGCTACCAATTGATTTAACAGTTATCACAGATCCACTGAAAATGTCACTTCGATCGTCTTCCCGATGAACCTCTGCTCTACACTCAAGTTTAGTTCCACCAAAAGAACGTCTTTTTGCTTCTTTCAGGTTAACTATTCGTCCAGTTGAGTAAATAGCTTCAATGGTTCTCTCAGTTTGACAGCTTTCATCAATTTGATTTAAAGATGATGGATCTGAGTTTCGCCTTTCACGTAATTTATATTTAGATGGTGATGGTCGTTCAGTTGTTGCTGATTTATTAGTTTCATGAATAGTATTACGTCGCTTGGTGCGTTTACCACGAGATGAGATTCGTCGGCGAGGAATTTCTTGATCCCCCTGGAGATAAGAAAATGAAAGAAAAGAAAAACAAGAGTTAATAAAGGTACAAAATTGGTACAGATAAAAGAGAAAGTAAACATTGATTGAACTGTAAGATGATACCTCGAAGGCCTGAGACTTTGTTTAATTGCAAGTTAAATTGAAGGATGAGATGATGATAAAGGGGAGAAATGAAGGAGTGAAAATGGAGATTTGTGTGAACAAGTGATAAATGGTATTTGAAAACATGAAAACAATTCCTGAAAATTGTTTGTAAAGTAACGAATTTCAGAAACAGTGTAAAGAAAACTAATGTAAATAGTTAGCTGGAAAAATTTTTGTAACAAAAATACGAAGAGGAAGAAGATAGTAGGAGAAGATGCTGATGAAGATGGTAAAGTAAATACAGTTATGTGGATGACAAGACAAAAAATCAGAGGTTAACTAATTTGAGGTTTTAATTGAGTACCAACTCATCATTTAGTGAAGACAATTGAGGTGAGTAAAAACTCAAATATTCATGATAATGAGTGAAGGAGCATTCACCGAAAGAGACAAATGTTGATGATGATAAAGTCAGATTTACAGGGAAGAAGAAAAAAAAGCTAACTTCAAATGGAAGATGAGAGAAATAAGAGAAGACCCTAAAAATAGCGATTTGACGACCTGGAAAGAAGCCCTTTCTAAATAGATTCAGATACGATTAAAATGGTTCAATTTATTAGGCAAGAAAAAAGTACAAAAAATAGAACTAAGAAGATGAAGAAGGCGAAAGTTGAAGAAAAGAGGGAAAAAAGATCTTAGATTTTGATGTAAAGTTGACAGTCTTGAAGATTCTTGGAGCTTTTAATTTACAAGATTATTGTAGTTCATGGAGGATGATAATGGGAAATGAAAACTTCAAGTTGGCTTAAAATGCATGACACTTACAGGGAGAGAGAGAGAAGAGATAAGAAGTGAGTTTTGTTATGGATGAGAGAGCTTGGTGAACATGAAAGATGATAATGTTGATAAAAAAAGGAATGAAAAACAACTGGTTAAGTTGAATGGATAAACTGAAACAGACTTGTCAAACTTTGAACCGAACTTTGTTTACTGTCAATGAAACTCCACTGGAAAAGTTCATGTAAAATAAGCTCATCATGATCAAAGGCAAATTTTACTCAACGATATTTCATGCGCTAAATTAATTTCTCAACATACGCACTCTCATCCTCATCGATATAAATTTTATTTGTCTAACAATATCATTTTCATCCTTCTCTCTCTGCCTCTTTTTATTACCTTTTTCATCAGGAAGATGGTAAAGGTATTATACAAAAAATAATGATCCATTCAATCAACTGGAAATAAACTCACATTACGGTCAGAAAAAGTTGTAACCTTCCATGAACTGAGGTCAGCTTTTTTCCCTTTTTACTAACCATGGAAATTACCTATCTATGGATCGCCAGGGAACTACTTTTACTGGCGTTGTTGTTGTAGAGTTCAATTGAAATTGTTACCTTTCCATTTCATTTGCCACCATAACTTACAGTTTATTACTTTTTTTCAGCATTCTATTCTCCTTTTCTCATTGATAATGGAGAGTGAGAATAGAAGGGAAAATGATTGAGGTAAAAAGCGAAAAAATTGACCAGTAAAAATTGAATGGTTAATAAATTGAAAGAGTAAAGAGTAAAAATTGAGAAATCGGAAAACTGTTTGGTTCAACAGTTTTTATGGTCAACTTTTGTTATATGGACTTTTAACATGCAAACCACACAACTTGGGTTGTAAAAACTAATCAATCGACAGTGAATTTTAATTCACAATTCAAATAAATGATGGTATGCATGATAAAAATAGCTTATAAGTATTAATAGATCGAATCCAATTGGTGAAATAGCTGACCCTTTACTTTATACTTTGAGAAATGTATCAAGCTCAAGTGTAACTGATTGTGTCTTTTCAATGTCTGGAAATGTAACTTTCCTTGTGTAATGTTTCACACTGTACATTTGTGTTGTCTTGCTACAGTTCATCATTCACTTTGTTTTGACCATTCACCCATTTCAATCTTTACTTAACCTTTTGAAAGTGAAACTCAAGCTGACGCATCTTCACCTCTCACGCTCCTTATTTTCACATTGTATTTGCTTCTAACGGTTCCCATAATAGGCAATAAACTTCCGGCTCTGTAAGCGAAAACAAACTTCCTTTCCTTTTTCATCTTTCAAAATGAAGACCAAACAATAATCCTCGACTGACTTCGAGGTAAATTACATTGGACAAAAAAAGTAAACTTACATGAATAAGTGATCTACGGAAACTGGACATCCTTTGAAAACTGGAAACATCAATTGGTATAAATGAGGCGGGATATTCTTGAGCTAAAGCTTCAGTTACTTCATCTGGTGATGGTAATCTGTAGATTGAATCACTATCAGCCTCGTCAAATCCATTGGTTGAATTGTTTTCCTGATGACTGTTTCTTGAGGTCACTGTAATTGGAGTCTTAAATTTTTCAATTAACGCGTTCCTTGGTAATTTGGCAGCTCGAGCCAATTTTTCAGGTCATTAGTACTCTTTGCTCGACAGGCGCCTTTCACTTATGGTGAGAGGCAAAAGATTGCCTCATTCTTGTCAGTCGTTTAAATCATAGACCAGAAGATTATATAATTGTTATTTAGTTTAGTGGTGCATCATAACCCATAAGTAATCATGGCGTATGAATGTACCGGTTATCAAAATAATAAGATTAAATTGATTGGTAACACACACAACAAAGACGATTATTTTTCAAATGAAAAAGGTATGTTCAAAATAAGTATAGGTTCATTATCATCATTTCTGTGAACTTTTCCTGAACAATATAATAAGCACAGTGTATAAATCTGTATGAGAGAAAGAGAGGAAGAATAAGGTAAAAAATTAATTAGCCCAAGAAATTAACTTTGATGGCAAACCTGTCATCCAGAGTAAAGTCAAAGCTAAACTTTACTAGATTGGATTGGATAATTGTTTCATGATGGATGAAGATAAATGGGATGAGAAAGTACTGGTCATGATGCCACAAGGATTAAGACTTACTGTGGGCTTGATCATTGAAATTTAAGATACAAAACACGAGCAAAATAACAATTTGGATGGTTGATGATCAATAAATTGATTGAATCAATTTAGGACACAAAAAAACTTGAAACATCCTTTGGTTAAAAACGGATAGAATAACAAAATTGGTGACAAAAGGTTCTCTTAAGAGTTACCAATTAGTTCAGTTAGTAATGTGTTCAATTTAATTGAAAGACGTTAATTTGGGACTGTTCATGTTTTGAAACAAAATTAGCAATCAGCATTAAATTAAACGCAAGTTGGGTTAGGTTGAAATGATGATCTGATGCTCCTTGTTACAGCAACATTCAAATGTGACTTGCTTTGATGAAGAGTCAAATTAATTTGAAGGTTGAAAATCCTTAATTTTGCGTGAGTAATTAGTCGTTTTGTAAATTGAATTAACCTTATCTTAAAATTAACCGACATATTTTGAAAATGGCGACAAATGGATAAAAATAAGTAACCTTTTGACTAATCCTTTTTGTTTTTAAACAAACTGATTATTCTTATCTCTTATTAAGGCGCCAAAAGTGATAGACAATATCTTTTTGTAGACATTTTTTGATACTGTGAATCACAAGATGTTACATTTCAAGATTTCTTATCTTTGGTCTCATATTTCAACCGATTTTACTTTTTTTTAAATAAACGTTACCTTTTGCTGTTCAATCTCTAGGATTTCTGCTTTCTTTTTCGTATCCGCAAAAAATGGTGAACAAAGATAACTGTTGTGATATTTGTAATCTTCCAATTTGAATTGGTTTAAAGGTGAAATCGATGCTTTCTCGTAGGCATATTTTATACATGGTGCTCGTTTATCTGGTGAAAATATATTTGTTGTAATCTCTCGATTTGCTTTGAAATGGTCAGTTATCCTCATGAAGTCGTTGATTGAACCAAGAGCTAAATAAAATAGGTAAGAGAATTAATTTCATTGCTATTGAAAAAATGGACTGATCGTTTATGGGGTAAAATCTCACAAAACATAACCATTTTAGACAAGTTTTCAACAATTGAATTATTTTTTATTTGAATTCCTTGCAACTTTACTTCTGTTTCATCCTTTCCTCCAGGTTTTTACCTGTTAGCTAGTAAAGGTTATTTTGTCTGAGCTTTTGTGTGTAAAAGCAATTGCATGTTTTTTTATTGGTTAGTGAATTGAACTGGGTCCCTAATTGAATCACAGTAATTATGGCAGCTTTTTCACTCTGTCTCGTTTATTGCCACGTTAGACTCATCAATGAATTTCAGACATGGGGCAATTTAAGTGAAGCAAAAGGGTAAGTCTTGAAACCAATCCTCATGAGTACATCATTAAAGACTTACTAGAGAAATAAAAGTAAAATAATTTCTTTCTTTTTCTTCTAGACGCCATGTTTTACTATTTGCATCGTTCCTCACGTTACATTGGCACGAAGAGACTTCCTTTCAGCAAAATAAGTGATTAACTTTCTGATCCAATAAATGCTTGCTCTTTGATTGCAAGCTTTTATTTACCATCATACCTGATGTTATTCACATTATTGATTATGGTTGATTACGGATAAAGAGAGAAACTAACATACTTAAAGAATAATTCATTGAATGAGAAATTGATGAAACAAACAAAAAAAAGGTTGCTTCAAGGCATAAAGTTCAAGAAACCATTAAGCGATTCAACATAAGAAAGATGAAAAGATCTCGCTAGAACTAGCAAATGATCAAACCATCATGAATTCATAAAACTGGTGGATGAGGGCAACCAATAATGGAGTTTTTCAATCAAGTCAACAATTGAATTTATGGATTTGAACATATTTGCTCAAAGCTGTTTCCCTTAACGCCATGATGCTGATAGTGATAACACTTTGGAAACTGGACATGATTGCTATTATTGAGGAAGGTACAATAAGAGTAACTTTTTCAATTAGTTAAAGATGGGAACAGAGCTGGGTATTTGAATCGTTCATTACATTCTGCCCATCAATTTATTTATGATGGAAAGTGATACAATTATACTCAAGTCAACGAGTAAAAAGGATAGCTTGAAGCATGACAGCAAGAAAGATGGAATATGAAATTGGTGAACCAAAAACCAGATAAATGAATACACATTGTCATAAAACTCATGATAAGGTCAGTATAAAGCAAACTGTTGAACTACATTGACCATTTCCTCTTCCTTCCGTTCTTCATACATTTCTTTTTTATACCTTTCTCATTCACCTTAACTTGTCTTTCTTTTTTTTCAGCTCCCGTTCATTTCAATCTTATAATTGTCAGTGCTGAAGCTGTCTTGTTTTTGCAAACCTTTTACGCTCTGATTGTTAATTTAACATTATCAAAGGTAACTTTACGTAAAGGGTAACAATGGGACTCTTGCGCTTCCCACTTGAAAGTTTAAAATACAAAATAAACAATAATTGAAAGATATCTTAATGATTACTTCAACTTTAACAAGACTCATTATCATACTAATCTGAAACCTGTAAATTTATTCTTTTAGATGACTCGAATAATGATCATTAGAAAAAAGCAGGATAACTACATTATAATGCTCATCTTTTGATGGTAGCTGTTGCTTTCAGTGTTATGGTAGCCATCACAACCCACACAAAGTCACTTCAGTCAAGCAGGAGAAACGTTTTTAGATGAAATGAAAAATTTAGAAGTAAAAGGAAAAGGAAAAACCATGAACAAAGGAGGAACTTTGATGCTGTTGATGGTAAAATTGAACGGAAAAATTATCCAAATATTATATAAGCATGATGTAACCATGATATGAAGCTCAGTGGTCCTCAAGTGATAACGACTTTCCCTCATAACTTTCATTCATATTCATGGTTAAAATATGTTGCCTACAGACACAAAGTTTCACCAGATAATCAGTATCATGATTATAAGGGAATCAATCGTAAGATACAAAACCAAGAAGATTAATTTATCATACATTTATGGCAAAATGGAAGAAATGTGCCTAAAATGAATGTGAAATTGCTGGAAAAAAGGCCACACATTGACACCAATTGGATATGCAATATTATCGAAGGAATCGCGACCGAAACGGAAATTAGGTTAATGTTGTTACTGCTGTTGTGGAGTTGAAAAGCCGAAAGGAAAATCTATAACAATAGAGTGTGCTGGCCTGATTGTTATTGTGTTTTCAAAAGAATGCCAAAAAATTGAAGTTGAACTGGCTAGTTGAAGTTTATTTGTCAAATCATTTCACAGTGAGAAGAGGATTAAGTTTTGTTTTCAAGCCTTCCTCTTTGGTGGATAATGCATTGACATTGACATAACAATCGACTATTTGTTTTTGGCTTTGATCATCAAAAAGGATAAGATTGAATCTATTTTATCAGCTTGATCATCTTCTACCTACCTCTACTGGATCTTCTGTCTATAATTGATAAATCAATATAGATGAATAAAGAGACAGTAAATGTATGGTCATTTGGTTTACCAAAAAGTATAGAGAAAAAAACTCGTTCAACTAAATTATTGTTCAACAATATATCAAGAAACAATGATGAACTATATCATAATGTAATCTTGTTGACAGTATCAGCAGTTGAGTTATTCCCGGGACATCATCACCACTATCATCTTGTTCATACTTTTACCATCATCAGTATTTTGATGAAACCAAAAGAAAAACAATATCAACTGTTAACAGTGCGACCCATAAATCATGCCTATCAACAATAATGAAAGAAACATCGCTCAATATACATTACAAACAATGCATAATGAAAATCCAACCTTGATCATGACGAGATAACAAATCCGATCAGACACGTTTCTAAATACCTGATAAGATAACTTGGACTAAAGACAAAATACTAATAAAATTGGAGCTAAAATTAAAATCATGGAAAGTGGTGGGATAATGATAAGAATCGGAATTACTAGAAGAAAAATGGATTGAAGACCATTTACGGTAGACCACATAAAAGACTTGAATTGTTGGAATGCATTTTATAAATAAATGCGAGACTCACTAGAATGGGAAATGACAATGAAGGAAAAGGACCAAAAATAGTTAACCATTTACAGTAAACCTACAAATAACCATGGAAATCTATGAATTACAAATATTTCCAACTTTTCCATTCTTTTTGTTTCGCTTACAGAGAGCTTCATCTGTACTACCAAACAGTAGGAAAAACAAGCTTAAGGGAAGCGAGAAAAAAAGTTATATCTGTTGGTATTGGAGGCGTTTTCCTTTCGCCAGAAAAGCAAAAATATCCACAACAAAATACACGCCATTATGTAATCACCAGTACAAAACAGCAAGTACAGGATCAACCTTAATTGACAAAAAAAACACGACTAAGTTTAGTCTCAAGATATAAATATATCTCTTGATTTTTCTTCTGAAAAATTTCTCAATGTTTACCATCAAGCTTATTGACTTACATTTCTACAAGATTTGATTTTCTGTCCTCAAAAATGGAACTTTGGATTGGCGAAAATCGTTTCTTCTGGATTGATTTATAAAAGCTGAACAAATAATGGAAGCAGAAACAATGCAAAACTGTGCATTCAAAGAAACTCATCCAAGTTTTCTTTGTCTTTAAACTCTACTTTTAACAAAAAAGTGTTTCCAGTTGACTGAAAAGCGTTTCCACTTTTCAGGTATTTCATGGTAAAAAAGAGATAATTTTATAGTCTTTACACACATCAAAATTTTGACGATTTTCATTAGTATGCATTTATGCAGATACATGATATCATCAATGTTAATTTGATATAATTTGTTGACTTGTAAGGTAAACTTATTAAGCCCTATTACATGATTGAATTATTCATATCAATTTTCAGCTCATTCAATGAGTTTGGACAAGAACAAGTGAAAAACTTTCTCTCTTTCCAATTCTCGCCCTTGAATACAGATCAGCATTTGGCTTGTTAATCCTGAATCTCAATCCAATTCTTAGTCTTTTAATCCACTTAACAACTGAATCTTGATGAAAATTTTTGACCACCGACGTTGATTTCCAGCTGACTATTATTAATGAATCAAAACTGTACTCATTATGAAATCAATGGTTACACAGCGCTGTTACAATTTCAATTGAAACAATTTAGGCAAGTAATTTAAAAGTTGGCAAACGACCACAATTTTTACCAAGAAACATGATTAAACTCAATTAGATCAGTGTTTAGATAAAGTTAAAGATGGCAAAAAATTGAAAGCATAAATATTCAAAAGCATTTATTTCGATGAAATAAGTAGAGCTAAATATGATAAATGTAAAAGATACATTTGATGTTCATTTCAAGTTGAAACCATTTCCATTCTCCTTATACATGTAACTCATGGTAACCTTTTTCTTCTTTTACAGGTTGATCCATCATTATCATCATCAACAACATCAACATCATTCACATCATTAAAATTTCTTCCGTTTTTCCTTCGCAATTTGCACAAGACTTGACTGGATTAACTAGTTGTTTGGGATTCACAAAGGCAATATAAAAGTACCTACGCCTTTTCACCTTTTTTGGTCATTCCAAGCGAGATCTTTTTCCTTTTTTCTCTTTCTCTTTCTCTTTCCTCTTCTTCAGCCTAAAAGCTCAATAGAACAAGTATTATGATGATTTCCATGGGTGAGGTCACCATATTAGCTAACATTAGTTTCTATCCTCGGGCTATCTTTGGATAGGTGAGAGTAGAAAGAGAAAGACAAGGTAAAAAAGACGAAAAATGCTGCAAAAAGTAAAGAGAAACGAGATTTTTTGTTCCAAAGGAAAATATTTACAAGAAAAAAATGGATCATCAAAAGCAAACTCTTGAAGATTAGGAAACGTGACTTGGAATCAATTTCAAGTTTTCATTTACTTCAATCATAATTCACTTTAAATATCAACAACATGGACGTTAACAACAATGGCCCAGCAAAATTTTTGAATACATTAATAGAGATTGGTTCCTTTTATCTCGAGATAAATCAACAATTTAAAAGTGGGAGAATCAACCTTATCCTTGATGTTTCTCTTTGTATTTGATCAGCTGGAAAGGTGGAGAGAAACAAGAATTTCCAGTGTTTTTTTTCATCAAAAAATCAACACAAAGAAACCAACAACACAATCACCTTTAAAATTGAAGGTCTATCACCGATTTAAATCAAGAATAATCCTGTATACCTGTGAATCAACAAGTCTCATCACAATTAGAGTTTGATCACAATAAAGGATAAAGAGGAAAGAGGAAAGGCTTAATAAAGTATCAGAGAATCTCACGAACATCTAATATTTGAATCTGTATTGAAACAACAACAAGCCTTTCAATTGATTGAAATGGATCCATTAATCCTTTTTTTAAACTTGCCTACACACAAATTGGTGAAAAAGTGAAGCAAATGATTGATGACTGTTACCATTAACACCATGCACTTTACCAACACACTTTAAACATCCCAGCATCAATGGCATTTAAATACCAACAATTGATGGTCACATTTCAACTCTACAACATTTCTGGAAGCTTGAATCAAATATAAACAAATCATCTGATCATCTTTAAGTCATAAAGCACGGATAATTTTACATTTCATCAATTTTATAAACAATGTTGGGTCATTATACCGATTGTACTGTATCGTGTCCAGTAATGAAATGTGCTTACGGTTAGTGAAGTGAACAACAGACTAACCAATCAAGATTAACAGTCATGATCAATGGAGGCGCACAAACAAAGGTTATGCCAGTGATTAGCAGGGGTCCAATAATTAACTTACCAAGTTAATTGATGGCTTGTAATACATTTTTGTTAATATAAAAAGAGCTGTTCAAAGTAATTTTAACATATAAATAATAACTTAAACAGTGGACAGCTTTTTATTCAACAGAAAATTAAAGGTTGGAAAATGTATTACTTAACATCATGATTATAAATATTAATTGATCAGGTAAGAGATGAGAAAATTTAAACAATGAATTTATAAATTGTTAAACGATTATTCCAAGTGTTTGTAGTTGGCAAAATATTTACAGAAACAAAACAGAATAAGAATTAACATCATAACTATCGTTGTTTAATTAATTTCTCATGTTAAGTGTTAATGAAATGATTTGTTGCCATAATAATAATGATAATTTCATCTCTTTTTCATTACAGGACACAATTATGAATAGGAAAGACTAGGATGGGATCAATATGCATGTTGACCAACGCCTTCACTTAATAAGCTCAGGATGTTGATTAAATGATGACCCTTTAATTGGCTATTTAATCATGTTTAATTAAAATTGCTCATTGTTGATGTCAGCAATGATAACTTTCATGCGGTTTTCCTGGTTAACAATTACAAACAATTCAATCCACTTTGAATGTTAACTGCAAACATCTCTTAATTGTTTAATTGTATTAATCCATCATTGCAAGTTTCATCTCGTTGGATGTTTAAACTGTTGATTTCAAGTTTACCAACTCAACCTTTTGAAATTTAATCAGCAACTTTGACTAATCAAATTAACAAATTAATCAACATGAAAATCAAAATACTCTTCCCTAGCATTGGTTAAACCTTTGTACAGTCAATTTAATTTTTCTTATAAATATTCATGTTTCGTCTCAAATTGAATTTACAATTAAAGAGTTGAATTGAAGAAAAATGATTATTTTTATTTCAATTTTTTTACCCAAAAATAATAGATTCAATATATTAAGTAATAATTAAATTTTAAGCAGATTGCAATGATTAACATTTCTAATTATAAAAAGAGATTTTCGTTTATTTTGACTTCCATCTTTCATTTTTCAAACCTCAATCCAACCTAATCAGATTAAAGTATTTAATACAAAATTGTCATTACGTTTACCATCAACACCAACAATCATCAATCAAGCTGATCACCTGAATTCACGATGTGAATAATCTTGAGATTAAATAGTCAAATGTTTGCTACTGAATGGGAATTAAGTCTCAAGTTTAAAGTCGCGACTGTAACAATTAGAAATTTTGATTAAATTTAAATTAAATTCATATCATGATTCTGTTAAGTACCGAATGAGAAACAAAGTCAAATTGAAAAGGTTGGATGCAACAGAATCTTAATCAACGTCTGATTAATGCAAGAAAAAATGAAAACAATTAGTTAATCACATTCTGACCTTTTTTCAATAGCGAAACTGTTTAGTTATTTATTACTTGAATGATTGATCAGCTTGAGATGAAACAATCAAATTTAATCAATTTTGATTCATTTCCATCAAAATCTTTTTTGACTTTCAATGAAGTTAATCTTCAAGTCGAGAATGAAAATAAATTGTGATTCATGTAAATTCAATTCCCAGTGAATTGTATAATCATGATTTGAGGTTGAAAAAGAAACAAATGACTGATTGTAAAGTAATTTACAAATCATTCATTCCTTTCAGGTAAATGTTGTTAAAGCAAACAAAAATGAAACATTAAGATTGTTCATTGTAAACTGATTGTAATTTGCATTTCCTTTGCGCTTGTTTCAACAATTTACTGATTTCAATGTAAATACTAAATTATTGGATTGGTCCATGTGAAAGGTTACCGAGTGAAAGATGGACCAACAAAATTATAGCCTTTTGTAGAGACTTTGGTTTGTTCATGTTCCTCTTTACCTTGACCGGTTTGTGTCTAATAAAAAGGTAACCCAAGTGAAGAGCGAAACTTGTAAAGGTAAAGAAAGGAGAAGGTAATGATTATGGTGATGACGATGATGATCATTATTATTATCATTGTGCTGAGAAGATTGAAAAAGAAGAGAAAGATTCACTTGATTGTCTGAAAAATGTTCAAAGACAGGTTACATTAAAAGTGGATCCAACGATGGACTCTTCAAACATACTTTTTACAAGAGGAATCATCATCTTTTCATCAATATTGACTTGCTCTTCACCTCTCACCATTATCATCATTCATCTTCTTTACCTTTTTTTTCGCTTCTTTCTTTTGTTCTCTCATTTTTTGTTGCTTTTTCGCTCTTCTCTTTGCTGTTCAAATTACTTTAAATGATAAGTAGATTTCAAGTTGAGCATCTCTCAGTGTTAACCGGAATTAATAGATTGCTGTTGATCAGTTCCATGACGATTCAAAGATAACAATCGAGTGATGAAAGTAGAAGAGCATTTTCTCATCTTTACCGATTCAATTCATTTTTTCATCATTTTCATCATTAAATTCAAATGCTATTTTTAGATGAGTAAATAGATTAAGACAAATCACAGGTGCATCAGTTTTACCCGAAAAAAGATAACCAGAAAAAGGCAAAAGAAATTGATTCGTCTTTGAATATTTTGAATCTGGAAATTCAACTGAAGCACGATCAACTGCTATTGTAATTATTTGGTTTAATTAGTTTAATAGGAAAATCAGTGGCAACTTTGTGTGGTTGCGGTTTGAAATTATCAGGTAAAGCTAATGAATTGAAAGCAGTTCAAGTGTAATTGCCATTTTTATGCAAAATGGGCAAATGATGGTCATCATTAACATCATGAGCATCAGTGATGTTTCTTGAAATACTGGGCAAACAGGAAAATGGTTATTATTGAAGAAAGTAAACTTTCATTCTCTCATTCTGGTTCCTCTTGATTTGGGCTGAAAAACGTTGGCGATGATGATGATGATGATGATTGTAAGAGCAGGGTTGGCTATCAATCTAAATGTTTATGAGATTTCAAGTTTCTCTTCTCGTGTTTGCAATAAATTGTTAATAAGAAAAAATGATTTAGCCATCAACTTGAGAAACGTCTTGACTCTTCACAGTGATTTAAAGCCTCAACATTACATTTACTCATGAAACTCTGGATAGACTTGTATTGGCTGAACAATAAACATTTTTTTCTGGTCCAACTAGTCCGTTAGCAAGTCCATCAAGTTACGATGAAAAATCTCATGAGGTAAAACCATTTTTTTGGTGAAAAAACTATTAAAAGCTATTGTTATCATTGTGCATGATGGTTCTTGGTGCACCGTCAATGTTATCAACGTTCATTATAATAGTTACCATTGAGTTTAATGTGTCAATTTGATGAACCATTTTCTCACGTTCATTAGATTCTTGGAATGAGCGAAATGAAATTAAACAAAATGGACTTGAGATTGTCAAGTGAAGCTAAATAAAGATGTAAAAAATGTTAACACACGCACAGAAATGATTTACAATAAAAACAATCAACAAGTTAATTTGGTGATGAAGATGACCGTTTTAATTACAAGTAAAAATGAAGATGCAATCAATATAATCTCATTCAATCTTAATACTATTAAGAGGATCAGATTTGCTGATGAACCTCACATTTTAAGGCAACATTTTGTCTTAATAACAGTGTATCAGATTATCATGATTGAGGTGAAACAGAGTAGAAATAAAATAAATTTGTAAAAATGAAAATAATACGTGAAAATTAATGATGATGATGATGGTAATAGCAACCACTGTCAATCATTTTTGGGCCTACATTTGATATTCAGGCCTTAATGCAATAAAGATTTTGATCAGAAAGAAAACAAAATTAATGTGAATTAAATTCGTTTTTTGAACAATTAGCTTACAATTTAGCGTTCAATAGCAAATATTTTTGGCCATTTGCTCGTTTTAAATTGTAAAAGTGCAAAATCAAATGTTGATAACAAATGAAAATAAAAAGGTTAAGGACAAAATGAACAAACACAAGACTTTATTCACTGCAACAATTTAACTTTTAATTCTTTCAATTGTTTGATCAAATGTATTTTGCACTCAGACTAACAGGATTTAACAATTTAATCAGAGCATCTTTGGTGTCAGAATTCATTGAGTTATCAATCGATGATCAGTGAAATTGCAAGTGTTGATTTGGAATCAGATTTAACCAATTTTTTATTCTTGTTTTAAAGTCAACCAGAGTTCAAATATTTACGCCAAAAAGATGAAGTTTATGGTAAATGTTTTTGGTCGAGATTTTTGAAGAAAAGTAAATGTTAATTGTTTCTTTTTGTTGGTTGATACAGATTATGATTTGGTTAATTGTTGCCATTATATGGACAGTCTTGACAGAAGTGGTCAAAGGAGAGACCAAAGTGGAAGCCAAGTTACCTTATTATCAACGTTTCTTTGAACCCAAATATTCAACCGGTTTTTATGCTAATAGCCATTACCTTCCAACCTATTATCCATATTACTTTCGTCCTTATTATCAATGGATCAATTGGAATCTAGCCTCATCTGGAGGTGGATTTGGTGGATTAGGTTGGCATCATGGTGGTTAATTAAAGGTAAATAATCTCAATTCTCATTAACCAGACTTTTACATTTTTGGGTTGATTCACATTTTTAATATTTTTGTCACTTTTATACCTTTTTTGTTACATTACTTGATCAACATTAAACATTGTTTTGCATTCAACTTGACCATTTCGTTCACTTTAAAATGAAGTCTCTTAAGTGGCTCCTCAGTAAATTCAATGTTAATCATTTTCCCTTCCTGATAACAATTTATAGTTGAATCGTGAAAACGTTTATTAACTTAATCACGGCAATTACAAAACACAAGTTTGTCATAAGTTATGAATCAAAGTTAATTACTGTTAATCTGTTTAAACTGTAGAATCGAAATGTTTAATTAATGTTTGGCTTTTAATAAGATTGGTAACACTTGCGATTAGTAAATGGATCTTGAAAGATCAAGTTACAGTCAAAGTAAACCATTTTGAATCAAACCTTTTACCAAAATCTCATTCCAATCAAATGGCTAAGATTTTGAGCAGTTCAGTAATCAAGAGTCTGACACAAAAGGCCATGATAGTTGAAATAAGATGAAGATGAACGTCCTAATCTGTGATTCGGGTTTCATGAGAAACTCAAATTTGGGTTGTTAAACAGGAAACTTTGCAGAATCACATTACCGTGAATTGTAAATGAACAGTGATTAACCTTGACAATGGTGATTATTTAAAGTTAAATAGTTTTGGCAATTATTCACCTGAAATGCAATATCCATGAGCAGCAACCCAAAAAGGACAAAAAGAAACAAAGAAATGCTGAAAATCTTGAAGTAACAAATCGCCAAATGAAACTAATCATGTTTAATCAAGATAATTGTTCGTTGTAACAATTTTCACTGCAAACTTCGTTGAATCAATCTCTATTGTTGGTTAGCTTTTATTGTGGCAACAATCACGAAGAGTCAAACATTGACTTTGAACTGTAATCTTGATCAAACAATGTCAATTGCAGGTTGATTTTGATTAGATAAATAATGATTTATAGCAATTAAGTGTAGTTGGTGATACATGATGAGGTAAATTGTACTCTTATTAAACTTGAACTTTATTGAAGAGGAAAAGTTTACCTTTACGTTAAATTGACTGAATAACTTTTCTGGTTAATCATCAAAACTTTGGGTTAAAAGGCAAAGCATAATTATTTTTGAGAAACCATTTCAAGCTCATTTTTCATGTTTATGAAAAATTGTTCATTCATTGAACAGTCTTCGCCAAAAATGCCTTTCATTACACTTTGTCTGTAAATTGATTAATGGTTAACCTTTAGTCGCAAAATTGAGCTAAAATTGTCTCAATTTGACAGTTGAATGATTAAATGATGCTCTAGAAGGCAAAATTGGAAGTTTATTCAAATACAATTATTTGAACCAACATTGAAAAATGATGGTTAACCAATGATGAGACAACCTTTCAAATTGTATTAACCAGCAGATAATGTTTTGAACTTCCAAACTTTCATTTCCATGAAAATTGAAAAAAGTTACATTCGTCCAATTTTGATACAAAAATCATTGATGTTGTTGTTGAGCTGTTAGGAGAGGGAAGCTTCGATATGGAGATTTAGCTGAGCAAACTAACAATGATAAAAGGGCATCAAGAAAGGTAATAAGGTAAAGTAATCATAAAAAGGAAACTTTTCTAATCATAAGCTTGAAAGGTAAATGAGATTTGGGTTTCATTGTGGGAACATTGTGAGTTATTTTGCCAAACAATCACGAAGAGTCAACATTGAAAAATGACGGTTAACGGAGCATCTCATTGGTAACCTTTCAAACCTTGTTTTTTGGTGAAAATCAACTTTTCTTTTCATTAAATTAACAACTTCTATTGTTGCCTTCTTGACCATAAATCAATTTAACAGTTAGATTGGCTAAATTTAATAAAAAAGAAACATGTAAAACAATCATTTGTTACAGGGAAGCAAGTCTATCAATGCCTTTGCCTTTGAAAACAAAATTGAAGTGCATTTGGACAGATACGTTTTCTTGTTGTTGATTTATGTTTACCCTTAAGCCTAATTGTGACTGACTGATCATCATCAACACATCAATTATCAACAAGTTTTACAATCTCAAGTCCATCTAATTTAAACATTTAATTGAAAAGATTGTGATCAATGATTGTGTTCAACAACAATGATGAAAAGATGAAAAGTTAAACTCAGGTAAACATAAAAGGAAAAATAATACAAAACTTGCTGCTGTGTTTGGGCCAAAATTTACTTTCCTTCAGGCCAAAGGTGAGTTCAACTACTGTTACACAGAGGACCATTAGGTGCAAATCAATAATGATTACACCCAAGGAAACAGTCAAGTTAATCTTCAACTTTTAAACTAATAATGATAATGGTTGAATAATGGACATATTGAGTCTACATTGGGTCAAGGCTAATGTGACAAGATTAATTGTCAAGCCATATTTGGATCAACATGGTAAACAGTTTAGTCTGTTTAAACCATTGACATTGATTAAGAGACTAAACTGACAGTGAACAGTGAAACAGGATAAAAGTACAGAGACTCAAGTAAACATCTTTGGTCATCTGGTAAGATGTTACAGGATGGATCATGGTCAGGGATGAAAAATGTTTAAATAACATTGCGTGAGACGACTATTAAATGCTGTCAAGTTAATCATGAAACGTTTATAAAAAGCTATTTAAACGTCTCCAAGAATCAAATCTTTGTATCAATGGCACAACCAGATATTACCAAATCTGGTATCAATATTCAAATGTAACCAACTGTCAGACTCCCTGAGGTTTGATCAGCTTTGGGTTTAAAAAAATATGATATTGGGTTAATTAAGAAACTGAGGGAAAACAATTGAAATTTACATTGGAATCGTTTTTAATTGTGATTGAAGGTTGAAGAGAGAAAATTGTAATTCTAAATTGATTCAATTAACCCATCAATCAATAAATATTGAATCAACAATTTAGGCTTTTCTTGCAATTTTACCAAATGTTGGAAAAATATCCTTCACTTGAAACTAAGGTTCATTTAAATTGTTGAATGTCAATTGAAAACCAACTCTGGTTATGAAGGGAATCATGTTTATTAATAACCACGTAATTGTCAATCATTTGAGGTTAGTAAAAGTGAATCAGTTAATTAACTTTTAAATTTATGAAACAATTTAAAGTGAATGAAAGTTAAACAAAGCCTTTTCATGGATAGAAACAGGTTAACCTAACCCTTTTTCATTGTACTCTTTGTAATTATCATGGAACGATGAAAATGAAAGATAAAAGTTATGGAAATATTAATAATGCAGTTACACGCCCAGGTAATAAGTTAATTTATATTGATAAGCACTTTTTGTGCCTTTTACCTTTTTTTATCAGTCCAATTATACACCTTTAAAAGGCTTTATTTTCATGAGCAACTTTCAACATTCAACTTTAAAGGTGCCAATAAAGGATAATTAACAATTAAAATGCAACAGTAGTTATTGTTTCAATGGTTAAGATCAGTAAACAGTGAAAAGAGATTCAATTTTTGGGTTTTGCATAAAACCAAAGATGAAAATTGATGATATCTAGATTGTGATTTGAGTTGAATACATTTCATGATTGTCCTTTGGCTTGTTCAATGGTGTTAACTGTTAATTAACTGAGAATCTGATAAGTCCATTAGCAAGTGAATATTGGGTTTAAGATAAAGGCCTGAGGTTGTTTCAATTATAAATGTTCAAATTTAGATTCAAAGGGATCGCAACACACCCAAAGAACCAGATTAATGATATAGTTGAGGCTCACTGATCATGATGATCACTGTAAAGAGATTTTCAAAATTTCAAGGAATCTATTTTTTATTAAAACTCGCCTTTTTGATCAAATCTAATCATGATTAAGAGCTTTCATCTTCACCAAAAATTTAAACCTATTTTTTAAATTAATAGTTTACCGTTAATTTTGTCTTTCAAATTTTACTTCATCTTTTCATCATGAAATGTGGAACAATTATTCACACCTTAATTGAAGTTTAAACCTGTCCAACTGTTAATTATCATTTCAAGTAAGGATAAGATGAAAAGGTTTCTTCCTTAATCTTGATCCAAAAACATTAGCTTTTGTTGAATCTTTCAAAATATAGCAAAGGACTGAATTTGCCTTCATTGTAATTAAATATCAAGAATTACTAATCCAGTTAACCGATTAACTGCTGTTAAATGTTTTCACGCAAATTGTTGATTAATGATTTATGCTCAATATGATTGAGGCAAAATTGATTTGAAAAATTGGCAAAAAAGGTAAACTGAGAAAGGCTTAATAATGAATCAATTAGTAAAAGACTGAATCAGATATCAATTTGCAAATGATTAATTATCTTGCGACAAATTAACTGACTGTTGTTTTCATGCTTTCAGTGGTTAATTTAGTTTATGTCAATCATGATTGACAGTATGAATTGTTCAACTGTGCATGAATGAGCGACTGTTCAATAAAAGTTCATTTCCTTGATTATGGTAATGTTGAAATTGATTCAATTGCTATTTTTGATTATTCAAAGCTGTTAAGGAACATTTAGTTGAATCATTTTCATAGAAACCGAAACAGAAGAAGAAGAAGAAAGTAAAGAAAAATGAACTTTAATTAACCACTATTTACCAAGAAACGGGTAAGAAACTGGTTTTCATGGTTATTCCAGTTGCAAGAAGTGATTAACCAACAGATTCACAATGGGATTGATTAGGAGTAAACACAGCATTTCCAATTGTAATAGTTGATTTGCACGCAAAAAAAGTATAGCAATACAAATTTCAAGGTTCAGATTGGAAGGAAAACAATCAACAATTGAAAAAAGATTGAATTTACCAGAAAGCCTGATGTTATTAAGATCAAGCTAATAATAGTAAAATTGATTCCCTGTGTGATCAGTTGTATTGGTAATGAGAAGACAAAAGGTTTTGAAACATGAAAACTGAAGACTAAATTTGAATGGAATGACTGCAATTACAATTACCCTGACCATCATAATCATCATCAGGCCAACAGCAGGGTTTCCTTCAATTAATCTTTCAACATTTACCTCATGTGAAAGCTAGTCTTTTTCACCGTCAACATTCAATCAACATGAAGTCAGGTAAAAGAGTAGAGGAAGCATCAAAGTCAAGGTGAAAAAAAAGATTCACAAAAACGCCCTCAACTGTCATGATGGTGCTGTTGATGATGGTAGGAATGAGAATAATGTTGAGTAGATGAAAAAAATGGAAAACTAAATCATCTGTTAACAGTTAACTCTTTTCTTCCTTTTCTCATCCTTTTACTTGTTCAGACAAGTTAATGTTTCATAACTGATGGGTTCATGTCAATATTTAATGATCCATGAAAGGTTAGCTTTCAAATTGTTTCAAATTCATTGATAAAATGACATCGATTCTTGTCAACTTTGTTGATTCTGTGCAAGTCCAGAAATGATGTTCAACAGTTTAAACTCTGTTGCTCTTGAATTGTCTTTGGAAGTGAATTACATTTTTAGATTAAATGATTAAGTTGATTAAGATTAGCCAGTTTGAATGAGCAAAACTTGGAAGCACGGAAATGGCAGCAAGACGATGATAAACTGCATCATGATGAAACTGCACAAGGAAAGGCTGAAAATGAAGTAGACAGGTAACTCATGCAATGCCCATGATGAGAGAAGGATAACAAAAGGAAAATGTGAAAACAACTTTTGAGGTTTTTGTCCATTTAAAGTTCCCAAGCTTATTAGAGGCACGCAAGTTGAGTCTAAACAACAATGGCCACAACTCACGGCTACAATTGACATTGGCTTACTGTTGGTGAACAAGTAAAGAGTCAAAAAACTTGGACAATCAACTTGATTACAAATTGTCAGTAATGATGAATAATTTGTTTGCAACTCAAAGTATTGAATGAATGTGAAAATTGAATAAATAATTGATACAAATCAACATTCTTTGCCATTATTTATGGACAAAAATTGCTTCAATCAATAAACAAGTCAAAGACCATAATCAACAAGACCTCCAATGAAAGTCCAATAAAGGTAAACATTTAAACAGTTTTCCTTCAGTGAACCTTTGCTTCTCTCAGGTATTTATGTTTCCCGTTTTCAGAGTCACAGTTTTTTGTTGATTTAAGGTGTTTTCAGGTCAAACCTAATTTCCGGTTGAAACATGTTTCACACTGAACCATAAACGTTATCAGGTTAAAGTTGGTCCACTCAATTCCCTCTGTATTTACCTGTAGGAATGAGCAGGAAAATAAGTTGTTAACTTGTTCCGTTTAATCAATGTAATCAATGAACACTTAATTCACAATGATAAGGAAATTGGGTAAAAGGTAATTACAATTAGAGTTTTTTACAATCTTTTCAAGTTGCGCTCTTTGATCAATCAAAAAATACTTTTCAAACAACTTTCATTTTTGTTTTGTTTCGAGATGAATTGAAATTGAATGGGCCATTAAGTTTAAAGGTAAACGACGAAACATTTGAAAAGATAATTTCTACCTGTAAAGGAGAAACAGGTAGAAAATGGTTTCTCCATCATTTTTTGATGGTTCCTTTCACTTCTCTCATCGCGAAAACAAGGCTTTTTATTGTTCAATTGGCTTATTATCAAATGATGAAAATGGGTTTTGCCTTTTTTGGTCAGTTGACTTTTCATTGCATTGGTCAGCGTTTTTATTGCTATCAAGTGAGAGTTGTCCATTTTGTAACCATAACAATAAGGAAATAATGGAATAGTGAAATCAAGTCGATCAAAAGCAATCATTAAACAATAATTGTCCACAAATCATTGATTATTCATAATAATCAATAGATTAATGTTTCTTTTCTGGTTTGTTTTCAGACCAAAAACAATCTTTCAATTGCAATTCAATTTCCGCTGGAAGCAATCAAATACAAATTTAATAAGCTTAAGTGTATTGATATCACAAAGGTTGACCTTTTGGGTCACTAAAGAGACATCTTGTATCTTCAACTCTCGTGGCACTTTGCCTCAGTTGTAAAAGATACAAATGGTGAGGAAAAAGAGATTGCGGGGAAAACCGTTTATTTAAAAATGAATATCAAGCAGAAGGTTTACTTGAATAGGAATGAAAATGGCTTGACTCGCAAGTTACCTTGACGGAGCAAAACCAGTATTAAGAGGTTTAACCAAAAACAGCGGCAACACCAACATTGGATAATAGTGATAATAGTGAAAATAATAATCATTGAAATTTAGTGTTGAATGTAATCATCAAAATCAACACATTAAATGACTAGATTTAACTATACTTGAAATTTATATGAACCATGTAACAATCATCTTTTATGTACTACTAATAATGCTCATTGTTTATCCTCACACGATGATCATTTGACTTTATCCAGGGCAGACTTTCCCTCCTTCCCTTCACCTTCCTCTCCTCCTCATCTTCACCTTTTCATCCATTGTCTCTCTGTCTATGTCTGTCTTTTTTTTATTCTATTATATCTTTTTCTCTCTCTTTCACTCAATTTTAATCATCCACGTTCCCTCTTCAGCAGCTGTTCACATGTGATCCATTTAAAACAGTACCTAATGTGATGCAAAAAGATGATGAAGTGATGTTGGGAAGTGAACACACTTATGGTTTTTCATTTTGTTGGGTGAAGAGGAGAGAGCGAGGAGGGAAACCCTTCGGTTGATCGGATATCCGTGGCGTGTTTTTCAGCTAACATAAGCTTAAAATTGTTTAGTTGCATAGTTGACTTGACACTATACTTGAGACTTTCAAAATGACAGTTTTCCAAATCGTAAACCTTTTTCTTTAAAAAAAGAGTGTAGAGAAGGAAAACGTTTCGGGTTAAACATTTTCACTGGGAAAACAATTGATATGCTCAGGTTGGTTAACGGGAAAATCAAGATTATCAAAAGGCCTTTTGAGTTGGATAATCCAGTTTGTCGTTTCAATACAATTGATCTCGACAGTTTTGTCAACCCATCTTTTAAACATGAGAAAACTGTTGAACAAAACATTCAATATTCAATCCGATTATTGTACGAGTTTTAATTTTCACTTCAGTTGAAAACAGATAATCACACTTGAAATTTATGTAATTTATTTTAAAATTCAAAAATTGTCAACATCTTTTAAAATGGTTATTAGTTGTGAGCTTTGTAGGAGATTTACGGTAAAATTTTGGTAATTAAAGGTTTACTTACGAACTTTAACTGCTCTGTGATTAAGATTTTTAACAATCGTATGACAGTTGATTATTTTACCCTTAAGACGTTCTGTTTTTTTGTTGATAGAGTCAACTTCGGCTGACAGTTCATTAAAAATGGTGTTAGAGATGAAGGCTAGGCAGGACAATTGTTTAATCAATGCAACAAGCGTATTATTGGCAATGGCTTCTAATTCATCTAATTCCTTATCCGGAGGTAAAGGTTTTCTGCTCAAGAAAACAGGTTCAACAATCCAATTGACGGCAGGCATAGTGAAATGGTAGATCTAGTTGGTAACAAAAATGGTTAACCCAAAACAACAACACAAGAGGTAACACAATAAAACCTATTTGATATGTAAAATCCAAATCACAGCCAAAATGGGTATCCTATTTGCATCCTTTTCACTTTTCACTTTTCACTTCTTCATTGAACAATTTTTAGTAAATTTTTAAATACAAATATCCAGCTAGCTCAACTAAAATGTACCTACTTTGGGTTTGCGGTAAGTTTTCAACTTTCAGAAAACTTGTTTAATTTTTCAAAACTGTTGCCGACGCGTTTCAACGCGCCACCTAGGGGGAGAAAGTGTTTTTATACTGACAGCAAGGCCATCTTTATTTACCGAAACTAACTAAACAACAGAAAAATTATTTCATTAGATTGTGTCTACTTCTTGATCATGAGAATGCTTTTTTTAATCATTTAAGGGGCTTTTTTCAGCTCTTCGTTGAGTCAAGTTGTCGAGAACTCCATCGTAGTCATGAGTGCTAAATTATTGTTCGAAATTTGGAAATTAAGTTAGCGTTGTGGATATGCTGATATGAGAACAAGGACGATCTTAGAATAATGAAACCTGTTACAGTTACATTGAAGGATTCTACGGAAAAGTCAACTTGTGACCGTTTAATCTACTTCCAGGGATTGAAATCTATTGAGAATAATGTTTATGAACAATTTTATCTTCCACCAAATTGGAAATCAACGCAAAAAAGCTTTCGTAAAATGGATGCGTGAAATCGAGTGCTTAAGGCTTAAAGTGAAGCAACTCTTTTCCTTGCTCACGGTTGGCTCCTATTTTTATAACAAATGAGCCTAAAGACATGGTAACTTACATAAGTCCACCTCTCGAGGGTTAAACGATTATGAATTAAGCAACTTTCTTATGCTTCATCACATTTGCTTGGTAAAATTGCTGAAAATGCTTGCGTAAAGCTCAATAACAAACCCGGAACAAAAATGGACATAACAATCGCAAATAAACTGGTAAGTATCTATCATGAACACTCATTTTTAAAAAGTCTTAAATGTCAACAATAGATACTTCTAATCACTAATTTCAACATTTTATTTTGATATAGAAGAGTTAATTTAATCAACAATTCGGAGCTTTCCTAAACCTACCATGGACTCTTCTGGTTTTACGATCAATGCGTATTTGCGAGCAGTTTTGCATTCAAATTTTTCATCCATTTTGTCTTAAATTTTGACAATCGACCGATTTTTTGGACAGTTTTAACGGGACCCTCTAGTGTCGGTCAAGATAGAGCCATTGATTTTCTCACTGACCGCACAAATTTTAAAATCTTCACTCTTCTTCATACCCATGAGAACAGATGAAAATTTGAAAATATTCACAATTTTCAGTAAATCTCTAGCTGAGCTGGTTAAAATTCATTTCCATTTTGATGTTATTTCTGAAAAGAAATCTTGTCTTTAATAGTTGCTTAGTCTGTGAGCGAAATATCTGGAAAAAGCAAGCTCAATGGTTTCAAATTGAAATGGGGAATTTGAATGCAAATCCATAAGATGTTATTCCAAATTCATCATCTAAGCTGTTACATGATAAAACAATTGAAATCTGTCAATGTGTTTAGCCAACTCTGCAAATAATTATGAGAATAAAATTAAAGGGTTTGATAAGCACGAGGAAATTATTTTCATCAAATTGAAAAGGTGTTTCCCCTGAAAGCCTGGCATAGGTTCATCAACTTTCAAAATAAATTGGCAATTGATGAACATATTTGATAATTAAAACTCATTCAATTGACAATTTGCCCTGAATGGAGCCCATTCAATCCAGATCAGTGAGTAAACATTAAATAATGGTTAAAATGAAAGACCCAAAAGGATTGACATTTAATTGAACAATGATCGATGGAAACCTTCACGGTCCAACGTAAAAAATTGTGAGTAATCTGTTAATCATAATTATTATTATCATCTTTAACTACCTGTAATTCACGGCTTAAAAAACTTCAAAAGAAAACATTTGATAACTTTTTCCTCAAACCTTTTTTGTCTTCTTTACCTGATCAACATTTACATTGCTTGTTTTCATTTCACCAAGTTCACCTGAAAGTGAAACTTCAACTTTCACGATCAACTTTTTCATTTCATTTCATTTTTGATGCTCTTTCATCTTAATCTTTACCATGCTTAACCTAAAGTCCAATCATTTGATAATCTTGTTTTCCTTATAAACAAATTTGCTTTTGCCGTTTCAGTGAAAATTGTTTCAACCATGGATTCAAATGGTAATCTTGTGCCAATGGAAAACAAAGCCAAAATTGAGTTTACTGTTGTGCCTTTGAATGAACACTCAGAACTTGGAAACGATGAAATGAACAACAATGACAGCCCACCTGTGATTTTCGTTGAAACTGAACCAGTAAGCAATCCAATCATGGAATCAGATGGAAACGAATGTAAAATTGTAAGTAATAACTCAAATAAATGATCCAAGTTTTGGTTAAGAAAAAATTACAAAAATGTCACAAAAGTGTCGCTGAGTCTATGAATTTTTCAATTCAAAAGAGAATCATGAAAGCTTTTGGAACTTGAAAACTGATAAATTCTTGCTGTTGCACTTTGAATGTATTAGGTTTTGGCTTCTTCCATGTTAATTGCTCTTTTAAATTCGTTTTTGGGTAAATCAGAGTTGAATCAATTTGCGCTTTTTATTCTTCTTTGTGAATTTGTTTTGATTTTTAAATTGATCTGATTTTTTAGTAAATTTACTGTTTATGCCTTGAAATGTTTACCTTTAAAAAGGATAGACTGAATTTGAATGTTGATTTTTATGAAAAAATAAGTCTTTTTAAGGTCCATTTTTCATTCAATTCATCACTTAATTTTGAATTGTAACAACATATCAACTTCATAGGTTGAATGATCTTTTTTATGACTATTTTGCACTAAACATGTTTCGCAGTCTTTATGGTCAACATGGTAAACCCGAAGACTTTGTGGTTAGTCTTTTATTGATTTTTAATCAAAATTAGTGTTCTCTCAATTTTTGGGTTGAGGAATGAAGCTTTCAATTTGTCTATTGTCAATGTGCTTTTATTTGAACCTTTCACTGTCAATGTCGAATGCTCTAGGCAAAGATTTAATCTTAATCTTGTTGCTAATTTAAGCTGAGGAAAGGCCTTCAGTAAAAATGGGTTTGAAAATTTTCCAATGAAAATGTGACTAAAGTTTGTTTTGTTTTTAACCTCCAATCACATTTGACCCTTTCCAAGGTTTCATTCTTGCTCTTGAAAAGTGAAATGTCAATGAAATGAATTTGAAATCCCATGGATTGTGAGTTTCTTTTTCTTCATAGATTTACTTTGCTTTCGGCTGATTCAAGTCAACCCAAAAACCGGTTTAACACGTTTTGAGTTAAACTTAAAGTTTACCAATTTTCAAATGTTTAGGTAATTCATTAGCGTAACATTAACTTTTTTTCTGCCATTCAATGTTATCAATCTTTAATTTTCTATCAAATATTACATTGATCATGTAAATTAACCTGAACGGCCAAATCGTGCTTCCCTTTGCTCAAATTTTTTCCTCGTTTTCCATCTTTCCTCATAATCTGAGGAACTTTTTCTTTCGTTTTTAATCTCTCCTCACTCTAATGGATTCTCATTCACAGTTGACTTACAATCACTACCTGCTGTAGTATCAGCTTGTGTCGTTATTTTTGTGTTTCTCACCCTTTTCTCAATTGTTCATTTGTTTCAGAATATGGATCCAATTGGAATCACTTCATCTTCAGTCAAGATGTCACCTTTTCGAGTCTTTTTGTTTACATCAATACGTTTAATATTCCGTGCCCTTTCATCGTTTGTCGGACTGTTTATTTGTTCATCGAGAAATGCTCTTCCACCGATTAAGGATCCACTTCTCTTGAAGCCAGCAACAACTTTGGTTCCAATGATTAAATCTGGTTCTTTGAAAAGTGAAACATTGATCAAAGCTTACATATCTCGGATCAGAGAGGTTCAACCGCACCTAAACGCTGTAGTCCAAGAACGCTTTGATAAGGCTTTAGTAGAAGCAAGACAAATTGATGAAGCCATTGCATTGGAAATCAAAAATGGTGTCTCAGCTGATGAACCCAATTCCATTCGGAGAAAGCCACTTCTTGGCCTACCATTAACGACTAAAAACTCTCTTGGTGTTCAAGGAATGATCATGGACACAGGATCAGTACCAAGAGCTGGAACTTTGGCCGAGAAGGATGCCGAAGCCATTGGTAGAGCACGTCAAGCCGGTGCCATTATCATTTGTATAACAAATACTCCTGAATTGGTGCTTTGGTACGATTCCCACAACTTTGTCTACGGTAGAACCAACAACCCATACGATCTTGCACGAATCCCAGGAGGTAGTTCAGGTGGTGAAGGCGCTCTCATCTCCAGTTGTGGCTCTTTGATGGGTGTAGGTTCAGATGTCGGTGGATCCATTAGGATACCTTCATTTTACTGTGGTGTCTTTGGCCATGCTACTTCACCCGGTGGTGTTCCTGTCACTGGCATGTATCCACCTCCATGTAGGGCTTGGGCAAACCATTTGTCTTTTGGTCCCATTTGTCGATATGCAAGTGATCTTCGATTATTGCTCAAAGCTCTATCTCAAACTGAAGGTAGTGACCCATTAAAACTCGATGAAACTGCTTCTCTAGACAATTTAACAATCTACTATTTTGATGACATTGGCAATCCATTGGCTAACCCTGCTGTTCCAGAAATCAAAGAAGCTATTCAAAAGGTAAATCTATTTTTTGTTTATACATTTCATCCTATCAACTATCAGTCATTTTTTAGGCTCCATTAATAGTTCAGTTACCCAAAATATATATTTAAAGCAAAATTTTTGAAGGTTGGAAAATAATTCTCCTTTAAAAGTATCAATTTATATGACAAGTCTTGTATGTTTTGGGTGAAATAAGAATCAGTGGAAAAAATTATTGACTGCTCAAGAATCAACTCATTTGGTTTGGTTATCATGACTCCATTGATTCTTATCGCTGCTTTACGTTTCATTTGCTATCAAAATAGCAACATAATTATTGCTTTTTGGTGAATAAATGACGGAAAATGTTTTTTCCCGATAAACTTAAGAAAATTTCATTCACGTTTTAACGGGCAATCTTAATGTTCCATGTCATTTTGTAATTATTTATTTATTTTCGTTTTTTCTCGTTTTTCTACTTTTATTAACAGACCTTGGAACATTTCAGAAGCAACTTCAATGCTCGAATAGAGAAAATTTCGCATGGAAAAATGTCCTATTCTTTATTCATGTGGGCTGCTCAACTATCATCGGGAGATGCTTATCCAATGGCTGTTGAAGCCGCACTTCGTAGAGGTCGAATCAACCCTTACTGGGAATTAGTCAAGTTTTGCTTCCATTTATCCCAACACACTTTACCTGTCATCTTAATGTCACTGTTTGAATCAATAGGACCTAAAAAAGGATCCCCAATGCATGATAAAGTGCTCGAGAAAGGAAAAGAAATGAAGAATCATTTCACTAAATTATTGGGTAATTTAAATCAATTTTTGGTTCTTTTTCTTCTTCTAAGTCATTATATCTAACAGTCTCATTTCAATGTTTCAATTTCGTCTGTTTGTCCAGGTCCAAGAGGATTGATAATTTGTCCAACTCTTCCCATTCCTGCTGTGAAACACAGAACAACACTTTTAAATGGATTTGATCCAAGCTATACCATGTTTAGTAATGTAATTTCATTCCCTTCAACTCACTGTCCAACTGGTTTGACCAAAGAAGGCCTTCCGGTTGGATTTCAAATAATTGTCCCTCCTTTCAATGACAATTTGGCAATTACAATGGCATGTGAAGTTGAAAAATTATTTGGTGGCTGGATTTCACCGTCTGCGGTCAATTGCTGATTAATTATGTACAGAATAGCTTAATTACATTCAATGTAAATCAACATCAATCTCTTTCAGTGATGACTCCTTGATTATAAGGTTATACCTTTTTGGCCATCATTTTGACCATTGAAGCAACTCAATTAAAATAACTCATTGTGTGTTCACATTTCTTTGTTACCGATTAAATTTAAATAATAAATTGCTATTTTTTCATTTCCTATTTCAACAATTGGAAATAAATTTCAAAAATTGGATCCAATTTTTCCCTCTCTTTAATAAGACTACAACAAAAAAGTAGCTTTCCTTTGGATAATGACACTTATTAGATATTTTTGGAGACACTCCATCTATTGGAATAATTAATACTTTTCTCTTAAACAATTAAAAAATATTAACCAAAGAAAAAAGTACAGTCACTTTTGTGAAACTGCACTTAACGATTAACTGATTTTATTGCCAGTTTTCATTAGCTTCCTCTAGTGTCGGTCAAGACTAATTTTTCACATTGACCGTACAGATTTCAAATCCGAACTCAATTTAATATTGAATGATACATTCTGATCAAATCTAGTGATTCACCATTGAATACCATTTTGGGTACAATAAGTAGATTCAAGGGAAAACTGTAGTTTTAAGCATTTTATGATAAAATTTTGATCAACGAAATTCCCGATGATTGTTTGCTTGCCATTTTTGATTATCTGAACAACCTGGTTGATTTAATAAACTGTTATAAAGGTAAGTACCAATCATGTTTTTATGTATAAGGTTAGGTTACGTCTACATGGAAAGGGCCATCTGTGCGAAATTTTGAATCTGGAATAATTTAAAAAGATTGTTTATGAAATACCCGAGTCTCAAACATCTTTCGTTGAGGTACTTATCGAATATAACAGATGAACATATCGAGCAATTGTTTCACATTTTGCCCAATTTAGTGCTATTGGATGTTAGAAAGTGTTTCGAAGTCACTCAAGAAGCTGCTGATTATGTTAAAGATTATTGTGAAAGAAATGGACGATCAATCAAATTTTACTTCGATGGGAATGAACATGAAATCGAATCAAATTGGCCTCAACTGTCCATTGAACGAAAAATAATTAGTCGAGGCTTCATGATTTCATGAAAAATTACTTTCGCAAAAACTTTTTTACCCTTTCAAATTTATTGATCCCAATTGATTATTGAAAATTCCTTATTAATAAATTTGTTATTTTGTACCTTGAAGCCCATTCGAAGAGCTTCAACTTAACCTCTATTATTCATCCAATTTATTTCGCGATCTATTTTTCTAGTCAATATTATCTATTGTCTAACCTAAAGAAATGTCTTTGGGGTCAAAGGATTAGAACTTTAGATCCGTAGATAACTTTCATCGGTTTCAAAATAATGTTGATAGGTAAAAGATGAATGATTGTAGCTACAGTCACCATTGAGATAATGCACCGCACTGGTAATAGCTTATTATATTTTCACTATTCCTCCGGCAGCGTAATTCATAATTTTCAATCCTCCTAAATAGATCAAATTTACCCGAAATGTTGCTTAGAGCTAATTTCGCGAGTTTTTTTATTTGATTTATGATATTTCACGAAAGAAAATTGAATAAAATCGATTGATGATTAAAGAAATGGAATCGAAATTCGACGAAATTCAAAACTAGATATAACTCTCCTTAATAGAGACCATTGAAAAAATAAACATTTATTCTATCGTCTATGTTCACATGAAAGTTGGTTCTATTCAAAAGCATGATTTTAATCAGGTTAAGTCAACAAAATCGGAAAGTTTTAAGAATCTGGAGTGAAGGTGAATCAATAAAATAGAATCTAAATTTTTCTTATTGTAATAGTATCTCAATCTACTGCTGACATCTATGGGAACTAACATCTAATGATACATTCTGGTCAAACCTAGTGATTCACCGTTGAATACCATTTTGGCTACAATCACTAGACTCAAGGAAAACTGTAGTTTAAGCGTTTTATTATAAAATGTTGATCAACGAAATTCCCGATGATTGTTTGCTCGCCATTTTTGATCATATGAGCCACCTGTGTGATCTAATAAACTGCTATAAGGGTAAGTACCAATCATGTTTTTTGTACCATAAAAATCGTCTATTTCCATAGAAAGGAGTGTGTCACGCAAAATTGACTCTTGTTTAAATCAAAAATATGCCTCAATTACATTATCAAGTTTGAAAAGGTGTTTAGTTACATGGACACAATTTGTATTTCTTTCACTTCATATGATACCTTAGTCTTTCATGTTCAGACCGAATAGAAAAACCATTTTGAACTTATCAGGAGCAGATTTAACTGTATCATAGTCGGTTTGTGAGAAATCATCAAAAGTTGTTTCAATTTGAAGTGCAATTCAATTCAATGGCTTCTTTTAAAAATTAAGATACCTTTTCAATTTTTTGGGCAAACCTGATCGACAATTTGCTGAATTGACCAGTGATAGTTTCGCATGACTCAACTAGCTTCGGTCTCTGAGTATTTAAAATAATAATTCATTATAAAAGTTTCATCTGAATATATATTTTTGCGTCATCTTGTGATTATTGCATGACTAAACCATCTGGCTGTTTAGGCGCAGTATTTGAATATTTTTACAGATGTTGAGCCTAGTGTTGTATTGTTCCGAACCAAACAATGGACGATTTATTCTAGGCTCTCCATATCCATGAAACAACTGATTTGCTCTCAGAAATTTGGAAAAAATTGAAGTAACAAGAACGGTACAAAATTTTGTTCCATTGTTGATTCATTCATCTTAACATGAAATAATGCAAAAAAGTTCACTGATGTGACTTTTGATAGCAACCAGTTGTCGCTGACATACAAAATTATGCTAAAGTGAGCGATATTTGGCCCTTTTCTCAATCGAACAATTGTTTTTCAGGTTTGTTTTTGTTCTGATCTGATTTTTGTTATTTCATAAAAACAAATAGTTTTTTTTCAATCTATGGGAACAATACAACACTAGTTAAGTCATGTTGGGTTGGTTTTGAAAGTATTATTACTTAATATACCGGGTGTGGCAAAAGTCACTCCCAGCATATTTTCGCGCAAACTTTTGACCCGATAGAGCTATTCCAAAACGATCTTTTTCGTCGTAATCAGCTCTCCTTCGGTTATTATTTAATCATATGTTCAAAGTGCTAACCTTTACTGGCGATCGTTCTGACATGAAAAATGCAGAAAATTGTCTTAAAATGAAAAATTTGAGAATCGACGTTTTTCTACCCAAACCTTCATGGCTTCTTTGCAGGGTACTTTTGAGCCTTCTTGGCACTTAACCATTTCCGTTTAGTGGCTTTGATGCCGTCTTCGTAGAGATAATACCCTTTTATAGAAAATGTGCGATCTTTGCCGCTAAGATTGGACATTTTTCAAAATTCGAATTTTTAACTAGAAAATATTAAAAACCTCAACCGACGGCTCGAGAAAAAGACCTGAAAAATTTGATGACGATATCTATCACAGTTACTGAGAAAAAGCGAAAAATATGCTGGGAATGACTTTTGCCACACCCGGTAATTGAATACCGATGTGTTTAAAATGAGTAAAATTTTATTACAGTGTGCGTTAAATGGAGCTATTTAATTACTAAGCGGACCAAAAAGGTTAAATATTTAATATGTAAGATTCAAGTTTTATTAATTTTTCATGATCATTTTCAGCCATTTCTTAATCACAGAAATTTATATTTTCAGATCAGCGTGTTTATTCCTCTGACACTGTTTATTATCGAGAAATGTGTAAGATTGATTCAACCTGTCTGAGTAAATTATTTACAAATTTAATAGTAAGTTGATATTATTAATCAAACTTATTTTTGTATTTTAATTGAATATTTTCTTATTCATTTTATTACCACAGATTGTTGAATTGTCTTTTAATTTAAATCCAACATACGAAGATGCTATTGAATTTGTTAAAAAACAAAGATTTTTGAAAGGATTAATCAATCGAATTGATTTACCAGTAGAAACATATTGTGTAATATTCAATATATTGTGTAATAATATTCAACTTGAAATGTTATCCGTCCAGTATTTCAATCCAAACAATTTAAGAAATGGTTCCAGCATAAAGCAATTGGTTGTTCGGAATCATAGTCTAGCGGCTTTGAAAAGACACTCACATTATTTGCCAAACCTTGAAAGACTAAAGATTACAATTTATGGTAATTATGAAAATATTTTGGTCAGAAATGTTCATTTATGAAAATCTATCGTTCAGTTCCAGATAATCCCTACGATGGTCCAGTATTGAAAAAGCTCAAAATACTTGAGCTGTCTTTCCATGCTCCCTGGGATAGTATAATTTTTTATGGCCTCCAGTTCATGGATTCATGTCCAAATTTACAAAGTGCACATATTAAAATGGCCGCTAATACTTATTTTTTCGATGAAACATTGAAACACAAATGTTTGCAAGATTTAGTTTTACAATCTGTAAGTATTGCTCCGATTATAAATGTAATTGTTTTTTTGAAATATATTATAAAACAGATACATTTCAGATTAAAATCAACAAGTTTAGGTTACCTCAGCATGGAAAGGGCCATCAAAATGTTTCCATATAAACTAATTGATTTTATATTACAGTCTGACTTCTATAATGGAATTAGTACCAGCACACGGGTTGGAAACGAAAACGATTTAAAACGATTGCTTATGAAATACCCGAACCTCAAACATCTTGCGTTGAGGGGCGCTTGGAAAATAACAGAAGAACATATTGAGCAATTGTTTCACATTTTGCCCAATTTAGTGGTATTGGATGTTAGAAAGTGCTACGAAGTCACTCAAGAAGCTGCCGATTATGTTAAAGATTACTGTAAAAGATATGGACGATCAATCAAATTTTACTTCGATGGGAATGAACATGAAATCAAATCAGATTGGCCTCAATTGTCCATTAAACACGAAGCAATAAGTCTAGGCTTTGATTTCATGAAAAATTGCTTCTTGAGACAGCATGACTTCCTTCCAAATTTTTTGATTCCGATTGATTATTGAAAACTACTCATTAAATTGTATATTTGTTATTTTGTAGCTTGGAAGCCCATTCGAAGAGTTTCAACTTAATCTCTATTATTCAGTCACTTTATTTCGCGATCTACTTTATAGTTGATATTATCTATTGTCTAACCTAAAGAGATGTCTTTGTGGTCAAAGGATTAGAACTTTAGATCCGTAGATAACTTTCATCGAGGTTTCAAAAATAATGTTGATAGGTAAAAGATTGTAACTGTTTCTAAATAAAATAATAATTGATTCGATTACTTTGGAGATAGATTGGTCTAAAAACGTTTGACTGGATTTGTTTGATTAAAAATTGTTATGGTTCAAGATATTGCAATGCAATTTTAAAGTAAAACATGATTAGACTAAAATTTGAATAAAGGCAACAATTTTCATCAAACTAGTAATCAGGGTTAAGTTAACGAAATCGGAGATTTTTTTCTGACTCCTAGTGTATATAAAGACCTTTCAGATAATTATTGCAGTAAGCTGTGATGATTATTCATTCATTGCATTTCAAGAGTATTCATAAAAAAATTATCAGCCACATATGTAAGCATGCATGGGCGTGAAGTTGAGCACCATTATCTAATAGGCCTTCGTATTCACAGTTGAGGCAACACATACAAATCATTTGCCATAATTTGTACAAATTAAATAATTCTGCATAAACATTGTATATTATTAATTTATTTTTCATGAATCTGATGCAAATCAATAGTTTGTCGTTGTTTACATTTCTCTTGACATGAGTGATTTAACTTAGGTATTGAGATCCGTGGTTAGGAAAGATCCGTTTTTTATTTGATCATTAGCTTTTGGTATCCGCTCTAGCATTAGACTACTGAATATTTAAAAAATTGAACTGATTTTCATTTATTAATAAATAACTTTCTAACTCGTCATAAGATTTGTGATTTAATAATCATTCACATTAATGAACGAAGTATGCAATCTGAAAGAAATTCAATGCTATGTTCTAAATAAAATAAACATTTATTTGACTTCTTTGGAGATAGATTAAAAATGTTTATGATTCAATAAAATTTCAAAGTGGCCTCAAAATGGCTTTAAAGTTTTTTTCGATTGTTTACCGATATCTAACGATTTATTAGCCCAGAAAAAAATTGATTAAATGATTGAAATTCTCTCACTGAGATCTATCTTCATATGAAGTTTCAAAATAATCGAAGAGGAGGCAGATTTCGCTCTTATCCTTTTAAATCATTAAAATGCTACACAAAAATCATGTCATTGTATTACTTATGTTTTCAGATTTGATACTTGATTTTTTCAAGATAAATGGTAAATCAAACACAAATTCTATCATGTACTACAAGTTTTCTTGATCATTTCAACCTCTCAATATTGTCAAATCTATCGTTAATTATTTACAAAACCCTGAATGTCTGATTTTTGAGTTTTTATGAGTCAAATCATTTCAAACTCAAAGTTTCACTATTGATAAATTGCCGTTCAAGATTGCAATGATTGTTAAGTTCAGGTTGTCTCTTGTTTTTGTTATAAGCAGATGATTATGATAAAAAATCTACTAACCGCTCAACACTTAAAACCAACCGCAATGTTGATGTTTATGTTAACTGTGACTTTGTTTGTAAATGTTGCCCTTGTTTCATCCCATTCCGAAAGATCCATTGAAATAGCCAATCATGATGCTACAGTGGTCGACTGTGCTCGATACAAGAGATAAGCCAATCACTATGCATGTGTCATTACTCCATTCACGACTGAAGGTCCATACTTTTTACCCGATGACTATGAACGATCAGACATTACTGATGGCCAAACAGGAATCGCTTTGAATTTAAATCTTCTATTAACCAATGCTAAAGATTGTTCACCTTTATCCAACTATTATATCCATATTTGGAACGCTAATGCTATGGGTCACTATTCAGAGTACAAGAGTTTAATTATTTTGATCATCCAACTTTCCGTCCAAAGCCAGTAGTGATCAGGGTTAAGTCGTCAAAATTGGAGATTTCCAAGAATCTGGAGTGAAGTTGAATCCTTAAAATTAGAATCTCAATTTTTTATGTAGGATGGTATCTCAATCTACTGCTGACATCTATGGGAACTACAGGGAAATGATACATTCAAAATTCAATTTAAAATTGTTTTTCCGTTTAATAAACGGCGTTTATTACATTCTCATCAAATCTATTGATTCACCATTGAATATTATTTACAATCACTAGACTCGAGGGAAAACTGTAGTTTTAATCATTTTATTATAAAATGTTAATCAATGAGATTCCCGATGATTGTTTGCTCGCCATTTTTGATTATATAATTGACCTGGATGATTTAATAAACTGCGATAAAGGTAAGTACCAAACGTTTTTTACCGCAAAAATCGTCTTTTCCATTGCAAGGAGTGTATCACGCTAAAATGGCCTTTTTAAATCGTAAATATTTCTCAATTATTTTAAAGTTTGAAAAGGTTTTTAATGTCTTCTTTCAAAAATTAAGTTATTTTCAATTTAAAGATAGTCAATTTTTTGTAACAGACGCCCATTCAGTGATGATTGCAATTTTTTGGGCAAACCTGATCGACGATTTGCTGAATTGATCAGAGATATTTCGATTGAGTCAACTAGCTTCGGCATCTGAGTATTAAGAAAATAATCTCTGAGAAGATAGGATAAGAAAATAGCCTCTTGAAAATAATAATTCATTGTAAAAGTTTCATCTGAATAAACTTTTTTTTGTAATCTTGAGATTATTGCATGAACCAACCATCTGGCTCTTTAGGCGCAGTATTTGAATATTTTTAAAGATGTTGAAGTTGTAGTTTAAAATTGGAGAACAGGAACAAAAAAAAATTTTCAATCGGAACAATACAACACTAGTTAAGTCATGTTGTAATGGTTCTGAGAGTAATTGACTAACGATTGAGCAAATCAATATTTATAAAATAAATAAAATTTCATTACAGTGTGCGTTAAATGGAGCAATTTAATTGCTAAGCGAACTAAAAAAGTTAAATATTTGCGAGGTAAGATCAAGTTTTATTGATGTTTCCTGCTCATTGTCATCCATTCTTAATCACAGAAATTTATATTTTCAGAGAATCCTGGTTATTCATCTGACACTGTTTATTATCAAAGATCATGTTCGATTGATTCAACCTGTCTGAGTAAATTATTTACAAATGTAAAAGTAGGTTGATATTATTAATCAAATTTATTTTTGCATTTTTATTGAATATTAATTTTCTTATCTATCTTATTGACTAAGATCGCTGATTTGTCTTCTGAATTACATTGTAAAGTAGAAGATGCTATTGAATTTGTTAGAAAACAAGAATCTTTGAAAGGATTAATCAATCCTTTTGATGTACCAATGGAAAAATATTGTGATGAACTCGAAATGCTTTCTGTCGAATATTTCAATCCAAACAATTTAAGAAATGTTTCCAGCCTAAAGCAATTGGATGTTTGGGAATATACTCTAGAGGCTTTTGGAAGAGATGCTCATTATTTGCCAAACCTTGAAAGACTAAAGATTCAAATTAATGGTAATTATGGAAATATTTTGCCCAGAAATGTTCATTTATTAAAATCTATCGTTCAGTTCCAGACAAACACTACGATGGTCCAGTATTGGAAAAGCTCAAAATACTTGAGTTGTTTCACTATTACGAAGAACAACCTGAAACTTCTTTTCATGGTTTCCAGTTGATGGATTCATGTCCAAATTTACAAAGTGCACATATTGCATGGATATCCTAATTGGTTTTCGATGAAACATTGAAACTCAAATGTTTGCAAGATTTAGTTATACAATTGTAAGTATTGTTCAGCTTTGAAATGTAATTGCTTTTTGGAATATAGAAATTTCTTGAGAATAAAATCAACAAGTCAGGTTAGGTCAACAGGGAAAGGATCATCTGTTCCATGTAAACTAATTGATTCTATATTTTCAGGATGGACTGGATATCAAAAATGATAAGTGGAATAAATATAAAAGATTACTTATGAAGTATCCGAATCTCAAACATCTTTCGTTGAGGGGCTTTTGGAAATTAATAGATGAATATATCGAGCAATTGGTTCACATTTTACCCAATTTAGTGCTATTGGATGTTAGGGAGTGTGACGGAGTCACTCAAGAAGCTGCCGATTATGTTAAAGACTATTGTAAAAGATATGGACGATCAATCAAATTTTACTTCGATGGGAATGAACATGAAATCGAATCAGATTTGCCTCAATTGTCCATTAAACACGAAACAATGAGTCGAGGCTTTGATTTCATGAAAAATTGCTTTTTCAGAGAGCATCTTCTCCTTCCAAATTTTTTGATTCCGATTGATTATTGAAAACTACTCAATAATATATTTGTTATTTTGTACCTGGAAAGCCCATTCAAAGAGTTTCAACTTAATCTCTATTATTCATTCACTTTATTTCGCGATCTGTTTTTCTAGTGAATATTATCTATTGGCTAACCTAAAGAAATGTCTTTGTGGTCAAGGATTGCAACTTTAGATCCGTAGATAACTTTCATGGTTTCAAAAACAATTATGATAAGTAAAAGATTGTAACTGTTTCTAAATAAAATAATAATTGATTCGATTGCTTTGGAGATCTAAAAACGTTTGACTGAATTTGTTTGATTAAAAATGTTTATGGTTCAAGATATTGCAATAAAATTTTAAAGTGGAACATGATTAGACTAAAAATTAAATAGAGGCAACAATTTTCAGTACACTAGTAATCAGGATTAAGTTAAAATCGGCAATTTTTTTCTGACTCGTCAAAATCGGAAATTTTCAAGAGTCTGGAGTGAAGTTGAATCCTTAAAATTAAATCTCAATTTATGCATTTCGATTGTATCTCAATCAACTGCTGACATCTATGGGAACTACAGGGAAAAACAATATTAAATGATACATTCTGATCAAATCTCGTGATTAATCATTGAATCTTTTACCATTACTAGACTCAAGGAAAACTGTAGTTTTAAGCATTTTATGATACAATGTTGATCAATGAAATTCCCGATGATTGTTTACTTGCCATTTTTGATTATTTAAACAACCTTGGCGATTTAATAAACTGCTATAAAGGTAAGTACCAATCATGTTTTTTTGTATCATAAAAATCGTCTAATTCTATAGTAAAGAGTGTGTCACGCAAAATTGACCCTTGTTTAAATTGTAAATGTGTATCAATTACATTATCAAGTTTGAAAAGGCTGTTCAGTTGTTGAGCTACATGGACGCAATTTGTATTCCTTTGACTTCTTATGATACCTTAGTTTTTTATGTTCAGACTAAACCAAAAACCCTTTAAAGTTTATCAGGAGCAGATTTAACTGTACCATAACTGACTTGTGAGTCAAAAGTAGTTTTAAAGTGCAGTGCAGTTCAATTCAATTCAATGTCTTCTTAGAAAAATTAAGATACATTTTCAATTTGACGAGTGACAATTTTTCGTGAAAGACACCCAATCAGTGATGGTTGCAATTTTAATTCAACCTGATCGACGATTTGCTGAATCGAACAGAGATATTTTCGCATTGAGTTAACCGGCTTGAGGCTTTTAGTATTAAAAATAATTCATTTTAAAAGTTTCATCTGAATAAACCTTTTTTTCATCTTTGATTATTGCAATAACCAACCACCTGGCTGTTTAGGCGCATTATTTGAATATTTGCAGAGATGTTAAGTCATGTTGTGTTGGTTCTGAGAGTAATTGAATAACGATTAAGCAAATCAACCTTTATTAATTTAGTAAAATTTTATTACAGTGTGCGTTAAATGGAGCTATTTAATTGTTAAGCGAACTAAAAAAGTTAAATATTTAACATGTAAGATTCAAGTTTTATTAATGTTTCGTGCTCATTGTGATATTAATCGCCGAAATTTATATTTCCAGATCAGCGTAGTGATTCATCTGATGTTGTTTATTATCGAGGATTATGTTCGATTGATTCAACCTGCCTGCCTAAATTATTTACAAATTTAATAGTAGGTTGATATTGTAAATCAAACTTATTTTTGAATTTTTAAGTCAATATTAATTTTCTTATCTATCTTATTGACTAAGATCGCTGATTTGTCTTCTAAATTAAACCTCAAAGACGAAGATTACTTGCTTCCAGATGCTATTGAATTTGTTAGAAAACAAGCATCTTTGAAAGGATTAATCAATCCCTTTCGCCAACCAATAGAAAAATACCGGTATTGTGATCAACTTGAAATGCTATCCGTCATAAATTTCAATCCAAACAATTTACGAAATTGTTCCAGCATAAAGCAATTAAATGTTCGGAATTATACTCTAGAGGCTTTGACAAGAGATGCACATTATTTGCCAAACCTTGAAAATCTAAAGATTAAAATTATTGGTAATTATGAAAATATTTTGCCCAGAAATGTTTGCTCATGAAAATTCATCGTTTAGTTCCAGACAATCACTACGATGGTCCAGTATTGGAAAAGCTCAAAATACTTGAGCTCTATTCCATTAAATTACAGCGTAAAAGATTTTTTTATGGTTTCCAGTTGATGGATTCATGTCCAAATTTGCAAAGTGCACACATTACCATGAATAGTCATAGTTGGTTTTTTGACGAAACATTGAAACACAATTCTTTACAAGATTTAGTTATAAAATTTGTAAGTATTGCTCAGATTTGAAATTTAGAAATTTATTGAAATACATTTCAGAATAAAATCAACAAGGTTAGGTTGCGTCAACATGGAAAGGATCATCTGTTCAAAATTCTTCCATATATTTTATATTTACAGGCTGCAGCCGAGTATGGTTTCGGTAATGCTCACTGGAATAATTTAAAAAGATTGCTTCCGAAGTATCCGAATCTCAAACATCTTGCCTTGAGGTACTATTCGAATATAAAAGATGAACATATCGAGGAATTGGTTCACATTTTACCCAATTTAGTGCTATTGGATGTTATTGAGTGTAAGGGGGTCACTCAAAGAGCTGCTGATTATATTAAAGATTATTGTAAAAGATGTGGACGATCAATCAAATTTTACTTCAAAGGGAATCAACATGAAATCAAACCATATCGGTTTGGATTATCCAAGAAACGCGAAAATATTAGTCGAGGCTTTGATTTCATGAAACATTGCTTTCGCAAAGACTACGGTTACCTTCCACATTTTTTGATTCCAATTGATTATTGAAATGTATTTATTAATACATGTAATATTCAAAATCTGAGTGTTTAAAATGACCAAAGAAAAATGGTCCAAATTATTCTCTATTCTATGTCTTTTGAGAATCTACTTTATTTCGCTTATTTTGTGCCAATTTTCCTCAAAAGTTTTTTCTTAAATTTTAAATCATTAAAATGCTACACAAAAATTATATCATTGTATTACTTGTGTTTTCAGGTTTGATACTTGATTTTTTTCAAGATAAATGGTTAATCAAACACAAACATGTACTAAAAGTTTTCATGATCATTTCAACCTCTCAATATTGTCAAATCTATCGTTAATTATTTACAAAACCCTGAATGTCCATCAAAGAAAATCTTTAAAAAGTGCTTTGTTTTCATGATAAATTGTAATAGAAACTCGTGTTCAAAAAAGAGTAAATTTTAGCAATTTAAAGAATTAATTATTCAAAGCTGTTATTATTAAGTCTATGAGCTCTCTTGACTTCCTCTATTTCGCTTACGCTATTTGTCTAGCTCGGTGTTGAGACCAAACCAATTTTTTTTTATAATTTTTCATTAAATGCAATCCTGATTTTTGAGTTCTTATGAGGCCAATCAGTTCAAACTCAAAGTTTCACCATTGGTAAATTGCTGTTCAAGATTGCAATGATTGTTAAGTTTAGGTCGTCTCTTGTTTTTATTATAAGCAGATGATTATGATAAAAAATCTAATAGTTTAGATGATAAGATGGCAATTAAATTAAGACAATATACATCATGGTGGTACTTTCAATTCTGAATGATGATCAAATGGTTGGAAACAGCTTTACTGCTAACAAATATCGATCGCTGAAAGAGAGACAGAAAATTGGAAAGAGAGATTCGACAGAGAAGCAAAGCTCTCTTTTCTCACATATGTAACCATATGTTGATCTATTGTTGTTTTTTCATTTCTCTCGTTTTTTTGGTAATTTTAATGGTGATTTATAATTTAAATTATATTTTAAAGTTTAATCATGGAAATGTTTAGTCAAATTATTGAGAAAATAACAACCGAAGCTCAACAATCTTCAGCTCAGTCAATTGTAAATCAAGCTCGTGAAATTAAAGGTTGGTACATTTGTTATATCATTTTCAATTTGTAATGAATCTGGAAATAAATTGTATTGAGTTAAATTATTTTCTCTCGCCCACAGAACCGACAACAATAGCAGCTTTTAAAGCATATATTTTGGATGATTACCTGAAATTGTTATCTGCCTGCTTATCATCAAAAAACGCCAAGTTGAGACAATTTGCTATCAATGGCTATGAAACAATTATACGAGACAACTCTTTATGGCGACCTGATGTTTGTGAGAATCACTTTTTCAATCGTATTATTGCTAGCATTGGATCAAAAATTACAAGTTGCAATGAAATAACTCAAATCGAGCTTCTTAAATGCCTTTTGGAAGTCACCTGTTCTCGAATCTCTCATCTTAGATTCACTGATCTTGTAACGGTTTCCGATATTTGTTGTTCCACTATAATCTCATGTGCAACCTCATCTACAGCATCTCCGCTATCACCAACAAACTCTTTCACCAGTTCAATAACATCTCAATTGTCAGCATTGAAATCACCCTCAGACCCCTTTGGAGGATCATTTGGTTCACCAGTTAGTCCAAAAATTACTGCAGCAACAGCAACAGCCATTCAATCAAATAGATATTTTGTTGGCTACCTGATCACGGAAAGTTCAATTGAATTGAGAGATGCCATTAATCACCAGATAATTCCTCTTCTTGATTCACTGACAACCAAGATTCTCGATTTGCGAAAACGATGTTACTCTAATGGTAAAGATAAAAGCTCACGGACTCAAGTTACTATTTTTTCCATTCAAATTTCATTCCACCTTAAATGCATTACTGCGATATTGACATCATTGGAAATTGATAAACAAATCGAAAAAGATGTATCCGATTTTGTCTGGTTAGTATAATATTATTCATCTCACAATATTGATTTTGTAAGAATTTTCATTCCAACTGATATCATATAACAGGTGATAGATCCTTTAAATTATCTCATTCGTCTTGTATTACTTTTCAGGCAAAAGTTGGGACCAATGTTGATTAAGCTTCTGAATTTAAATATGAGTCGACTTAAATCTCCTAAAGTCAAAAATGTGAAAAAAAGTCGCAAAAATTCCAAAGATTTGGTTTTTGGTCGAGGAGCCGAGTGTTTATCTTTTATCGATAAAAATATTATTCAATTGAAGGAAGTCTATGAGTAAGAAATTGATTACATTTTTTTATTAAATTTAAATTTACCAAGAAACACCAAGCTAACGAAATATTTTCTCAACTGCAGAGTTTCTCGAGAACTGGTTCAACTTTTTGGTCAAATCAAATACATGAGACCTGTATTAGAATCAATTTTTCATCGGATGCTACTCTACCCATTGATACACTTTCGTTTAGAGGCTCTTCAATCCGTGAAAGAGGTTTGTTATTTATCTTATCATCATGAAATGATTCCTCATGCTTTTTGCTTCATTATTTTCTAATATCTTCTCTAGTTGTTTAAAGACGCTCAGTGCACTATTAAATTGTGTACCACCATCAAATCACAAAACCAGTTGTCATGTACTAATCAAGATTTAAATTTGATTAAGATGTAAGTTGAAAAATATTGCTTTTATTGTTTTTCTATTGATTTAATTTATGCTTTATCTTTGCAGAATTATTGATTCACTTCATGAATGTAGTTCAACCAATGACCAAGAAATTGCCTTTCAAAGTGTCTATTGTATTATGGCATTAATCGAAACATTGGACTTTATCGCTTCTGGGAAGAGTTTAGCATTTCAAGAGTATTCTAGTGTTATAGAATCGGAAGAGACCACTGATGATCCTTCTGATCATGATGATATTACTAAATTGAATT